>PYUH01000138.1:1855221-1919527 GCA_016808085.1 Suaeda aralocaspica
AAAAAAAAAAAAAAAAATGCCTACCTTAAACCTGTACACAAATGTTCCAGTTGACGCCGTTATTGCCTCTGACATCCTCAAAGATGCTACTAAAGTTGTTGCCAAAACTATTGGCAAACCAGAATCTGTACATTTCTTTTCTCTCCTTTATTTTTTATTTTTTTTTTATTTTTTTCTGCATTTTCACTTAACTTAAAACTAATTAAAATTGGGTTTTTTATTTATTAGTTTTTTTTTTGGTGGGGCTTTGATTTAAGTGTAGTATGTGATGATATTGATAAACGGAGGAGTACCAATAGCTTTTGCGGGAACAGAAGAAGCAGCTGCATATGGAGAATTGATTTCAATTGGAGGACTTGAACAAAGTGTTAATGCAAAATTAAGTTCACTTATTGCTGAAATTCTTAATTCTAAGCTTTCTATTGATAGCTCTAGATTCTACATTAAATTCTACGATGCTCAGGTAATTTTTATTTTTATTACTATTTTTTCAATCCCCATTTTAATTATTTTATTTTTAATTACATAGTTGATTGGTGGATTAAATGGGATGATTTGGGTGTTGTTTGGTTGGAGATTAATCATGTTGGAAGTATTGGTGTATGACTAATGAGATGTTATGTTAATGGAATCGGTCGTTTCATCTCAAGTACCTGTGGCAGATACTTGACCCTAGACATAAGCTCATTATTTCCTTTCGTTTCCTTTCTATCCATTTCCTCCTATCCGAACAACGTGTTAGAACCAAAACCATACATAGTCTTGTCATAAATTTTTATCAAAGCCCAAGTAACATATGAAATGTGAGATCATGTCATTTTCTTTGCTCTATAGAAGTTGATGATAAATTAATTCTTTGTAAGTACCTAAGAGCCTAAAAGGTCTTGTTGATTCTAGTACATGAGTTTTTGCAATTGGGTTAGGATATTGTCTTTTAGCTGGTGCTAGTCGCAGTTGGAATGCACATTGACTGATGATAGTATTCACTTTCATAGCTTGTGAATGGGTAATATCATGGTCAGTCACAGACATAGTAATCTAAGAAACCTTTTATGTGGGGGCAACATTTTATATGCAGATTCACCTAGACTCCTTGAGTTAAGGAGTGATGCTTAGTTGCCCTTTTGAAGCCTCCAAATGTGCCTTGGGTAAGCAGGCACATGGAAAATATCAAAACTTATGGTGACAGTCGATTTTGTACGCCAATTGAGAAGCCATTGAAATTTATAAAGATCCATCAAATGTTTACATTTGTAAATCCTTATTTGAGCCAAAATGAGCTTTGCAAGGAAAGTCATTGGTGTAACAAATTCGGTCAGCTTTCCATAGATGTTGTCCACAATTGAATTAAATGGTCTCCTATTTGTTCTAGTTGTGTCATGTTTATTAACTTATGTCATTCTAAGTCAACACCAGTTAACTCATCTTATCTTATCAGCTTTGAAAAACACTATATTGAGTATTCTCTATTCAGTCTATTGATTTCTTGTCATTATAGGTCAGATTATAACTACATAAGAAAAATGTGCTTTCACCAAGATTACTGCTACAACAAAATTAGTTACTTCTTTGGCTGATTAACCCATGTTGGTCTTGCTAAGGAAGAGATGCTACAAGATGATAGATATCATCTAATTTAATCTTCAGTTTTAGCAGTGTTTGCACAGGGCTTATTACAGTTCGCCTTAACCTCAGTTGACTGATTTCTGAAAGCCTAATTAGAACCCTTGCTTTTGATAGACATTTTAACACGGAAATATGTTCTTGAAGTGGAATTATGGAAACAATTGATTGAAAGGGCATATTGGAATACATGTTGATATTGGGGGACGACATTGTTAGGCAATATATTTCAGTAGCAAATGTTTGTTATTTATATTCAGCTGAATGATGAACTATTACAAGTTAACAAAAAGATGTTTATCAGTGTTGTTTCATACTTTTTTTAATGCTGACTTGAATCTCATTTTGTTGCAGCGATCCTTTTTTGGGTTCAATGGTTCAACTTTTTGAGCTGTGCTCGAGTCTTGTTACATTCTGCCTTTCTAGTGACACTTCTCTGGTTCATTGGAGGATAAATAGCTTGTCATCTGACATTATGAATTTGTTTGTAACAATTACTTTTCGAACTATCAAAAAATCAATTTAGTTTGGACAAAATCTGTGGTCCTTGCCTAAGTGACTTAGCCATATTTGTCTTGGAGGTCTATTCTACTAACCATAAGTCAGTTAATAGTTTATTACTCTTGCCGAAAGGGCTAAATTGCCTTTTCTACATCCTCAACTTTAACCAATCCAACCTCATCTAAAGGTACACTGAAAAAGAGAGGAAGAGACCTGTACATTGAATTGTGTCGAACACTCGAATGAGCAACTAGTTGATAAAATATTTAAAGAAAACAAAATTTTGGTGATTCCTTTGTACACACAAAATTGAACTAAGTGACATTCCATTTCCAACAAAATTTGTTACATAACTGCTAACTTTTGTTACATTAAGTGAAAATGGTACCAGCGAAATTGAAGCACCAAAAAAGGTTATGGGTACATTGTTAACATATTACAGTGCTTCGGTGACAATATGACAGGGAAAGCTTTCCCACATCATGTATACAGAAGTAAAGTTGCTTGTCTAAGACCCCACTGCAAAGTCGATTTTGTTGCAGATTATCACTCTTTCCACATGTCAGCAAGCTCATCACGTTCCATCGGGTTTTCCAGCTCATGAATTCTCCTCTTAGTCTTCGCTTTAACTTTCTTAGCGTATCTGCCAGCCTTCTGCTTCTTCTGCAAAGACCGTATCTGCAAGCACATAAAAATAACATCAAGTTATATTCAAAGATTTCAAACTGATGCTCTTTCCTTGGTAAGTTTTGGAGATTTGCATTCTGTATGGTTTTGCAGTCATGCCCTAGTTGTAACTTGCAGCAATTCCAATCATGTTATATTTCCTTTTGATAATGGAATACTTTTGACTGCCAACAAAAATAATAATCAAGCCTTGGGAGCACATAATAGGAGACATACAAAATGAGCTAAATATAACACAAGTGCATAAACTTCAAGTTCATTATTAAGGACCCAAGCATTCAGAGAATACATTTAGGAACTCTATTGTAACTGAAGCAAAAATACTTCTTATATCATTGCCATCATCAACTTTGCCATACGAGATAATAGAGACATAAAATAAAGAATACTACAAAAAAGAAAGTTCCTGGGGCCTTGCAATTCACCCTACAATTAGCCACCGCCTAACACAATTACCACCTCTACTATTGAAACCACCATTTAAACACCAGTCCACTACTGTTGAGAACTATAGCTCTTTTTAACTTAACATAGCTCATGATTCAACACCATGCCTTCATGGCTTCATCTGATGCCAAAATCAAATCAACAATTTGCCTCAGCTTTACCAACAGTAATCATTACTATGCCATAAATCAACCACTCAAACCACTACACTCACCCCAAATCACAGAGCCTTAACCGAAAACAGCAAAATCATCCATATATGAGGCAGTCAACAGACGATTTGGTGGTTGTGAATTGATTGGAGGTGGCAGTGGTGTCAAGATAGGACGGGAGGGGTGAGTAAATGGGGCTAACAGGGGTTTGATAGGGCAGCAGAATTACATGGATGAGCCACATTGCCACAACTCACAAGTCAAGGAAAGGAGAGGGAAGGCAACAAACCTGCCTTCAATCAGTCAGTCAATCAATCAGAGCCTTAATCTCAGAAATGGGGTCGGCTACATGAACCAAAAGTAATCATTCCATGTAGTCATGCACATAAATTTTATTCCTCCATCCCCACCAATCAAGAACCTCAATCTCTTGTAAATCCAAAAGCTCCATGTCCTTTCTAACCCCTTCCCACAAGTCATTTTCGGTCTCCCCTCTACCTCATTTGAGATCTCCCGAATCCCACCCTTCCACTCTTCGCACCCTCCTCCATCCCCAGCAATTAAGAACCTCAATCTCCGGTAAATCCAAAAGCTTCATGTCCTTTCTAACCCCTTCCCGCAAGTCATTTTCGGTCTCCCTCTACCTCATTTGAGATCTCCCAAATCCCACCCTTCCGGTCTTCGCACCCTCCTCCATCCCCAACAAACAAGAATCTCAATCTCTAGTAAATCCAAAAGCTTCACGTCCTTTCTAACCCCTTTCCACAAGTCATTTTCGGTCTCTCTTTACCTCATTTGAGATCTCACAGATCCCACCCTTCCACTCTTCGCACCTGAGGTTTCCACCTCCCATGTCTGAACCAACCCAAGCGGCTTTCCCTTGATTTGCTTGCAATATCTGCCTTAACCATTAAAATCTTACGACAACTATCTAAGAGATTTTTTTAAAGATTTAAGACAACAGACTTATTCTAAAAAATCCACCTAACCTACATCAGATGAAACAGAGCCACTCTGAGGTTCCCCATCATAGGAAGCATGGAAAGGAGCAACTACAAAGAGATTCCTGTTGTTACTAAAGGAGCTTTGAACTCACATTAATTATGGGGAACAGGAATTAAAATCTGATAAAGTCTCTCATTGCTGCATATTCACACAATAGGCAGTGTAATGGCCTGTTAAGTGATTTGTTGTCACAGATTTTTTCTAGCACCATCCAATATGAAATTAAGCCTAGGTCGTCAACTTTAATTTCAAATGTTGATGTCCTTCACCCAAATATTTGTGTCAAATCCCGGATCTATACTTATCCCAAACAAATGTAGAGAAGAATAGCAATCAAAGTAACACAATAAATCACAACAAACCATCTTATACCTGATTTGGGGAAACATAAAAGGGATTCTCATATAATGTTGGACCGCCAAAGCTTCCACCAAATACTTTGATGGGATTTAAACAGAACCTTGGGCCTACCTACCAATTGAAAAAATGAAGTCAATCACCACAGCATAAAGTATATAACCAATTAATAGAGTTGTTCAAATGACTCCAACCTCAGTAAGGGTCATCTTGTCCAAGCCACCTCTGTCCATTTTAGTAGATTCATTATGTGGAACAGTTATCTGATGAAAAAAGAGGAAAACATAGTAGCTAAATTATCAATTCAAGACCAAAATCTACAACGGAATAAGTTGAAAGCACACACAGAAAACCAGCAGAAGATACTCAAGAGAGTGATTTCAAGGTTGGTATCCAATGATGGATACTTCCAATATCAGAAAGTATCGTCACATTGTCATTGATGTAGCTTGTTATAAAGTTGCACAATTATACACCCCCACAACACAATTTTCATTAGAAGATGCTGCTAGTCAAAAGCATAAATCCCCAATATATTATTGAAAACTAAAATTATGACAAAGATAAACTTTGCAATTATTGGAACAGAGAGAACAGACCTGAAAACCCAAGATGGCTCAAAGGTCCACAAATAGCTGAATGAATTAACAATTTATCACACGAAAGCTCACTTTGAAATTACAATCAATAGTATGGAATCCATGGGGGAATATACACTTCAACACAAGTCTATTTTCCACAAACTAAAAATTTAGGGTTCAATATGATGCAAATCCAATCCTTGGACTGCAAATTGCAGTAATACTAGCAGATATTGAAAGCCTATCCAAAATAATTTATCAAACTTATAGGGTACAGGAAATCATTAACTATTCTTCTTTAAGCTGATACTACATTACTACCAGTACTTTGTGGTAAAACTAGAAAATAATCCAAGTTTTTCTTTCAAAAGAGAAAAAAAAGTATGAGAAAAGGTCAAATTAGCAACCATATTGGCATATTCGACCTTGCAGTCCACCCATTCTTAAAAACTCTAACATATAAACTGCTTATTAAAACCATAATCAGATTTGTGAAAAGTTGTTGCATGTCAACTGCTTGTCAAAATTTAATCAGAGTTGTGGTAATGAAGTCATCACCAATAGACAATGGAGGCAGATCATCCAGGAACATAGAGATAAGGTATCCAACGTCAGATCATGTACAAAAATGATATGACGCACCATATTGGGCATACTTGACTGTCACAGTTGCAGGCTCGCAGCTATGCAGGCCTTCAAAAAATACTTATGCACTATGATGACACTTTCTTCATCACAATGATGTCACCAGATATTAGGAATTAATTGGAATTGAGACCATTGGAACAGCCTTATGATTCAAGAGCTAAAGAGCATGTCATCAACACAGTGCACAACAAAATTTAACAAATAGAAGACGACGAGAAAATTGGAAGCTTGATGACTACAAGGGCTGAAAAGGATTTTAAAAAGAAATGGCCAAAAAAAAGAATAATAGAGTACCAATGTACCGTTAAAAAAAAAAAAAAAAAAACCAACAATAACCCCAGGAGAATGTTCAGTAACACCAGAGCCCAAAGAGAAGAAAACAGAAATCAACATAACATACTAATTGACAGTTTTGACACAGCTACTGCAGCTACAAACAATGTTTAAACTGGCATAATGCTTCATCAATATACAAACTACAAACTATAGATAAGTGCAACCAACCTGGTAGTTTCTAAACCAAATATGGTCATCTAGGATTGTAAAGGAAAAGACATGATCATGAAAAGGCTTTGCTTTCCTGTGATCCTTTGGAATCTGGAATATCTGGAGAGGAAAATAAAAGGGGGCATATATCAAAAAGTTATCGTGAAGAGCAAAAGCCCGAGCAAGACAACATTATAACAATATACTCAAAGGTAGACAACAACAAGCTAACATGTCTAATCTGTGAAAATTACAAAAAATGCTCAGAGAAACAATAGTTGAGTGACGATCAGAAGACCAACTATAAATAATTGCAAAAGACAAATAAACAAATAAATAAAATTTGCAACATACATCCATATACACCAATGAGTACCCTACAGACAGGTAGGAAAATATAGCAGGGCAGATATCAATATCTATACATAAGTGTGTTTGACCTTTTCTGCCTCACTCTCAGATAAGCACAACTAAGGAACAATTCATAGTCTCCATACTACTCCCTCCATTTCATTAAGTTAGTTACATTAGAAATCTTGAGTACAAGGAGAAAAAAAAATTATATTACGAAGAATATCTATTATAAATGAGAAAGAATATTCATACAGAATCTTGTTAGATACATCTACTTGTATTGTTTCTAAATATTCAACTTTTTTATAATTTTATAAATATAATAGATGATATTATCATATTGATGCTTAAACATGTGCATTTGTGCAAAAAGGATGGAGTTTAGTGTCTCAACCCTTTAAGGCTTGATTTCTTTGCCTCAAATGAACATATGTTAGAAATAATTCATGAGAAAAAGGTTCTTCTTATAAAAAGCAAACACTTACAAAATGGTGTCAGTAAAGGCCTTATGCAACCAAAACCAAATCAAAAATTCAAAATCGCAAAATCATGCATTTTATCCTCATAGCTCGCATTTTACTAGAAGGCAAAAAACAGAGTAAACAAATCACTCTACCTGCAATATCATCTCCTTCAACAGCTTCCAGTGTGGCTCCTTGTCAAAATTAGCAGAGAATGTCAATAAAGGTCTTGAGCCTTTCAAATGGTTCCCAGTGAGCTTTAATTCTTCCATAGTGTGCACTGAACAATAAAATGATAATAAGTCACTGAAATAATAGCCAGATTAAGCAGAAATTGTGGTCCACAACAGCGACAGTAGAGCGAACAAACATGCAACATTGGGATTAACGACATTTCCATTACTGTACCAAATCTTACTAGCCATAAAGGTCATAAAGAAGATTCAGTATGTTTACCTGCGTTGACCAAAAATTTAACAGAGGGACCGTTTGGGCACTTTGCCATCCATAAGTAAAGATCTTTATGCTTCCTGCACTGCCAGAGATAGGACAAAATCACCAACCAAAAGCAACAGAAACACTGCAATAATCCTAACCATACAGAGACTATGTTACTTCAAGACCTGCATTTACCGCAAAAAACGAGCATCATGTCATATCATGTCAGACATGAAACAACACGACAAAACACTCGGTCACTAAAAACTTGACTTATGTCTACAAAATGGCCAAATCCAACACTTCGGCTGTTGGGCCCCCGTATCCGAGTGGACACTTAATTTGTGTCCAAGTAACATAGCATAATGATGGAACCAAAGCCCAACAGTAATCCTCAAAGACAAGACATTTGGGTAGCTTACAAAGATATTAGACTAAATTACTATATACATAACCCCTCATAAATACTACAGTTCACTAGAGACAAGACCTTCAAAGAGTATATTTACATATAACCTCCTATCAAATATCAATTGCAACAAAAGAACTGTGAGAGACTTTTCGACATAAGATTGACGCCCAAAGAATGTTGTGGGATACCATATTTAAATCAAATTCAGGTTTAAAGATGTGGCAAACCTTCCATTTAACAACAATTCAAGTTTCTATAAATACCATTACCATTTTTCTGAATAACCTTCCTCGATAACAAGTAACAACAATGAGGTATATTTTCATTTCTGTTCATTGTTAACAAGATATTATGGTTTGGACTTTGGACTGCCAAAAATACACATATTACCAAAAGCGTTAAATTCCATTAACATGTAGTCGATTGTGCACTATAATTACCTCAAAAAACAGGCAGGAAGAGCAGCTCTTGAGCTCAACAAGCTCGTTCAAAGTAGTGCCTTTACTCTCCTTAGATTCAACCTTATTATCTCTCTTTGAATGCGGCAACAGCGACGCCACATTCAACATCAAATGCCGATACCTAATCATTCCACAAATCAATCAAAACCACAAACATTCAACATTCACAAAAAAAAAAAAAAAAAAAAAAAAAAAAAAAACAGACACAAATCAACCAAAACAACAACATTCAACAACAAAAAACACCAATAACCAACCATTAGTACATTAAAACAACCAAAAAGTGCTCAAATTAATCATCAAACACCAAATTAACTACAAACAATTCAACAACAAAAACACCAATCAATCAAAACAACCAACATTCAACACCAATTAAACAACAATTACTACATTAAAACAACCAAAAATAGCTCAAATTAACCATCAAACACCAAATTAAGTACTAAAAACTTCAAATAATAGTTTAACAACATATATCTAAATACCTGTAGTTAATTCGACGAGAACAAGTAACAAGAACTTTCTCCTTGTTACGGAAAACATGAGTATGATCATCTTTATCGCCATTTTCGATGACGTCACCATCATTGTTCTTGATTTTCCAACCAAACAAAGTCCTCTTTGGACGCTCTGGTGCCACGTCATCCTTCTTCGCTTCTACTACTGCTGATGTTAGGGTTTCGGTGTGCTTTCTCTTTCTTCCCATCTTCGAATTTCTTAAAAATTGAGATTTTTATGAATGTAGAGCTTTAATGGAGTTTGTGCTAAAACCCTAATTCTGTAGTTACAGATTTTGATGTTGAGGTTTTAGAGAATTACCTGAGTGACATTGCTGGGCATTTGGGCTGTTATGGGCTGCCAATGTTTGGGCTTCATTACGGATGGCATCAACGAAAAATGAAATACTACGTTTATACACCTTCGTGTTATAGAAAGGGAGTTTTAGAGGAGAGTATGATTCGTATTCATATCTTAAATCATAAGGGAGTACATACATATATAAAAAAAATATTAGAAATAATTAGGGTTTCCTAAGAGAATTATAAACCTAATATCTAGAATATACTAGAATAATCATAGGGGTATAATGGGCATCCACTAAATACATATATTATATAACACTCCTCCTTGAATGACCATTATCGAATAGTATGTCTCGTTAAAACCTTACTAAGAAAAAACCCTGTGGGAACAAAAATCTAGTGAAGGAAAAAGAGTACATCACTTTCGTAATATGCTTTACGTAATACGCTTTAAGATGTTGCCTCATTAAAAACCTTACCTAGAAAACCCAATATGGGACAAAACCGGGGTTAAGGGAAAAAGAGTGCAACGCGTATTTTCTCCCCCCTGATAAATGCCTAACTTGAAATCTTTCAAAATAATGAATCCAACATCTTTGGTAGTAGCTTTGCACTTGAAGTAGAATAACATTCAACTCGTTGGTAGTTGATCCTTCCTGATTGGACTTCAATCTTCAACATAAGATATATTCATTTCTCCGTACTCTTGAAAATAATGTGCACATTGTGTTTATCATTACTTCATCTTTGTCAAATTGCCACAAATATTAAACTTATGCCTTCTTTTGAAAGTTATATAAAATAGCTATTAATAATTACATATTGATAATAATTTATGGCAACTTGTGATATAATCAACATCATTGGCTAATCTTATGTAAATTAGTAATTACATTTAAGTAATAATTAATTGTTTATGGTTCTTCTGGACCAAAAAAGGATTATCCTTATAATATTAAGTTCTCAAATAAACATAAGATTCTGATTAGCACTCACATACTCAAACTTCAGGTTGAGTGTTAATAATTTAGCAGAGTTTGATAATAATGTCACCATCGAGGTGTTCAAAATACTTTGTATAGAACTTGAAGCACTAGATATTTAAATATGTTTTGTACAAGTTCTTCTGAAACTTTGTATGCATAATTCATGACATGCTATTAAAACGCCTTCATATGTATAGTTTCATCACAAATATATTCTCATTGGAGTATAAAATTTTTCATGTAAATCTTCATACTACTGCAAACACAACTTACTACATTATGTACCAAATTTCATGTACACCACAATTATTGCATGTAAATGATGAGATGTAAAGTGTATACTAATAAAATATTGAACATAAAACATGTACATGATGAGTGACGCATCTTAACTACGACTCACACATGCACATAAATGTAAGACTAAAAAAAATGCAAGACACTGTACAGTGTGGATTTCAAAATCCATTGTTGGACTTCTGGTCCTTGATGATTATCATCATTATTCACCTTTAGTTGGACTTCAAGTCCATAATAATCTTTGATCATTGTCAATATGTCGACATAATAGTGGACTACTATTTCAGATCCCTATTCTCAAATCCACTACTTTTGCATTTGCATATAATCCATCGGCTCCATCATATACATAATAGTGGACTACTATTTCAAATCCCTATTCTCAAATCCACTACTTTTGCATTTGCATATAATCCATCGGCTCCATCATATACCGGTATCACTTTTCAAGATGTAATTTGCATGCTATTTACAATGATATCTGAATACATTTCCGATCCCATTGGTACCATTAGTCAATTATAACATCTAAGTTCATATATCATAGGCTATCTATTATAATTCAGATATCTATACCACTTCCGGGGCATACATTATGACACTATTATACCGTTACACTTTCAATAGTGTCAACTGCACTTTCTTGCCATATATTCCATATTTATTTTGGAACCGATCATCCAACCTACACTTCAGTTGTAATGATTCAAGTATTATTGACAAGATTTATCTCAATGTATATATATAATATGGCCAAAATGTATCTTGAATGCTATGTAACATGAGACATAACTGAATACAAATCAAACCATAGATGTGCAACATAACTTTAAAATATATAGACAAAAGTTGGCAATAATGTCTCAAATAGTCATTATAGGGATCATCACTTTATACATGTGGATTGGTGGATTTCTCATAGTTGTTTAGCNTTCTCATAGTTATTTAGTAATTTTGCCAACTTATCCCAATTCTTCTCCCCCTAAGTTGGTAAAATTTTCAAATATAGGGACATCATATTCTTAACCAACTTAGTGTATAATTTCATATGCAAAAATATTTCACCTAATAGAAGATTTATTAACAAATTTCATCGCTTAGAAGAGATATATTCAACAAACTATTTGTCTCTTCTGGAGAACAATATTAATCAATGAAAACCACCTCTTCTCTAACTTATGATGTACATCACACATGTGTTTATAAATTCATCATAAATTGTTCTCTTCTAGAGATTAATGACAATGGGGAGACAATTATTGTGCAGTTGTCGGTTTATTTATGTGTGCTGACATTCAACAGCCGCCCCAATAAAAAAAATGATTGTTATATAAACATAATCACGACTTAGTTTATACGCATGTAACTCCACCCAATGGTGATCTTATGGATTGCCAATGACTTTGACAATGAATTTTAACTTACTCAAAGTGTTAACATACAAGGTGATTTGGTAAGCCTTTAATCTTGTAATTTGGTAAGCTATTTTAGTGAACTTCTGGTCACCCATTACTTATCTATATCCAAAGTTGTTCAAAAATAAATTTTTATTTTTCTTGATATTTTCTTTAAAATCACAATCCAAATATAGCTCAATATCAATGTTTGTTAATTATGTCTTGCCATTCAAAACATTTCACATTTCTAACATGAGAGAGCGTCAGCACATTATTTCAAATCAAAACTTCAGGTTTTCATTACAGGTGATTATACATTAAACCTGGACGGCCTAATTGAATTATCACATCTAATCACTTTCTAAATTTTGGTCAGTTTTCAAACAATATTGATCACTTTATTATACCTACTCCATGCATGGCCATGATGATTAAAGTGATGTGATATAAAAATACTAACATGTGTTTCTTTCTATATTTGGCAAGACTAATACTTTATCAAATAATCACTCATACTCTGCTAAAGCATTGATTATTATCATGATACATGTCGTTTGTGTTGTACATTTTATACTCTTCTGGAGTATTCTTATAATCTTGGTACATATCAATTTTACCATGCTTGTCTTTAGAACTCAATTGTCTACCACACTTCAGGTGTGTTCTATATTCATTAGCAACTCACATTGTCCTTCTAGGGCATATAATTTAATTAAAACACATACGAGTGGTATATAATCAATGAAATCCATTCATATTCATCTTCATAATGATATCATTTAGTATATTTAATAACCATGTGGCCACCTCTATTTAATAAATCATTATATGTACCAAACTGACCAATATATTTTACAATTCATGGAATAAATACTATCTAGCTCCCCCCTAATCCTTGCATATGGGGGCATGAAATAAATCCAACGACATTTATATCTCATACAGCCATATACGAAATATCTCTTAATCCGTAAATTCTTTTGGCAATGCATGTATCAAGCAAATTGAATTATTGTTCTTATAAAACTCTTACATATTATTCTTGCCCAAATGTTCAATCTTTATTTGAAAACCTTCAAATATATGGGCATAACGAATACATTTTCAACTTAGTTTCTCACAATGTCATGCTCAATTTAAAAAAAAAAAAAAAAAAAAAAACTCAAAAAAATTATTTCTTACTAAAATATATATAATGTATTCAACTATTCATATATAATCAAGAAACCATCATGTAATATTCTTGTTATACTTTCTATCATACAATCTCTCATTCACTTCTGGGAATGAGTGTATCTAGCTATGATTGTGAACAAGTTTTATTATAATTCATCATCATTGCGTTCATTCACTAACTAATAGCATACCAATTATTCCTTTTATTTATTTATACTTTTTTTTAGATGACATTGTAGAAATAGAATCACATGATATATTTAAATAGTGGAGAATATATGCAACATGTTTTTACAAACATTAGAATCTCTATGTCAAATATATTGCGTCATACTACACACGAGATTCACGAACCTTAAGGAACTTCAGATGCATATATATCAATATTTAATGTTCAATGGTTCTTTATAATTATTGAATGCAATAGATGCACTTGATTATAATACTTGACTAATATATGCTTAAACAATCTTTTACCAAAATAGTTGTGCGATATATCTATCTAATTATGTAGTTAAAGTAAAACTCTAACTTATATAATTTTTATCATATAAAGAACAAATTTAATTTATTTTAAATTTATGAAAATAATGCTCAACATAATATTCCAAATAATTAGAACTAGCAAATATTAAAGATAATGAGGCTAGATAATCAATACAATTTTACCTATGAAGATATAACCACTTGAAAATTTTCACTATTCAAATGTCATCCTTTTCGATGAACCACATTGTAAAATTAATCAATAACTACACTTCAAGTATAATTTAATCATAAAGCAATTTGAACTTTATGAAGTATATGTATACCCACTATTACAATCCAAAATGAATTAGATAACATGGTCATATATGTAACTATAATGCAATTTAATATACTCCGTAACTCATTTACAGTGGTCCATAAAAGTAATGTGTGTACTATATATAACTCATGTAACTATCTAGAGGTTCACAACATGAGTTAACTTAAAGGCTCTAATAATAAATAAAGATTAAATAATTAATTACCCCAACAAGTAGTGTCGAATAGTTATAAAACATTTTCAATTTTAGCTTTTAGTCTGGATAAAATTGTTAGGATTAGTCGTGCTTATCAAAGGCATAATAGATTGAAATCAAATAAAAGTTTTCATACGAGATAAAGGATAATACAGAGTATGCAACAAGAATAAGATTATAATTCATAAACCAAACTATGAGGGATTATGTCTACTATCGATTATAAACACATTCATAAATCCATTATTTTCGCAACATAAATTACAATTATAAACTTTACATTAAGCTGATCAATAATCATGACCGCATATGAAAGTACTATATACTCCATACAAACATATATATGTTAAGTACCCATATATTATAAATACAAATTTTTAATTAAAAGTCACAAAAATAAACCATGCCAGTTCTAGATAAATAATAAGCCTAAAGATTAAAACAACCATGGAAAACCAAAATTGCATATGGTGTTCCTTGAAGATGTATAGTAATTAAGATGAGTTATATGGTTATTTAGATCTTATTTGTTTCATCTCAATAAGCATTATTAATATCCAATTATCACAAATTTGATTATATGGCCTCTTGATATCCTTGAAGTATAATATAGCAATGTCAAAAGTAAATAAATAATTACAAATCCCCACCTTAAATATAAAAGGTTGTCAATAATAATCAACCTTTAAATTATTAAGAAGTTTTTTTTTTGTTTTTTTTTTTAATAATAACTTATTGTCGACATTGTTTTTTTTTTTCTTTTTCTTCTCTCGATCGAATTACTCATGGAGATGGTGTGTGGTGGTCACTAGTAGCAGTAAACGAGGTTGTTAGGGCCGTTGCTATATGATTTATATCTTGTGCGGAAGATGGAAACGATGATCGGGCTGGTAACAATTTTTTTTTCCAATTAATGACTAATAATATTATCTACCCATACTGAACTAAAGTTTTTTCTTTTTAGATCATTTAAAAAAAAAAAAAACACTTCTTAATGGTGGCAATATGGTAGATTACTAAGGTTCCTAATAATGGCAAGCGATAGACTTTTTAATGGCAGCAAGAGACTTCTTAGTTTACTGTAATTATATCAAAACGCTATGTATCAATACACCAAACTTATTGACGACTAACCATCAATAATCTTTTCATATTAGTCTAAACGTTAATGAGTCACGAATCACTCAAGGATATCACAGTCAATAAAATTATTAAATCAACTAACATATTGAAAGCTTATAATCCATAAAATTTAATTAGTACACAAAGTTGTTGATTACGATTACAAGACTCAACAATAATCAAAGCAATAAATTAACACACTTAGTTGTTCAGATGAATGGATATGGTATGATTCATACCTGAACAATGACGTATTAATCCATTGACATTTGTAGAGAATCGTGCTGATAACGTGTTATAGAAAGGGAGTTTTAGAGGAGAGTATGATTCGTATTCATATCTTAAATCATAAGGGAGTACATACATATATATAGAAATATGGGAAACAATTAGGGTTTCCTTAGAGAATTATAAACCTAATACTAGAATATACTAGAATAATCATAGGGGTATAAGGGCATCCACTAAATACATATATTATATAACACTTCTGTCTTTTTTTAGCTGCTATATTAGGGTTTTTGATACTATTTACATTGTAACTTTCATTCACTTCGATGTTCAATACGTAACGAAAAACATAGTCATATGAGATCTTGTTTGATTCATCTCGATGAATATTTTCCGAAAATATAATTTTTATAATTTTCTATGGTACCAAACTCGAGATATTAATTTTATAAATTGCGTCTTGGGAGATGCAAAAAAGTAAATGTAGCAAGTAAAAAAAGATCGATGGAGTATTTGTAGGTATGGGAACCATAATAGATGAGAATTGATCTCAAAATTATTATTATTTTTTTTTTGGTGTCAGGGAACCACTTGGCAGTAGTGAGATTTGATCCGGAATACTTATATCAGAAATTTCTGGAATCGAGAGAAAAACTATAACCAATTAAGTTATTTCTTACTTTCACGAAGAAAGAAAACAAAACGTGTTTTTGTCACGTGGTGCTCGTCAATAAATGTGCAACATGGTACTTTTTACAAGGGTCTTATACACAATGTTATCATCTCAAGTAAAAATACAAACAATTACTTAAAAGGAATCGCATTACTGGAGAATGAAATTTTACGAGAAAAAGTAGACAATTGGAGATAAAATTATAACTAGATAAATCCCGTGCAAATGCTCCATTTTAGGAAAAGTATGAATCACTCTCATATAAATTAAAAATTAAATTTTACTTATGGTTGAAAATTTATAGTTATATATCAATTTGAATGTTCAAACTTTTATGTCCAAAGTACATTTATTAAATTTTATTCATTCATTTTAATTGTTTTTTATATACGGTGTAATTCTTTATGCAATAATTGATTGACAGGGTTAGGAGGGAAATTTTGGAGGGGAAAATGAAAGAGTAGTCGTTATTGTTTTAGTAGTAGTTATGGATTAAGGAAGGATAATTGAAATTTAGCAAACATTCTCATTATCATCATCTATGAGTAGGGTCATATTTGAGGCAGGGCAACAAAGGCAACCGCCCAAAGCCCCCAAAGTAAAAAAGAAAACTAAAATCTATTACTATAATTTTGAGTTCCCGTGTTCTATACCCTGCGCTTAATACCCGTGACCTTTGTGTCACACTGACACTGATACCATATAAGAGAACCAACTCAACCAAAAATTTAAGATGATAGTTAAGGCCCAGGAATTAGTTTTATACTATATAAATAATTCCTTCACTTTAGCTCATTTTCGTATAGTTGAGCTTTGATTATTTCATGGTCAATAAGAAGTAGCCGCTTTCTTTTCCCCTTTGCCACACTATGTTCCAAAATTGATTACTTCGTATTAGCTAGATTTGCCATTATCTTTAATTCACCAATTCTCCCCACTATTACATTAAACTACTTTATCAAAGCTCATATTTTAATCCCTCTAAAACAAAGCTCATATTTTATTTTATTTTGCCTAAAAACCCTCCTAAAAATACCAATGCTTCTCACATCATATTGTAGGAGATCTTTTTAATGTTGAGTAGAAAGCAAGCAAAAGAAAGAGGGAGCCAAAAACACTTACTTTTTCCTCATTTTTTTTCTAGTGTCAAGCTAAGCATATATGCCAATGTAACATGCATGCCAACACAAACAGTACAACTACATTATAATTTCTAAATTTTTGTGGAGTAACTAATTATAGAATCTACATTACTATGTATGCATATAAAAATTATATAGTAGGTTCTATATTTGTTAAGCATTTCTTCATCTACACATCTTGAATAGTTGTCTAACGAATCATCTCTTCTTTATACCATCTTATATCTTACAACTTACAAGTATATAACTATCTATGCTTTTCCTAGTTGTTCAGTTTACATATATGAGTAACTAAATTACACTACACTCATATCTTGAATGTTTGTCGTTCTCTCTATTTTGCATATCTAGTACCATATCCAGTAGATGGAAGCAAGCCGAAAATGTGTCGAATTTTCGAGCATGAGGCTTGTACATATCCTCTCGTTTTTGGTAGTTATGATCACGCATTGTGGTAAGTACTTAATTTCTAAGAAAATAGAGTAAAGTTTAATCTTGCTTTAAATTAGCTTTAGTTATTTTTATGGTCATTAGTTAGAAAGTAAATTGGAAAAGAATAGTTTAGAACCTAATGATTGTTCTCTAAAGGAAATAAATTATGAATTGATGTGGATTTTTGATATTTTTTATGTTACCCTTAATCATGTTTAAATAAATTTTTAATTATAATGGCAATTTGCAAAGAAAACGTTGAGGGTGAATGAGAGACTTGGTGGTTGTATTTTGAACAAAACTCCGATCCCTTTGATGTATTTCTAGTGTTATACTACGTAGAAGATATTAAACTCTAAGTCTTTCATCAAGTGCAATGTGTCATATTTTGATATTCTAGTATTTTTGTTAAAGACTATGATTAATATTTGATGCATATTAATAAGAAGATATTAAAGTCGAAATGTTGTAAACATGTATTGAGATGATTTTGGTAGCGATTTGAGATACTTAACTATACGGGAATGAAAGAACACCGGAACACTATCACATAATCTTATTTTGTATGAATCAAGAGGGTCCTTGTGAAATATACTTATATACTACGAAGTATTAAAGATCAAATGCAATATTTATAAAATGTTGTACGATAGTTATTAGATTAAGCACGTGTTTATATGTCTAATATAGTTTCACTTCATTTTATTTATTCACAGATGCAAGAAAATCAGTACTACTGACAGAGTTATCACACCCTCATAAGAATCAAAACTTGAAACACTTCAAAATTTTAGAAATGGCGAAGAACTTAAACATGTTGATAGATGTATCAGTGAAAGATTCATCAAACACTGAATCTTATGAAAACTCTCAATTTACTTTGCCACCTTATAATTCCTTATCTCCACATTCGTTACCTAATGACAATAAAAATTCACCACCATATTGTGTATACCCACCACCCGATGGCTCACAATCTCCTCCAACTACCACTCCAAGTCCAACCGATGAAAATCCAACACCATATCCATATCTAGGCCCCCCTTATAGCCCAATAGGACTCACACCTTCCCCTGATGCACCACAAACATCTTATAGCCCACCTATAACCAACCCACCTGAAATTGAACCAAGTGGCGACATTCCGAGCCCACCAAGTGGCGACATTCCGAGCCCACCAAGTGGTTCAAGTGGGGACATTCCAAGCCCAACAAGTGGTAACATTCCAAGCCCATCAAGTGATTCGAGTGGTGACATTCCTAGCCCATCAAGTGGTTTGAGTGGTGGCATTCCTAGCCCAACAAGTGGTGAAATTCCTAGCCCATCAAGTGGTTCAAGTGGTGACATTCCAAGCCCACCAAGTGGCTCAAGTGGTGGCATTCCAAGCCCGAGTGGTGAGATTCCAACCCCATCAAGCCCAACAAGTGGTGCCATACCCAGCCCGCCAGAATTTGTACCATCACCAACTGGCTTTGAGCCAAGCCCTCCAGTTTTTGAGCCCCCGGACGTCTACCCACCACCCACGACACCACCACCACCACGAACTAGTGGAGGCGGTGGACATGGTTCGGGTACTGTTTGGTGTGTTGCAAAGCCATCTGTGCCTGATCCAATTATCCAAGAAGCAATGAATTATGCATGTAGTTCGGGTGCTGATTGTGGGCCTATCCAGCCAAATGGACCATGCTTCCATCCTAACACAATTTTGGCTCATGCTTCATATGCCTTCAACAGTTATTGGCAAAGGACTAAAGTTGCTGGCGGTACTTGCTCTTTTGGTGGAACTGCCATTTTAGTTACCGTGAATCCAAGTAAGTTTATATCTATTTTTATGAGCCTATGACACATTTTTCCCACTAATAATTGTTTGACCAATTCGAAGTACATTTTTTTTTTGTCTATATTGTTAGATTGTGTAAACTCCCTTCATTAGGGTGATTTCCATTGATCATATTTATAGGGTTACAACGACAAAGAATATAGTTTCCTAAATATTATCCTAACGATATTATAAATATATTCTACTTTACATAAGATATTATTTCTAAATATAATATCATAAATATATGGATAGAATATTTTGACGAATATTCTATATCTCTATCACACCCCCGCAGTCGAAGCGGGAGAAAAGTAGACGCTTTGACTGGATCAAATCTACGTCTGAAGGAGGCATCGAACTGTGTAGGATAATATAGGTAACCCACGATCAAATATAGTAGCAACAATAGTGTGTTGATGATGATGAAGAGCAAGTGCCAAAATCTACGTACAGGAGAATAGAGCGCTGCTGTGCCGAAGGAGGAAGAGGAGAAGGGTCGCGTGCAGTGGTAGATATTGGCCAAGTTGTCGATCCATAGGAGAAGAGGGATCAAATCATAGCATCTAGAAAAAAAATATGTATATATATATATATATATATTGTGGCAGGAAATCACATTCATGCATCTACGAGCCCATGAGGCTACATTTGGTGTTGGACTTTTATACTGTGGTACACAAGATTGTTGTGCAAAGCAATTAGCTAGGTGTAAGAAAAGGGGAGGTTTGCTTGACCACATTGAATGTGTGAAAATATACAAGCAAAAGGATGAATGTTCATCTTGTCCAACACAACCAAAAAAAACATAGCTCACTTAGTATGCGGAGGCTAGAACATTGATTGTAGATTGCATGAGATTAATTTACGGACAAACTTAAGAGGAGAAAGGAATAATTGGTTCTAATGAATTGGAGGCTAGAACATTGATTGTAGATTGTGGCATGAGATTAATTTACGGACGAACTTAAGAGGAGAAAGGAATAATTGGTTCTAATGAATTAGAGTAACACTCTCAAAGTCTCAATGACTCAAATACATACTACTTAGCCATGAAGATGGAAAAGAAGGGAGTAAAGACTTGCTATGCATTAGGCACGTATAAGCAAATAAAGGAATAAGTGAATTGATCACCATGCATGGAGTAAGGTAGCATGTGTCTTTAATTTGGTTTACTATCAGAAGCAGGAAGGGGAATTAGAAGAGCAAGACTGTTAATTTGCAGAAGAGTAATGGTAGACCGGTAGAGAATTTGTTTGTGAATCCTGCCAGTGGGTTGAACACCTACCCACCGACAGGGAAAAAGAAAAAAAAATTATTTTTAGAAGAACCCAAGATCTAACATGCTCTTGATACCATGTTAGATTGTGTAAACTCCCTTCATTAGGGTGATTTCCATTGATCATATTTATAGGGTTACAACGACAAAGAATATAGTTTCCTAAATATTATCCTAACGATATTATAAATATATTCTACTTTACATAAGATATTATTTCTAAATATAATATCATAAATATATGGATAGAATATTTTGACGAATATTCTATATCTCTATCATATATCAAATGATGTCACCATATACCTAGGTTAAATTGCCTTAATCTTTTCGCTATTTTTCTTCATTTTTGATTATTTTTATTTAACTAGATTTTATTTTAATGTTAACACTTTATAAAACTAGAAATCTCTTCACTTCTTAATTCTAAGTTCTAACCATAGTTACTTTTTAGAAGAACAACTATATAGTCTTCATGGTGTGACGGTAACAAAAGTCATATCATGTACGGTGCACTAGTTAATTACGAATCATACTATTGAACTAGAGTAAATGTATAGAGCTTACAAGTTATACATACAGTTCCTATGTATGTTAAGGACTTGAGAGTATTATTTTTCTTTGCTAATTTCACCCTACTAGAATTAGGTAATTTGTAAAGTTTTGAATGTAATAGTTTTCATGTGTTTGCAGGTTCAGGAAATTGTCAATTTGTTAGTGTTTGATCACTAGGAGTACGTGATGGCGGCAGACATTTATAATGGACTACAACAACGTGCTTTTGATGAAATAATGGGTGAAAACAAATTTTAAGAAAGTTGAATCGAAATGCTTTATTAGCATCCTTTCTTATTGAACTAAGAAATGGCATAAGTTTTGTAATTTAAAGTACACTTAATTTAAGGTTAATGTTTATGACTCGTTAATTACATTTTTTTTTCTAGTTTATATCAATGTTTTTTTTGCTTTTGCTTTTTTTTTTTTTTGTGGCGATAGGGAGCCACAAGGACAGAGGATAGAATCGATCTCAGGATCTCTTGGAATCAGGAGGGAAGTTTTAACCACCTAAGCTACCCCTTACTTTCTTAGTTTATATAAATGTATGATCGAGAATTAGGATGCATATTTCTCATGTAGTAATGTACTTTGGGATGGCAATATATAGGTCGAATCTAGGCAGAGTCTAGATGGATCCAGATCCGCTTTTCTGATATGGATCCATATCCGCCCCAAATCAGTTGGGCATGGAAAGGAAGGATCCATATCCAGATCCGCTGAATCCTAAATGTGGGTCCAAAACGGGTGCTACTAGAGTTTTTTTAAAAAATTCAAAAATTTAGTAAATTAACTTTCTTAATTACTTCTACAAGGATTCAAATCTTATACTAAATATCTCAAGTCAAATTGAACAAATACGACTAATTCAACCATATAATATATGACAGGCTCAAACACAATTACATGTCTCTTTAAATTTTCAAATAATAACTAAAAAGATGTTGATAGCCTATCGTTGTGGCTACTAAAAATAAACCGAACAAGGCTCACCAGGCTACTAGTAAGGGTAAGTAAGGATCGAATCACATGGGAATAAGGTTCTCAACACTAAGGCATTCTACAAGTAAGTTAAGTTGGGAATTGCTAAAAAAGCAAGGATTGTCACAAAATCGAATTAACTAAGGTTTAGCCTATTAATTAAGGAGACTAAGGTAAGGGATTCATCGCTCACTTCCAACATGAAGGTGTAGATTCCTATGTCAAACCAAGTGTAGAAGGAATCATCTCGGGGAAGTCACTCTAAGAACCGTGGCTACTCGATTAAGCTAGTATGGAGAGCGGAACTATGGACACGACCTATTCTCATGGCGTGAATACAAGACGGCTCCTAAGCACATATTCGTGAAAACTAGTAACGTCTCTTAATTTGAACACCTATTCTCATGGTACTCAAACTGATCAAATATGGAAAGTCTTCATTTAACTTCATCTCTCGATCCTTCATTGAAGAACCTAAGACGACATCTATAATAGCAAGTCATAGACTGTGTGATTATATCCCTATGTAACGACTGTAGTCACCCTCAAACTTGATTTTTAGTAAGAATCAACTAAGTCATGAAGAAGGTGAGGGTTTCACCGTTTCACCCACACCTTAGCACAAGAACTACTCACTAGCCATTAGTAATGCTAAGCAATGATTATAATTCATTATTAACAGGGATTTTAAAAATAAAGTTTTATTATATTTATTTTTAAGGGTTTTATGAAGTTTTAAGTAAATTATTTTTGCAAGGTTTTATTATTGATTTCCAAAAGAGGTTTTGAATATATATTTTAATTTCTAAAAACAGAAAAAATAGTCCCGGGCTTTGTGCCCCAAAAATCTCAGACTTATCAATCCATTTTAAATATTTTCATGACATAAATTATTTTTATGATTTAATTAAATTAATTATTTCAAATATATTTTGTCATCAAAATTAAAGATATATATTTTCAGCATTTTTGAATATTTTACTAACTACCCATATACCCTAAAAACCAAAGTTTTATCTTTTCTCCAAATCATATCTTTTGTAGTGATTGGATCAAAATAAAAATCAATCTAATTCCTCCCATATGGCCGAAAATTTGAGGCTACTTTGCCTTGTAAATAGTTCAATTTTTCCTCTCAAATTCACTCTGCAAAGCCTTATAAAAATCTGAAAATAAATCGCTAACTCTTTCTTTTTTTCTTCGTCTTTTGGGAGTTCCGGGATACCCGATACTGTTCCCATTTCTCAATGGATACCCCAGTACCAGACCCGGTTCGATTGGTTTTAACAAAAAATAATACTTTAAGGCCCAATAAGTGAAATCCATTTCCTCAAAGTCACAACTCTCTCATCTCTCCCATAGTCCCATTTATTCACTCACACAAACCAAAATGTAGCATATAAACACCGCGTAATGTAGATAGCAAAATCATTGAATTAATTAAAACTCTTGGCATATAAATAAGAAATTAGAACTTAGAAGAGTTGATCATAGAAACTAATTTGACATCAATTCACATCTTCAACTATAGCAAATATAATTAGAAAATAAATTGATGAATAAGATAAAAAATAAATTAAGAGCAATAACTAAACAAAGAACAAACTAAATTTTCTTAGCTATTACACTTACACTTGATGAATTGTGAAACTTTAAAGTAGAAAATTTCAGTTACTTGCTGCCTAAAGGGCCAAGATCCCCTCCCCTGTAATTTACAGATCAAACCACTCACCAAATCTACCACAAAACTAAAGCCCAACATACGAAGTAACTAATACCATCACTAAATTCAAAAATATAAAAAACAAATAATTATCCCAAAACAAATTAAGGAATATGTAACTTCACTATTTCAATTAAAAAAATAAGGAAATCACAAAACTAATTACATAATAAACACACAACTAAATACGTATTTACATTCACTAATAAAGCAAAATTAACAAAACTAATGTAGTATGTTCGTGGTAGAACTTCTGTCTGAACTGGACCTGCGAACGTTCCTTGAGAACCAAGATCTGACTTGCAAAACAGACAGAGGATGACTAACCCAGGGGGTTTTTCCCGAGAACGCCCCTCCGATGCTTAAGTCAGTAAGCTGGAAGAATCGATCTGAATTTTAGGGAATTTGTCAGAAATGGCAGGATAAGCGTACCTTCAAATGCGGAAATTGTACTATATTTATAGTACGAAAGTACAGTTGTCAGACCCCTGGGATCATGACAAGTGTCGTAATCTGACATCCCCCAGAGGGAGTGCCTGTAAGGTCTTTGCCCCTATTAGGGACAAAATAGTAATTTCCTTTATATTGGACCTGGGACCTGGACCTGGCCCATACACAGTATGTCATCAAGTTATGTTGTGAATCATCAAAGTAATTCTAAAAAATGATAAGTATTTACATGGTTGTATTTCTCTATTTGTAAGTGTGGTTTAAATTAAGGATAACTAATTTAACAAAGTATGAGAAATTAAAGGGAAACACCTAATTCGTACCCCCTAAAATCTCTACTTTAAAACCCTTATTCTGACCGTTTTTGAGTAAATGTTTGCCATTTTTTTTTACAAAGATAGGTTTTTCGATGATAAGATGTAAGTGAAGTTTGGAAAAAGATAGGTTGGGTTTAATTTGATGAGAGTGTGTGTTATAAAAAGACAGGTAATTAGATAGGATGGTGAGCATTAGCATTGTCTTTTCTATAAACGATAGTGACATGTGGGGGCAGTAGGGCATCAAAACTTTAGTGGTAACATTAGTATCGCCTTTTGTAAACAAACGATACTAATAGATACCTATTAGTATCAAATTTTTATAAAAAATATATAAATATACCCCTATTAGTATCATTTTCTTAAAAAAAAAAAACGATACTGATATGCCCTTATTAGTATCATTTTCTTAGAAACGATACTAACATGGCGTTACCATTTTTCCACTAGTGAACAATGGCGCCTAAAACTTAACATGAAGAAGATAAACTATTCAGTACTCACTATTTGATGAACAATAATGTAAAAGTTAGGTTAAATTACTCTAAAATTATCTAAGGGATGAAAAATATGTCCCTTAAGGGCCTAGCGGCCGCTGCACTGTAATAGTGACCGCTGGAAATGGGTAGCGGCCGCTACTCCTTTGTTTTCCGGTCTCTTCCTCTTTAAGGCAGTATTTTCCAAAGAAAATAATCTTAATGCATGGGAGGTGCTTGCTTCTCTTGCTCGTTGTGTCGCTAAGCCTTGGTTAGCGATATCGTAAGCCAAGCTTGCGATATCGCGGATCATTGAGTAAGGGTGCAAAAACACTTGACCAAAAAGCTTCGACCGATAATAACCGACCCAAAGCAATGTTCACTTCATATGTTAACATCCATATATCGCCTCGATTTTCAAACCAAACGGAAAATCCTACAAAAATGAGACAACACACAAAACAAGACAATACAAGGTATAATATGTCAAAAATGTGAGGAAATGGAGTTAATCAAATAATAAGGAATAATAGGGAAAAATAAGGAAAAAGAACAAAAATCTAACTAAACTAATTGGAAAAATAAAACTACGGACAATATAAAAAAATAAGCACTACATTAGATACTATTGCAAACGAAAAAATAATAATAATTTAAGTTTTTGATAATGAGGTGAGGTGGGCTTATGTACCCCCTAATATTTACTTTATTTAAATTTTTATAAAATATTAATAATTAAAAAAAATGGGTAAGTGGGTAAACAATTTGGATATCACTAGACCCGTCTGCTTTTTTCTAGGAAGGATCCACATCCGACCCAGATCTGTTGGGTCTAAAATTTTAAAACCCATATCTATAAAAATGGGTATGGGTCCACAGATTTGAGACGGGTCCAAGACCCGTTGCTATCCCTACATGAAGGGGTGTGCAAAAAAATCTTATTCCGAATTCTCGATCCGGATTTCCAAATTTTTGTTTCCATAATCTGGATATCGAGGGAATGGAATTTATAAAATTCAGTTTCCGGATTTTTAAGGAAACTAAAAACTAGAAAATCGGATATATCCGATCTTCCAATCCGGTTTTTTTAAAAGGAATAATGAAACGCTTTGGTAGAGATTTGATTAAATAATAATAATAAAAAAAATATTTAAATTAAAAATAGATTTTTTTTCGGAACGGATATGGAATAAGTATTTTTTATTCTGAAAATTCGAATATCTAGAATTCTGGATCGGAAAAATTCCGGTATCCAGTTTTGTAGACCCCTACCTACATGTACTTCTTCATTCATGATTGTTGGAATAAATAAATATTGTTGTACTAATGATGTGAATTTCTATACAAAGCTTTTACTATTGCTTTCCAATCCCAACTTACTTACATGTCTCTTAACTTTCTTCAATCGCAGTTCTTGCTCGGAATATTCTATCCTATGTCTTTAGGTGATCAATACGTGCTAGGACTATGTAAGAAATAATTTAGGTGTTGTTTTGTTCAACCCTATTTACCTTGGAATTATAATTTCCTAGGAAATTGAGTTTTGTAGTTGTGTTTGGTTGACCAATAATTGACACTTCCAAGGGAAATTATTTCCTTCACAGCACAGGAAATTTCTCACCCACCCCCCTCTCGATTAGTTGAATTTCCTATGGTAAATATGCATGTTAATGACTATAATGCCCTCAAAATTTTTGTTTTGGCGCGTTGATTTCCCCCCTTATTATTTCCCTTTTACCTTTTTTCTATTAGATCTCCTCACTTAGGTTTAATTCAGTACTCTATCATCCCCTTCGTTTTACTCTATAGTTTATCATCCTCTTCATTTTCACTTGTCATTCTACTCTGGCATTAACATTCTCAACTTGTTCAAGAAAGCAAAGTTTGATATATATATATATATATATATATATATAAGATGATAGAATTGTTTAGGTGCTTTGGATGGCACACACTTTAAGGTTCGACACATGATAATAGAGTACTTCGTGATGCCTTGTCTAGACAAAGTCCTTTAAAGTTTCCTCAAGGTAATAGAGTTAGCTATTTCTTATATACGTCATGTAGTAACTCTATGAAAAAAAAAAAAATGATTGCAGTTTTCGTTGCTTGGTATTAGGTAACTATTATTTATGTGATGAATTGTGAGTGATTTTTGACACCATTTAGGTACCACTTGAGCATTTGGAAAAGTGGTTCGCTTCCTGTATCAGCCGAAGAATATTTTAATATGAAGCATTCTCAGGCAAGGAACGTCATAGAGAGATGTTTTGGGTTACTAAAAATGAGATGGGGCATCCTAAGACATGCAACTTGGTACCATCGAAAGACACTTAGTCAAATTATATTGGCTTCTGCTCTTGTGCACAACTTCTTTCGAACTTACATGGCCGTTGATCCCATGGAGTATCTACTTGACGATAACGTGGAAGAAGATGATGATAATATTGAAATTATGGATACAAGTGCAGCGTGGAATGCATTTAGACAAGAGTTAGCTAATGAGATGTATAATGCATGGATTCAAAGTAGAGACACTTAAGTAAAATTGGTTGAAACTTTTATTTTGCTTACAATTTGTACTTGTAATGTATACAGTACGTACACTTGAATGCTTTGACTTTTATTTTGCTTACAATTTCTACTTGTAATGCATCCAGTACACTTGTTTTGAAATGTAAGTAATGAATGCTTTGTTTTGCACATACTTATGATATTATGTATAAGGAATTATTCTGTACAATTTTACTGATGAGTTAACCTCCTACTCGCAATGGAAATTCCACGCAAGGTAGTAGTACCAAAAATACTACTAGATTATATTGTCGAGTTGGTCAATTGCTGAGGATCGTGCTCTAATTACGACTATTCAAGAGCTTTTGGATATTGGGGGTTGGAAAGCAGATAATGGTCAATTTAAGAGCGGTGCTTATGCAAAGCTAGAATCTATAATGTTACAAAATTTACCAGGATGTGAGAAAAAAGCCAAGCCTCATATTGAATCAAAAGAGTCAAGCATCTAAGAAAACAGTGTGACGCTATTACAGAGATGCTTAGCCTAAGTGCTAGTGGATTTGGATGGAACCGTGGAATGATGAAGAAAAATTTATTACAACCTGTTTGGGATGAATGGATCAAGGTAATGTATTTGTTATGTTTATTTTTAAAATATATATTTTTTTTTCAATATTACTTATTGTATTGTACCTTATGGTTTGGCTTTTTATTCTTTTTAACCAAAGAAAAGAGTTGTATAGTTGTGTTTATTTGTTGTTCTTACATAGTTACATGTAGCAAGTGTATTTTATTTTAATGCATATGGTTAAATATTGCATGTAAATGATAAAAAGAAAAGTAATTTTTCAATGCGGATAAATAGAAGATAACATTTGGTTTTTAATGATTGATTTGAGTTGATTTTTTTTTTTTTTTGTTTGTGGTAGAATCATAAAAATGCAGCAGGGGTTAAGAAACAAGCCTTTTCCATTTTATGAGGAGTTGAGTAAGATTTGGGGCAAAGATAGAGCTTCTGGTAATGAATCTGCCACTGTTTTTGATGTTCTAGAGGAAATGGAGGAAAGACCAAGAGGTGGTCAAGAAGAAGTTCATGAATTACATAGTTACAACCAGTCATTGCAATCCCTTAAGACCTCCATCTTCAACACCGCAATCAACAACTCCATCAAGTACTTGTACAAAGAGGGCAAGGACCGAAACTATCGAAGCAAGATTGGGAAAATAAGTGATGTGATAGAAGTTGCTACCGAACACATTGGGCGACTTGCTAATTGCTTTCAACATGAATCTGATTCAGCTTCTAGAAGGATGAGAGTTACTACTGAAATTATGAAAATGGAAGAATTAACTCCAAGTGAGGTACTTTTGGCATAAAAAAAAAAAAAATTGCCCTTAATCCTCTTGAGGATGATTTCTTTTTTAGCCTCCCTGGCAACATCAAATATGCTTATGTCCAAGGCCTTCTACTTCCTGATTAGTCATGTAAGAGCAAGTAACTTCCCTAAGTATTTTGTGTGCATAACTTGCTCTACATACTTTTGATTGGAATGTGATTTTAAAAAAATTCTTGTTTTTGGGAATTTTGATGTACTTTTTGGACTCATGATTAGAACAAGATTTGTAAGCAAAACTATGACATTTGCAAGCATATGCATTATTAAGTTCATCTAGTGATGATATTTTATCATGTTAAGTGTGGGCAAACCAAAAATAGTATTTTAGAGCCAAATTTAGTTAAAGTAGTTGAAAAGTCATAGGAATTAGATGAGTACACCAAACAAAGTGGGGGAAATGACTTCCTAGGAAATTAAATTTCCTACCATATCAACCAAACATATTTAGCCTAATTCCAAGGGAATTTCTAAAGGAAAATATTTCCCATGAATTCAAAATTCCCGTGGGAATTAACTTCCCAGGGCTTAGTTCGAATAAACTCGCCTGAAATATATATGTGCAATACACGTGTGTGCTATTACAATTTTTGTTTTCAACTTAAATTTTCTCAAATATGCAAACCGAAATGTCATAACTTCGACAAAAGACTGTATTAGATATCCATCTTTATGCCCGATCAACGGGATCCTTGTCTGACCCCTCATATCGGGTCATTATTACGGAAGAACCCTAACCTAAATTCCTAAACAACCCAATTAGGCAATTATCGTCTACATCCTCAACTTCTAATTATTATAGTACCGAAAACCCTTTAGGACCTGTTCACTTCAGCTTAATTTCAGTTCAGCTTAACTTTAATCCGTTCCATTCAGTTAAGTTCGGCTTCAATCACTTGAGTTCTGTTATGTTCAGCTCAAAATCTTCTTTCCTTTTGCTAATTTAGGCCCCATTCTTTTGGACTGAAATTTTTGGCACTTTAGTTCAATTTAGTTCAGCCCTATTTAGTTAAATTTTGTTCTGTTTAGCTTATCTCCATTATAAATAATACTTCATTTCAGTCCAATTTAGTTCAGTCCAATTTAGTTCAGTCCAATTTAGTTCAGTTCAATTCAAAGCAGTTTAATTCAACTCAGTTCAGTTAAGCTACTTTTCAGTCCAAAAGAACAAGACCCCATTTTCCTTATGTGATGAGCTAATGATATTGATAATGACAATTTAGTTTAGACAGATATTTAGACCGTTCCTTTTAAGTTCATCTTTTTGGATCGAAGATCATTGCCTTATGTATAATCATTTTGATAATGATAATTGAAGCCTAATTTCTTACTTTTTTTAATAGATTACAACAACAACAATAATAATAGTAATGATAGTTATAATATTAATTGTTGAAATAGTTATACTTTTTATATAAATTTATATAGTTAAACTCTTAGGCAAAATAATAGTACTATAGAACATTACTAGTTTTCATAATCAGTCAGTTCTTCATCTTTTTCTTGTCCATTGTTATTGATTCTTAAGGCAAACTAATACACTTTTGTTATCATATACGTAATTATTAGTTTATAATTTTCATAAAAAAAATATTATGAAACTACCATTCACGAAATGAAACAAAATAAAGTGAATTACGATTCACAAAAATAGGAAAATACCACACTGATTATCATTCACAAAAATATAAAACTTCCACATATGAAAATATATTAGTGATTTTTGTTTCATAATACAAAAAGTACCATTCACGAAATACGCAGTATTTTTTTTGTTTCATAACTATTAGTGGATTAATATCAATATTATTACTATGTCATTATTAGGGCTTGTTCTTTTGAACTGAAACGTCGTAGCTAAACTGAACTAAAGTGAAAGGAACTGCACTGGATTGAATTGAATTGAAGTACGCGGACTGAAATAAAGTAGTAATTATAATAGAGATAAGCTGAACTGAACTGAACGAAACATAACTAAACTTAACTGAATAGAGCTGAACTGAGCTGTATTAAATTGAACTGAAATGCCAAAAATTTCAGTCTAAAAGAACATAGCCTTAATCCATAGTTAAAATCATTAATCCATACTAAAAGCGTTTAGTTCTATTTAGTTCAGCTCTAATCAATTCATTTCAGTTTAGTTGTTTTCAGTAAATAAGAACATACTCTCAGGGCTTTTTCACATTTACTGAAAACAGCTGAGCGAACTGATTGTAGCTGAAATGAACTGACTGGAGTAAACTGAATTGATGGGAGATAAACTGAATTGAACTGATGATTTTTAGTATGGATTGATGATTTTCAACTATTCTTGATTTTTAACTATGGATTAACTATGATTATTGAGTTTTTTAGTATGATTTTTATGGATTGACTATGACTATTGATTTTTAACTATGGTTTTACTATGTTTTAATGAATTTTTAACGGAGTAATGTCATCATAATAATTTTGATATTAATCCACTAATAATTATGAAACAAAAAAAATCGTTATTAGTAGCTTATATTTTATGAAATAAAAACAGTAATACATTTACATTTTCATATATTTGTGAATGGTTATCCATTTATGTAGTTCACATAATAATATTTTTGTGAATGATAATTCACTCATATTTTGTTTCATTTTTTGAATGGTAGTTTCACTCATAATAAAGATCAATGTTTCAAACATTTATTATGAACACACTAATAATATTGCAAACAAATCAAAGTTAAGTACAAAATAATACTAATAAAGTTAATACACATTAATAATATTATGAACAAAATAAATCCAAGTACAAAATAATGATGATATTATGAACAACAATATTACAAAATATGAAGAAAAATAAAACTTATGTATAATATACATATATATGGGTGATGATCTCATGAGAACCCTCTCTGCATGAAAACCGTGAGAACTACTAAATAACGACCGTATTAGATACATTTGAAACTTGCAATCACTTATTAACAATGTATTATAACTAAGTATACCCTTAGTTTTCAATTTAAATAAGGTTTAGTTAATTTTTTAGGCTTTTGAAAATCTTATATAATTTAGGTGGTCATAGTTACTACTTATAGGTCAATTATATATGATAGCTTAAAACACTTAAAATAAATGTCTATAGTTTGTTACTATTAAAATAGATGTAAAGTAACACCATAACACTTAAGAAATTAAAAAAAAAAATTGAATAAAGGACTTTTAATGTAGTTCTCACGGTTCTTATATAAGAAGGGTTTTCATTTAAAACTCTTTCAAATATATATATATATATATATAATATTACGAATAATAATATTATAAACAAAAAAAAAAAAAGTAACAAATTAAAAGAGAAAGTTGAACTGTATACAACTAAAACATGTCCATAGTATAATAACAGATAAATAATAAATAAAAAAAAAAAAAGGAAAGAAATACGTAAACTTAACGAAGAAGATTTATACTTTATAGTATGGGCTAAACATCGCAATCGATGGTATCATTGGATCAAAATCATGATAACGTACTGACTGAGTGAGTGAGTGATATACTCTAACTAAACACCGCGACCTTCTTTTTGCTTTAGTGTGGGGCCACTTTCATCCTCCAATAAGCAAAAACTTGGTGCTGACGTGGCCTTTTAAGTTTATACTAAACCAGAAATTACAAAATGCTCATCCTCCAAACACCATCTAATCTTCTTTGCTGAAAAAATAAATAAAGCATCTTCTTTGATTCTATTTGTATCCGCATTTTATGTGTGTCAACCAAAAGATAACGTAAAGCAATTGTTATTTGTTAATGCACATTCACGTCCTACCACCGCTACTATATCTTTCTCTCGGATATTATGTTAATGGTCATCTCAAGTTGCATGTAAGTTGACATTATTGTAGTTAGGGGTGTCAAATTGTGTTATAACCCGTTTAATTAACTGAATTGTCCTTGATTGAAACTGAAATAACCTGAATTAAAAGTGATGTGTAACCTTAAAATGACTTAAACGGAAAGTGACCGAAACTGTTGTTGAACAATAAATCATTGGATTGAATTGAATTGAACCTGAAGTGAAAATGACTCAAACTTAAATTAATTTGTACAAAACATAAAAAAGGAAGAACCAAACTGAATTGAACCGAATATTAAGCAACCTGTTTGATCTTTTGACCTAACCCAACACGAACTAAACTGATATGACCCAAAACTCAATTTTATGTAAAAATAAAATTTTATTTTACCGTGTAATAATTTGTAACTTAATAATTTCCTTTTAAATTTAATTAAAGTGACACGTTATATGGTATATTGGAATCAATGTACACTTAAACGTGGAAGCTTTCAAATATATTAATTAAATAATTATTTGTATGTGTCAACTACACCGAAATCAATTGAAAACACGATTAATATGAAGTACAAAGACATAGTATTCGACCTAAAATATATCTTAAAAGTACATCATAAGGATATTTATTACATAATTATCAACTTTCATTCAAAGAAACAAAAATAAAGTTTCCACGAGAATCCGAAATAATCCGACCATGACCGAAAAAGATCATGACATATTTCTTAGTTACTTTTACTTGATACATTTTAGAATGAACATAAATTGATCTGTTCATAATGGTCCGAGTCTGAACTAAATCGTTCCCAAACCAATAGTAAATTGTTTTGACTTGCTTCCGAAATGGCCTGAACTGAATTAGATTGAACCAAAGGAACAAAACGGCTGAAGTTAAACTGAACTGAAATGTCACGAACGTGATTGGGTCAACCCTAACATGCGCTGCCAACCCGAATTGACACTCCTAGCTGTAGTTACTCCCAGATAACTCACGAGAGTGTCCTAAATTAATAATGGAAAATAGAGTTAAATATGTTTATTAGAAAATCGATTCAACTAAAAGCTTATATTTGCTGACATGAATAATTTATATACTCTATCACATCCCCTCACATGAGAGCCTATTTGGTTAGAGATGTGGATGTAGCATAGGGCCACTATACTTGTGATTAATAATTATAGTTAAAAAAGGAGGGGTGAATGAGTTTTGAACCTGTGATCTTAGTGTCACGTTGACTCTTATACCATATTAGAGGATCAACTCAACCACTTAAAGCTTATCGTTGAGGCCTAGGAATAGTTTATATATACTCTATCAATTTTATGCTCCCTTTGTTCCTTTGTTCCTTTGTTCAATTTTATATACTCTATCAATTTTATCACATCCCCTCACATGAGAGCCTATTTGGTTAGAGATGTGGATGTAGCATAGGGCCACCATACTTGTGATTAATAATTATACTTAAAAAAGGAGGGGTGAATGAGTTTTGAACCTGTGATCTTAGTGTCACGTTGACTCTTATACCATATTAGAGGATCAACTCAACCACTTAAAGCTTATCGTTGAGGCCTAGGAATAGTTTATATATACTCTATCAATTTTATGCTCCCTTTGTTCCTTTTTGTTTGATACATTTGGAATCTTGACACTGTTCATAAGATGGGAGAATCTTTTAAATTACTTTGAATATATAAACCATAATATAGTCATGTGGGGTCTTGTTTGTTTCGTCTCAATGAGTAAGTTATATTATCCAATTATTATAATTTTTATATACATACAAAAAATTATATTTAAGGCCAAATAAGTACATTTACATACATGCAAGTCAAAACGTATTAAACAAAAGGGAACGGAGGGAGTACTATATTAGTACTCAGGCGATGCATGGTTAATAAATTTATATAAGTAATGATAATCATTAATTTTAATAAAAAAATCACGATTAGATAAAAGTACTAATCTTTTTCTACTATTGATGGAATTGACGACAGTGTTCGCAAAGAGGAAACAATCATAGAGAATTATCTATTAAATAAGCGGATTTCATATGAAAATGTTATAAATAAGTTTTTTTTAAAAAAGTGTAGAATTTTATGATTAATGAAGTAGAGTAAAATACTAAAAGTAGGAGTGAAAAATCACATTGAAGAAAAATTAGCATTAATTATAACAGTAGCTATATCCTAGACTTGTAATTAATATAGTCAAACTTTATTAATTAAACATGAACATAAAAAAGACTATGTCATATAATATGATGGCAGGAAAATGATCGATGAGAGCTTGACATGTGGTATTTAGTGATGTTATCAGCTTCGATTACTAGTTAATTATATCAATTTCCTATACTTGTAAATTGTAATTAATATAGTCAAATTTTATTAATTAGACATGAACATAAAAAGACGATGTCATATAATATGTTGGTAGGGAAATAATTGATGAGAGATTGACATGTGGTAATTAGTGATTTAAGCAATGACCTTTAGTAATTAGTTATAGATAGATTGTAGAAGCAGTAAGAGTTAATTACTCTCCTTATTGTCATATGACTTCAAGACGGAACCTTGTAAAGTAGATTGTCTCTTTAATCAACAAATGTAACTCGATCCATATTTAAAATGGTATTAGAGTCAAACCTACAACCAAGCCTTAATGGCTAGTATATTGTCTAACTTAAAATGAATATGAATACATGCATGTCGGAATTTTTTAATTTTATTTTATTAATTAATTTCTTTTCTGGGTGTGTGTGTTGGGGGGGGGGGGAGTATTAATCAAATTCACTTTGCCACATGAAACAACAGACATTGTTCGAACTAAAAGAAACCTCACATGTGACGCATATAGTGTTGAAGATGATATGATCATCCCCAAATAACACATGTGAGTATGTGAGTGTTTCATATTAATAAACGAATAGAAATGAGAACTAAACACATTCTTAAATTAATTTTATTGTCATATGGTTTTAATTAAGGTAGAATCTCCTAAACTACTAGACTCACTTTAGTAAATAGATGCGCCCACAGTACACCCGTATCTAACAATGACTTGTTATTATTGCATGAGAAATTTCATTGAACGTGTACTCCCATGTGTATCCCCGGGATCCTAAGCAAAAACTAAGATTATGTTTGGAAAAACAAGTAAACTAAGATTTCATATCCCTCGTATCGTATTGTCCTTGTTGTTATGTTGTGCCCAGTATGCCATTTTGACCGTGACGTCCCATGATTCTGTAAATGGCCAAAACATCGTGTCTTGTTTTTCTTAAGATTTAATGTGTGTTGACAAAATTTTGGTGGTTGTTTCATGGCTGAATTTGGACCAGATTAAGCCTGTATTCCATTGTCTAGAATTATTGATAAGATAGGAAACCTTGGTTGGGTTATTTAAGAGATACAAGGCTGAGTTTTTTAAAAGGATTTTGCTATTACCAACCTAAATGTCATCCAAAAATCCTGATGTTGTTGCCATTTCCAATGCGGTGATGCAAAGAACCCACAAATTTGCGTGCTGCTTCAACGAGACATCTTCGTCCCCAAGGCATGGAGGTGGAGATACAAACTTGAACTGCCAAAGTAATTGGATCCATGCCATATTTACCTTTGAAGAGCCTTACGCTAAGGAGATTTGGTTGGGAGTATAATCTCCAAGAGTGTTTGAACAGAAGAGCATGATTTAGAGACTCTATGTTTCGAAGGTTAAGGCCCCCTTCATACCTGTATTTCTGTAAGTAAAACCTACTCTTCTAATAAATCGGTCGTTCCTTCAAGCTCCCTTTCCACCAAAACTTTAAGATTTCAAAGGTAGTGGTTTTTGTAATCGTCTTCGGTTCAGGAACATCGACATGATATGAGACTTCATGGCTAAAAGAATAGTGTTGATAAGAATCAATCTCCTAGTCGGAGAGAGTGGTGTATTAATCCAAGATGTGATTCTATTTCCGATCTTTTCCACCATTGTTTTATAACACTGTACTGAACGACCATCAATGTTCATATAGCACCTGAAATAATTCCCAAATTCTGTCATTTTCGAAACTTGGAGTCTTTAGGTTAGAAATTTTCTATAGCAAGCCGGAGTGTTTGGGCTAAAGAGAGTGTTGGACTTGTCATTATTAATCGTTTCTCCAGAGACCACACAAAATTCGTCCAGTGTGTTTTGTAGACGGTTTACAGATTGTAGGGTTGCTTTGTAACTGAAAGTAGCATCATCTGCAAAAAATAGGTTATTCATTGGAGGGGCATGACGTCCTATTTTAATGCCTTGAAGGAAACCATCCGAATAAAGCTGCGATAATCTGTTTGAAAGAGTTTCCATGACTAGGATTAATAAATATGGTGAAAGAGGATCACCTTGTTGTAAACGTCTCGTTGGCGCAAAAGGCTTACTCGACACTTCGTTTACCAGAACCCTGTAAGTAATCGTTGTAACACACTATCTAATCCAATTCACCCACCTCAGCAGAAATCCCAAATCTGCTAAAATTCTGAACAGAAAAGCCCAATTTGCACGATCATAAGCTTTACTTAGGTCAACCTTCAGGAGAGCTGCTTTTATTTTTCCCTTTTTTTTTCTTTTTATCTAATGATTGAGCTCGTGCGCAATCAAAGCACTGTCTCCCATTTGTCTTTCGATAATAAGATCATTCTGGAAAACTCCCATCGGATCTTTGATGATCGGTTTTATGCGTCTCACAATGCACTTTAAGATAATCTTGTAGGTAGTGTTGCACAAGCTAATTGAACGGAAGTGGTTCGGTGTCGTTGGTGATTTACCTTTTAGTATTAAGGCCAGATAGGTGGAGTTAACTTCCCGCGGCATATAACCCCTATCAAAGAAACTCATAACAACTCCAAAGATGTCGCATTTAAAATAATGCAAAGTTTGTTGGAAGAGGCAAGGCGCAAAATCATCTGGTCCAGGCGACTTCAGAGGTTTTATACTTTTTAAAGCTTGTATCACTTCATCAGAAAAGGTTGATGGAGTAAGGTGAGATGAACTTATGAGAGAGTTTTGAGATTATTTATCCATCTTTGTTGGATTTGAGGTTCCATTGCATCACTAAGTGGACAACTGGAAAGTTGCTGAAAGTATCCCGCAAATGCATTATGGATATTGTTATCATCCTGTAGCCAGTGACCTTTCTCGTGTTGTATAAACTTTATCTCGTTTCTTGCTTGGCATTTTTAACTATGTTCTAGAAAAAAGAAGTAGGTTGGTCACATTGTGTTTCCTATTTTGTTCTGAATCTTTGCTTGCAAAAGTCATTTTTGATCTTCAATAGCTTTTGAACTTCTTGTTCTTGGGCCAGATGAGTAGACACATCCTTGTAACTGTTGAAATTGTTTTGGACAAAAGTGAGTTTGGAGATTATGTCAGCCAATTGATTTTGTAAGCTCTTTTGTGCTAGAAGGGCCCAGTTTTAGTAGAAGATAGAATCCGTCAAAGTTTTCTTTGGATTGAAAACATACGGGAGATATTAACCTACTGGGTCCATTGGGCCTTTATCAAATCTTGAGTCTCTTTGAATTGCAAAATCCATCAGTCAAACTTATAGGGCCTCTTCCTTTTTTGGGTGTGGCTTTTAGTGTCAAGAACAATGGGACCATGATTTGAAATGTGAATTACGTAGTTTGTGAGGGTTGTGTATGGGAATTTTATTTGCGAAAAGTGTGAACAATAAGCTCAGCCAAATGTTTCATACACAAAATCATTGGAATTACGTCTATTAGACCAAGTGTGCTTAGTTCTTGTTGAAGTTATGGGGATGAGGTTATTTGCATGTTTGAAGGCTTAAAATTCTTTTTGTCTTGGGATCGATTTAGAACCCCCACTTCGTTGGTTAAGTATCTCAATTTAATTAAACTCTCCTATCATTAACCATTCTATGCTTAAGAGTTGTAGCGTATTCGAATAATATTCCCAGACTTCTTGCCTGAACTCTACATACGGACTCCCATAAATAAACAGGATGTAGTAAAAAATAGAATTCTTGTTAACGTGAAATAGAATCAAGTGTTGGGAACTGAAAACCACCTGAAAATCCAAGCTAGGGTGCCAACAAAGGAACAGGCCACCACTAGCACCTACTGCATCTACACCATAATCCGAGAAATACCCAAGGCTACTGAAAATGGCTCGAGCTTCCTTAATCATACTTTTAGTTTCAGAAAAGAAAAAAAATCTACTACGTGCAAAGATAGAAAATACAATAACGACGACAATAATGAGTGGTTCTTGTTAGTGATACCCCTATAATTCCAAGATATGATCTTCATTAAATAAACTAAGGGTTATGAGGTCGAGCTGCACCAATCACAAGGGTTTTTGGAGATCCTTTATCATCAGAAATTACACTAGGGTCATTAATGCACAAACCATACTTCAAGCCCACCGACGTCCATGGTAAACCTTCTGCTGCTACTTTCGTTTCTCCAATCCTTGCTCCTTCCTCTTTTCATCTTGCAGTAGCACTATAAGAGGTGTTTCACCCAAGTTAAGTTTTTTAGAAACTAGTTTAGATGAGAGAGGAAAAAACTATTGGCTCGACAGAAGACTACGAGAAACCCTATACCACACCTTTTTGAGTTCAAAATCTTTTTTCTATGTTAATTAAAGTGACGGGGGATCCCGAAGAAATGCTAAGACTAGCCAAATTAAAGTTTGAGAGAGCATGTAAATAAATGACTACCTCGGGTTCAAAGTATACTGGGGATTGTGGAGGTGTGATAAAGGTGGATGGTGAGTTAGGCAGGGGAGAAGTGGAGGAGAACAACCTAGTAGCAAGAATGCTACGTTGAATGGGTGATAAGGTAGGGTCAGTAATTTCATGAAGGGGGTAAAGAAGAAAGAAGAAGCTGACTCACCAAGAGAGAAAGTGGGTGAGTTGTTAATGTCAAATAGTGGAAGGAGGTAATCGTTTTGATTGGCCGAATCGCAGTTAATAGGAAAAGGAAAAGGAGAACCAAAAAAGGAAAGATCAAGAGTTGTGTGAACTTCACTAAATTCCACATGTCCAAGAATGACATGGAAGTCAAGAGAAGAAATAATATCCTCATTTTTGTCAGAAGAATCCATTCAAACAAGGACCAAGAGGTAATAACTTATCCAAGAAAGAGCTAAACAAGGAAAATTAAAAGGAAGAAGGGGAAATTTCAGATGTCACAAATGTGGAAACGGTATGGTTAAATTAATGGTAGGAGAGTGGTGGTTGAGGTGAAATGAATGAAGGGACGGTAAAAGAAGTAAATGAAGAGGAAATTTGAAAAAAGTAAATGGGAAGGGGGGGTATATGAAGAGACACATAAATAAAGATGGGTGGTTTAGTTGTGTACCATGTTGATAAGCTAATATTTGACATGTATTTCACCCCCGATCCCGGTTGACTTTTAGCTCTAATACGGCTCTTTTGAGCCATTTCTACTAACTTTTGCTATTTTGAGTTTTTGTTGTGCTTTTTATAAGATTTAACAGAAATCGATAATTTATCGTTGTTTTCTGAGCCTTTTGAGGGACATGAAGAAGTTAGTGAAGAATTGAAGTCAATTTTGGAAGCTTTACTAAGGATTAGGAGTATTAAATGAAGAATTAACGAAGTAATTAAGGAAGAACGAGCAAACATCAAGAAAGACGAGCCAGCCACCCGGGTCGAAGCCAACCGCCCGGGTGGGGGTTGCTTGCCCGGAACCCTCCAGGCGGGCCACTCCGAGGGCGATTTTCCACGCGGTTTTGCTTTGTTAGGCCTTAGTATATAATATTTTGTACTCCTAAAATCCTGATGACGCTTTATTCATTGAAAAACCCTAGTTTAGTCCTAAATTTCTCTCTAAGTGTGGAATACTTTTCAATCATTAAATTCAATAATATTCAGGTTTCATTCAATGTTAATTCTTGTTCTTTATTTATGTTTAGATTTAGCATTAATTTATGCTTTTAGTTTTATTAGTTTCATGCTTAGATTTAGTTTCTTGATTATTGTTAATTTATTTAGTTTAAATATGTTTAGGATTTTAATTTCTATTATTGATTTAGTTTTTGCACTTTCAATTATGAGTGAGTAGTTTCCTTTCTAGGACTAGGGGATCTGTGGGTTGATTTTGATGTTTTGCTCATAATTGTTAGTTTGGCTATTAATGTTCTTGAATTCCTGCTGTCAAATTTTATTGCTTTTAGTTAAATACTGGCCAGGTTTGATTGTTAGTTTGATATTGTTGAAATCGATACCGAGAGGTAAGATTACCACAATTGGATCATAGGGACTATAGGCAAAACGAGTCTAAGTGAGCGAGAGTCATTAGAGGAGTTATGAAGGAGACTAGATTCGAGAGAATTAGTGAACCTTAATTCAAGGAAATTAATAATCTGTTAATCAATTGTGTACAACTCATTTGTTAATCTATGGTGAACCGATGTCTTAGGCTTAGTTATAAATTAATTCTCTTAATCGATTCAATCCTAGTATTAGTTAGCTTTTTAATCATATTCCAATATTCAAAGGCCCTTTACGCAGTTTAAGCTTTTTAGAATTAATAGAGTTTAATTGCTTCCCTGAGGATTCGATCCCTACTTCCCTAGCTACATTACTTAGAGTTGTCCGGGTATTTTTGATAGGTGTGCGATAGCCTCATCAAATTTTGTCGCCGTTGCCGGGGAGGCAATTTTAATTCTGTTAGTCGGGTTTTTACTGTTTCCTTTTAATTTTTCTTAGTCTCAAAGAACTATTCGGTTCTTTGAGGCAGTTTCTCATCTTTGCTCGGATTTTTCATGTTGTGCAGGTTTACAGGTTTATGCAAAACGACCACGAGCCTGATATTTTAATTTTCCCTGAGCCCGAGCAAGTATTTCTGAAGCGGTTGAGACGTAGTAGACACCGAATATTTCTCCCTCGATCTGTGGAGGAGAATGTTTCTGATCTGTCTCAGTTTTTTGAGTTCACTTAAAACCCTTTATTTCAAGGGTATTTAGAGGTCGAGATGGCTGCCAAAGGAGAAGGACAATGTAGAGGACCGCCACGTCCACCACCGCCACCTGCGGCCTGTTCCTTGAGAGTCTATTCCTTGCCTAGTACGGAGTCTATTGTTGGGGGTTATTCAGTGCCTTATACCGATGCTGCTAATTTGAACTGAAACCGCTCTCGTTAATATGGTTGAAAGAAATCAATTTTCAGGGACATTGAAGGAGGATCCGAACTTACACTTGCAAAATTTCCTCCAATATTGTGATACTATCAAGCAATAAAATGTGTCTAAGGACTACATCAGGAGGAGAATGTTCCCATTTTCGTTGAAGGACAAAGATAGAACCTGGTTGAATGATCTTAATATGGGTACAATCACTTGTTGGGAGGACTTGGCTCTTGCTTTTCAGAGGAAGTACTATCCCCCACAGAGAACCGCTTTATTGAGGAGCCAAATTACTAATTTTAATCAGGAGACAGATGAGTCACTTTATGATGCTTGGGAATGGTTCATTGAGCTATTGAGAATGTGTCCTCATCATGGGCTTGAGAAGTGGTTTTTAGTTCAATCATTCTACAATGGTTTGAGCAATGAGAGTAGAGCTTTATTGGATTCTGCTGCTAATTGTCGATTCATGAACCAAGAGGTCAATGCTGCATATGAACTGATTGATGAAATTGCTACTCAAAACTCACAGTTTGGTAATCTTAGAGGACATTCAAAGAAGGGTGGAAAAGATGTTGTTGATGATAAATATGAGAGTTTAATTTCACAGATCAATGCCATAAGCCAGAAGCTCGATAAGGTTGGTACTATAGCTCCTCCACCATCACCTGTAGCTGCAATGGCTGCACTTTCGGGATGCACTGCATGTGATTCATGTGTTTCATTCGGTCATAGTTCCCGGTCATATACCAGTTCAGTAGAGCAAGTGTGTGCCTTCCAAGCCTACAAAAACAACCCGTTCTCCAATACGTACAATCCAGGGTGGAAGGATCATCCATACTTCTCCTACAAGAATAGCAACAATGTGCAGAATCCTCAGCAAACTATACCACCTTAGTAGGTACACCAGCAGATGAAGAGTTATGTACCACCACAACCACCATGTTTCAGCAGATCACCATTACCAGCACCACTATTGCCAGTTCAACCTAGTGGTGAAATTTCGGAGCTGAAGAATATGATGTTGCAAATGCAGAAGAACACAGAGGCAATATAAGCTCACAACAAGCAACTAGAAACACATCTAGCTCATATTACACAGTCTACAGCTCAGAGGCAGCAGGGTCAACTACCTCCTCAACCGTATCCACCGGCTCAGAGAGAGAATTGCAACTCCATTACTACCAGAAGAGGGACCCACTATGAAGGTCCTAAGATGCCGACTGATGATGCTGATTCTGAGACAGAAGTGCAAACCGGCAAGACCAACAATGTGGTGATTGAGGAGATTGCAGAGCCTACACCTTCTAAGGTGAAAGATGCCCCGGAGAAGATGGTCCCGGTAGCTGACAAGTCAGTTGATGCATTGGCACCTCCCAAGGTGCCACTACCCTTTCCGCATAGGGTAGACCGAAGTAAGAATGATAATCATTTTCGTAAGTTTCTCGATATTGTCAAAAATTAGTAGGTTACTGTGCCATTTATTTACTTGATTACACAGGTACCTACATATACTAAGTTTTTAAAAGACATATTGAGCAGGAAGCGGGAATTGAGTTAGTAGAGACTGTTGCTTTAACTGAGGAATGTAGTGCTATTTTGCAGAATAAGTCTCCACCTAAACTCAAGGATCCCAGTAGTTTTTCAATATCGTGCAACATTGGCCCCCTTTTTATTGATAAGGCTTTATGTGGTTTAGGGGCCAGTGTTAGTGTTATGCCGTTGTCTATCTGTAAGAAATTAGATTTCAGTGCTTTAAAGTTTACTAACATTACCTTGCAGATGGAGGACAGGACTGTTAAATACCTAAAAGGCATTTTGGAGGACGTCCCGGTAAGAGTTGGGAAGTTTTTTATTCCCGTTGATTTTTTAGTGTTGGATATGGAGGAGGATGCATACATCCTTATTATTTTAGGTAGACCATTTTTAAATACTGCAGGTGTTGTCATTGATGTAAAGAATGGTAGTCTTACACTTTCTGTAGGTGATGACATGGTTACTTTTAACCTTGATAGTGCATTAAAGAGTCCCATGTTAGAGCAATCATGTTATGTAATTGATATAATTCAAGAGATTGTTTATGATGACTTGCCTCAATCCCTTAAAAAGGATCTTCTAGAGGCTATTTTGTGTTTGGATGTGATTTCAGGTGAAGGCAATAAGGAATCAGATGAACTGATTCAAGCCCTCTTAGGAATGGATATCGATTCAGTAAGCAACTGTCAATTCCTGCAGTTGCCCCAAGATGCGTGTTCAATAAAGGAGGTAACACAACCTGAGATGAAACCTCTTCCCTCTAATTTGAAATATGCATTCCTAGATGAAAAAGTGCTATATCCAGTTATTGTAAGTGCTTCACTTACTGATAGTTAACTTGAAAAATTGTTATTTGTGCTTAAATGTCATAAAAAGGCTATTGGTTACACTATTGATGACATAACTGGTATTAGTCCTGATTTTTGCATGCATCGTATTCATCTAGAGGATGGTCATAAACCATGCATACAGGGTCAGCGTCGTTTGAATCCTAACATGCAGGAAGCTGTTAAGAAAGAGGTTATTAAATTGATTGATGCACGTATTATGTATTCTGTTCCTGATTCTAGATGGGTCAGTCCAGTTCAGGTAGTACCTAAGAAAGGTGGGATCACTGTTGTGCGAAATGATAAAAATGAATTAATTCCCACTACAGTTGTCACAGGTTGGCGTATGTTTATCGATTACAGGAAACTGAACACTGCAACTAAAAAGGATCACTTTCCCCTCCCCTTCATTGATCAATTGTTAGAAATACTAGCTAGGCATAAGTAGTTTTGCTATTTAGATGGTTATTCGGGATTCTTCCAAATCCCTATTCATCCAGATGATAGAGAAAAGACTACTTTTACATGTCCTTATGGTACTTTTTCATATCGTAGAATGCCCTTTGGTTTATGTAATGCCCCTGCTACCTTTCAACGTTGTATGATGAGTATATTTTCTAATTACATTGAATCAATCATGGAAGTTTTTATGGATGATTTTAGTGTCTATGGAACTTCATTTGATGTGTGTTTAGAAAACCTAACCAAAGTGCTTATGAGATGTGAAGAGGTCAACTTAGTGCTGAATTGGGAAAATTGCCATTTTATGGTCACGGAAGGTGTTGTGCTTGGACATTTAATCTCCAAACGAGGTATTGAGGTCAATAAAGCAAAGATTCAGATAACAGAGCAACTTCCCCCTCCTGTGAATGTCAAAGGGGTAAGAAGCTTTTTGGGACATGAAGGTTTTTCTCGCAGGTTTATTAAGGATTCTTCTAAATTTGCGAAACCACTAACCCAATTGCTTTTGAAGGATGCAAATTTTGAATTTACTGATGAGTGTGTTGAGTCTTTTAACAGGATTAAACAGGTACTTATTTCTGCATCCATCATCCAATCTCCTGATTAGGACTTCCCGTTCGAGATCATGAGTGATGCCAGTGACTATGCAGTTGGAGCAATTTTGGGTCAAAGGAAGGACAAATTTCTCCATGCGATTTACTATGCTAGCAGACACTTAACCCAGCTCAGGTTAACTATGCCACTACCGAGAAGGAGCTACTAGCAGTTGTTTATGCACTTGTCAAGTTCAGAACATACTTACTGGGCTCTAAAGTGATTGTTCACACTGACCATGCTGCTTTGAAGTACCTCCTAGCCAAGAAGGAAGCGAAGACACGGTTTATCAGATGGATTCTATTGCTGCAGGAGTTTGACCTTGAGATTCGTGATAAGAAGGGAGCAAAGAATGTAGTAGCTGATCATCTCTCTAGAATTCGATTCGAAGATGCAGAACTAGTTCCCATTGACGATTCTTTTCCTGATGATCATTTACTTTCTGTTGCAATTAAATCATCATGGTTTGCTGAATTTGCTAATTATATTGTAGGTGGTGTTTTGCCCCCTAATCTCTCATTACAGCAGAGGAAGCAGTTCCTTCACAATGTCAAACGGTATTTTTGGGATGACCCGAACTTATTTTGGGAATGTGCTGATGGATTATACAGACAATGTGTTCCGGATTGGGAGTTTTATGAAATTCTGAGCCATTTCCACTCATCACCTTATGGAGGACATGCAGGCCTTTCAAAGACAGTGTTCAAGGTATTGCAGTCTGGTTTTTATTGGCCTACCTTACTGAAGGATGCTAGAGATTTTGTCATGTCATGTGATTCGTGCCAAAGAACAAGTAACATCTCCAAAAGGCATGAAATGCCTCAAACAGGTATCTTAGAAGTCGAAATATTTGATGTTTGGGGTATTGACTATATGGGTCCCTTTCGTTCTTCTAATGGCATCGTTACATATTAGTTGTTATGGACTATGTTTCTAAATAGGTGGAAGCTCTTGCTACCCCTCATTGTGATTCTAACACCGTGTTGAGACTGCTTAAGAAGGTTATTTTTCCTAGGCTTGGAGTCCCTAGAGCTATCTTCTGTGATGGGGGAACACATTTCCATGAGAAACGGTTAGATAAGCTGTTGGAGAAGTACGGTGTCTACCACAGAATGGGATTGGCATACCATCCACAAACCAGTAGTCTAGTGGAAGTCTCAAATCGAGAAATCAAAGCTATCCTTGAGAAAATGGTTGCAAAGTCAAGGAAAGATTGGAGTAGCAAGCTGCATGATGCATTATGGGCATATAGAACGGCCTTCAAGACACCTATCGGTACATCTCCTTACCAATTAGTGTACGAGAAAGCGTGCCATTTGCTGGTTGAGTTAGAGTACAAGGCCTACTGGGCAGTAAAGGAGCTCAACATTGATGCCAAGCTTGCAGGTGAGAAGAGGTTACTTCAATTAAATGAGCTAGATGAGTTTCGATTGGGAGCCTATGATAGTGCTAAGATCTACAAGGAGAAGACTAAGAAATGGCATGATAAGCGAATTATAAGAAAGGAGTTCGTAGCAGATGATAAGGTCTTGTTATTCAACTCTAGATTGAAGCTTTTTCTTGGAAAAGTGAGGTCTAGGTGGAGCGGTCCTTTCATTGTCACCACGGTGAGCAAATACGGATTTGTGGAGGTTCAGAACGATAAAGGGGAGCGATTTTAGGTTAATGGATACCCCCTCAAGCACTACTATGAAGGTGATGTTGTTGGCCTGGTTGAGAAAATCAATTTCCGAAACCCACGCCCCTATGAGTTATGAGGTAACATGGTCAAGCTAATGACCGTAAACAAGTGCTTTGTGGGAGGCAACCCGTAGTAGTTTAGTTTTTAGTAGCTGTTTCATTTTTATTTTTCTTAGCTTAAGTAGGGACTCTAGCTCTATTCTTAGTATTTAGTGAGAAGATTGATATACGTGTTTTATGTTGTGTTTTTCCCTCATTTTCGGTTGATTCTTGTGCTAAATAGTTAAGTTTGTGGCTTTGTTTTGATTAAATATCGTATTTCGATGTTAAGTTATGTTTTTGAACGGTTTTAGCATCTTTAGTTGACTTTTAGAATCTTTTACGGTTATATTATACTCTTTCTGTTATTACGCGTGGTTCGGTTTTGCTTATATGTTACAGGAGCTTAATAGAGAGTTATGAAGTCATTGGAGGCTAAAATGAGTCAAAATGTACTTGCCTCGGGATGCGTGCCAAGTCACGAAAAGTCAAGAGCGAGATTTGAAGAACCGAGCGAAGAAATACGTACGATCGTCAAAATATAGGAATGCAAATTCTATGCGGGCGCACCCCTTAATCATCTTTTGATCTATGCGCCCGCAACATAGATCATAAGTAAACTCACTCACTATTCACCATGCGGGCGCAGGGAACAAACTAGGTTTGTTCTATGCGGGCGTAGGTGCAATATTTTGGTGCCCGATTTTTCTTTCTTTGCGGTTTTTGCTCGTGAGTTTTAATTAATTAAAAACCCAAATCCTATATATACTCTATGTAAAGGGGGCACGACTCTAACTAGATTTTATTATATTTTTAGACCTAGGAATCCAAAATTACTTTTTCTCTCTAGAATTTTAGGATTAATTACTTTGTTCATGAATTCAAGCTTTCAATCAATGCAATTCAATCTTTATTTTGGTAATCTCTTTCCTTATGCTTTTTAATTCTTTTAGTTTCATGATTCTCTTTAATTTCTTAGTTTTTAGTTTAGATTAGTTAGTTTTGCTATTTTGGTTCTTACTTTAGTTTTATTAGTAATTAATTTAGTTTTAATTAATTCCTTGTTCATGATCATGTTGTTTGATTTCAATTTTGCTTTTGTTCCCTTAATTATGAGTGAGTAGTCGTTTTCTCTAGGGTTAGGGGATCTATGATCATGACTTGAACTTAAATTAAGTTTTCTAATTAGTTCTTGGCTTCTAATTGAATTCCTATTATTGATTTCTAGTGATTGCAATTAAATTGTGGCCAGATTTAGTTGTAAGTTAGGTTATTGTTGAAATCGAGGCCGAGAGGCAAGATTACCACAGTTAGACCACTGAATAATAGGCAAAAACGAATTTATGCGAGCGAGAGCCGGTAAAGGAGTTTTGAGGGAGTCTAAGTTCGAGAGAATTAGTGAGCCCTAGTTCAATGAATGCCAATGAATTGATTAGTGAGCGTTAATTGAGTTTGTTGATTGATCATAGTGAACCGATAGCCCTAGGTTTCCATTAATAGAGTTTAATCGTTATTTTCCCGTCATTTCCTTAGTTTCAATTCTTAGTCTTCTTAGTTCTAGAAACCATTTACCGAAATTTCCACCAAGGCCCCTTACACGCTTTAGGCTTTCTAGAGCTAGTAGAATTTAATAGCTTCCCTGAGGATTCGATCCCTACTTCCCTAGCTATTTTAGTTAGAGTTGTTCGGTTATTTTTGAGAGGTGTGCGATAGCCTGTTCAAATTTTGGCGCCGTTGCCGGGGAGGCAATTTTTAATTCTATTAGTCGGGTTTAAAATGTTCTTTTATTTTTATTTTCGGTTTTATTCCTTCACCTCAAGGAACCTTCACGTTCTGTGAGGTAGTTTTCATTTCGGTTTCGAGTTTCGATTGTGTGCAGGTATTAGGTTGTATGCTGGTTTGGATTGATCCTGAACCGGAAAGATCGTTGCATAAGAGGAGTCGTAGAAGGAAGTGGAGATCACGAAGATGCATCCTTCTGAACGAACACTTGTCGATTTGACACAATTATTTGCTGAGTTGAACATTTCCGATAGTTTAGACAAAGAGAAAGAGATGTCAGGATCACAGTTCAACGAGAATAACCCACCACGAGATGATGCACCGCCGCCGCCACCGCCACAAGCAAGGTCATTAAAAGACTATTCTCAGTCGAGTTCTGCAACAGTGGGAGGTGGATACCGAGTTCCTGATATAGAGGCCCTGAATTTCGAATTGAAGCCAGCTTTGGTGAACATAGTTGAAAGGAATCAGTTTGCAGGCACAATGAAAGAAGATCCGAACATATATTTGAATAAGTTCATTCAGTACTGGAATACAATCAAGCAAGATGGTGTATCTCAAGATTACATACTACGTACGATGTTTCCATTTTCATTAAAGGAGAAAGCTCGATCTTGGATGAACGGTCTAAACATGGATACTATTAATAGTTGGGATTACTTGGCTCTTGCTTTTCAAAGGAAGTACTATCCTCCGGAGAGAACTGCACAACTTAGGAGTCAAATTATGAATTTTAACCAAGAAACAAATGAAACTCTTTATGATGCATGGGAGAGATTTAAGGATATATTGAGAATGTGCCCTCATCATGGACTTGAGAAGTGGTTTTTGATGCAATCATTCTATAATGGTTTGGGTAATGAGAGTAGAACTTTGCTTGATTCTGCTGCTAGTGGTCGATTTATGAACCAAGAAGTCGATGCTGCTTATGATTTAATTGAGGAGATTGCTATTCATAATTCTCAATTTGGTAATCCTAGAGGACATGCTAAAAGAGGAGGAAAACATGTGATAGATGACAAATATGAGAGTTTGGCTTCACAAATCAATGCAATTCATGAGAAGCTAGACAAAATCAACACACCATCCTCCAACCCAATGACAGTAGCTGCAATGGCTACACATTCGGGAGCTACATATGTCTTTTGTGATTTATATGGTTCTTTTGGGCATAGTATGGAAGCATGTCATAGTTCTATGGAGCAGGTATGTGCATTTCAAGCTTACAAGAATAACTCATTTTCCAACACCTACAATCCTGGTTGGAAAGATTATTCATACTTCTCCTACAAGAATACTAGCAATGTTCAAAATCCGCAGCAGCAGCCACATTTTGTACCACAACAACAACAGCAGGTTCAACGGTTTGCTCCACCTCAACCACCGGGTTTCAGTAGACCACCACCTCCAGCACCACTCCCAGCACCTCCACAGCCATCTAGCAATGACTTTTCAACTGAAGAATATGATGATGCAGATCCAGAAAGCCATGGAAGCTATGTAGGCCCACAATCGACAATTGGAGACTCAAGTAGCACAAATTGTTCAATCATCAGCACAAAGGAAACAAGGCCAACTTCCTCCTCAACCTGCTCCATCAAATGCTTCATCAAGCAATCCACCTCGTGATCATTGCAATTCCATTGCAACAAGGAGCGGTACTTACTATGAAGGTCCTAGAATGACTGATGATGAGACTACAAAGGCTGCAGATGGAACGAAGAGGAATAGTTCGGTTGTTACTGAAGACCTTGAGGAAGTAGCTGCAGAAAAGGAGAATGAAGTCTCAAAGGAGAAGGAAGCATTAAAGAAGCAAGCTTGATATACGTGTTTTATGTTGTGTTTTTCCCTCATTTTCGGTTGATTCTTGTGCTAAATAGTTAAGTTTGTGGCTTCGTTTTGATTAAATATCGTCTTTCGATGTTAAGTTATGTTTTGGAACAGTTTTAGCATCTTTAGTTGACTTTTAGAACCTTTTACGGTTATTTTATACTTATTCTGTTATTACGCGTGGTTTTCGGTTTTGTTTATATGTTACAGGAGCGTAATAGAGAGTTATGAAGTCATTGGAGGCTAAAACGAGTCAAAATGTACTTGCCTCGGGATGTGTGCCAAGTCACGAAAAGTCACGAGCCAGATTCGAAGAATCGAGCGAAGAAATAAGCAAGAACGTCAAAATATAGGAATGCAAATTCCATGCGGGCGCAGCCCTTAATTTTCTTTTGATCTATGCGCCCGCAACATAGATCAAAAGTATTAGAACTCACTCATTATTCACCATGCGGGCGCAGGGAACAAACTAGGTTTGTTCTATGCGGGCGCATGTGCAATATTTTGGTGCCCGATGGGCTAGCACTGTAGTGGCCCAACTCTACATTTTTTTCTTTCCGTGCGGTTTTGCTCGTGGGTTTTAATTAATTAAAAACCCAAATCCTATATATACTCTATGTAAAGGGGGCACGAACGTACCTAGTTTTTATCATATTTTTAGACCTAGGAATCCAAAATTACTTTTTCTCTCTAGAATTTTAGGATTAATTACTTTGTTCATGAATTCAAGCTTTCAATCAATGCAATTCAATCTTTATTTTGGTAATCTCTTTCCTTTTGCTTTTTAATTCTTTTAGTTTAATGATTCTCCTTAATTTCTTAGTTTTTAGTTTAGATTAATTAGTTTTGCTATTTTGGTTCTTACTTAAGTTTTATTAGTAATTAATTTAGTTTTAATTAATTCTTTGTTCATGATCATGTTGTTTGATTTCAATTTTGCTTTTGTTCCCTTAATTATGAGTGACTAGTCGTTTTCTCTAGGGTTAGGGGATCTATGATCATGACTTGAATTTAAATTATGTTTTCTAATTGGTTCTTGGCTTCTAATCGAATTCCTATTATTGATTTCTAGTGATTGCAATTAAATTGTGGCCAAATTTAGTTGTAAGTTAGGTTATTGTTGATGTCGTGGCCGAGAGGTAAAATTACCATAATTAGACCACTGAATGCAAAAACGAATTTATGCGAGCGAGAGCCGGTAAAGGAGTTGTGAGGGAGTGTAAGTTCGAAAGAATTAGGGAGTCCTAGTTCAATGAATGCTAATGAATTGATTAGTGAGCGTTAATTGAGTTTGTTGATTGATCATAGCGAACCGATAGCCCTAGGTTTCTATTAATAGAGTATAATTGATAATTTCCCGTCAATTTCCTTAGTTTCAATTCTTAGTCTTCTTAGTTTTAGAAACCATTTACCGAAATTTCCACCAAGGCCCCTTACACGCTTTAGGCTTTTTAGAACTAGTAGAATTTTATAGCTTCCCTGAGGATTCGGTCCCTACTTCCCTAGCTATATTAGTTAGAGCTGTTCGGTTATTTTTGAGAAGTGTGCGATAGCTTGTTCAAAGCTCCAGCAGAAGATTCAGTTACTAATACGATCCTCCCTCTAAGGTGCCGTTACCCTTTCCGAACAGGGTAACCAGGAGTAAGAAAGATATTCACTTTCGTAAATTCCTTGACATAGTTAAAAATTTGCAAGTTACTGTGCCTTTCACTGATTTAATTACTCAAGTTCCTACTTATACTAAATTTTTGAAAGATATTTTAAGCAGGAAACGTGAGTTAAATGTAATAGAGACAGTTGCACTCACCGAGGAGTGCAGTGCGATCCTTCAAAATAAATCTCCTCCTAAGTTGAAGGATCCAGGTAGTTTTTCAATTCCATGTAATATAGGTCCTTTATTTATTGATAAGGCTCTATGTGATTTGGGAGCTAGTGTAAGTGTGATGCCCTTATCAATTTTTAAGAAGCTTGACATGGGAGAACTTAAATTTACTAATGTTACTTTGCAGATGGCGGATAGAACTGTAAAATACCCTAAGGGTGTTTTAGATGATGTACTTGTTAGATTAGAAATTTTTTTTATTCCTGTTGACTTTGTTGTCCTTGATATTGATGAGGATGCTCATATCCCCATCATTCTAGGTAGACGTTTCCTACATACTGCAGGCGCCGTAATTGATGTTAAAAATGGAAGTTTAACTCTTTCTGTAGGGGATGACAAAGTAACATTTAATCTTAATAATGCAATGAAAAATCCCATGATAGAACAGTCATGCAATGCAGTTTACACTTTTAATGAGATTGTTCATAATGACTTGCCTCGATCCCCTGATAAAGATCTTCTGGAGGCCTCTCTGTATTTGGAATCTATTGCAGGTGACGGAGATAGTGATAATAATGAGACGTATCGGAATCCAAAGAAAAAGAAATCGCGCCCTAAGAAGCGTCGGAAACCTCGAAAGTCATCCCCACATGCTTGTAGAGTGAAGAAAACAAATAATGAGGTTCCTAGCAAGGAACATGGGGTATTTGAACAGACAATAACCCCAAATTGTTGTGGGTGTTTAACTACATGGGGCTCACGTTCACTCTTTGATCCACCTTGAGTTCTAAGGTAATTACGGTCAAGCTAATGACCTCAAACAAGCGCTTTGCGGGAGGCAACCCGTAGGTTAGTAGTTTCTTTCTCCCTCTAGCAATGAGGACATTGCTAAGTTCGGCTTGGGGGAGGTAAGTATTTTATTGCTTTCCTATTTTATTAGTTAGTTTTATTGCTTTATTAGCTTAATTTTATTGCTTTCTTAGGACTGTTGCATGGTTTGTACCATTCGTTAGGAATGGGAGTTTACATGTGACCAAAAAGATTGTACTGTTTTCTTAGGTTTAATTTTAGAGAGAATTGGCTTAATGGATTATTCGTGTCCCAGTTGAGTTTTATTGTCGGAATTGACTACTTCTGGACCCCTGTGCTTATTTTGAAAACTTTATGACTCTTGACTGCGGATGGATCCACATGTGTGATTTGTTGGCTATGACTTGAATTTGATTGCTTGATTTCCTTTTATTGGTCAACTCTTCTCAACCTTGCTTGGGTCTTGGACTTGAACTGTGTTAACGGGAGGATTTGAGCCACTTTTGAATATAAATTCATTCATATTTTCTTTTCATGTGTGCTTAGTTCCTGGTGCAATTATGATCTTGGGTTTGACTTTGGATTCTAGTAGCTTTAATTGTGGATTTTGTGTATGTTGCGCATGATAAAAGGCTCTCATTTCTTCTTTTGAGCTTCAGAATTTCATTTCCCACATTTAAATTTTCCCTTGATCCCATGTTTTGAGCTTTTATACCTTTCATTTGTATTTTAGCCTCATTACAAGCCTATTAGCCGTATTACATAACGCATTATATGCCCAAACTTGGTTTGGGGGAGTTGAAGTGGTTGTGATGTTGTTAAAATAAAGTTTTGAAGGGTGTTATGGAGGATTGATGGTGAAATAGTGGAAATGTTATTGATGAAAGTTAAATTATAAAGTTTCACATATAGGCTCTGCATACCAATGTCTAGGCTGTTGTAGTTAATTAAAAAGTCATATTTTATTCATGGCCTAGTTATGTATGTGTGATGATTATGTTTATTGTTTATTGAATTCTAAGCAAAAACAAATCATTAAGAGTCGTGAAACTATGTTTTATTATGCATGAAAAATAAAGTGAAAAAAAAAATTTATGAAAGCATAATAGAGTTGAAAAAAAAAAGAAGAAGATGAAAAAAAATAAAAAATAAAATAGAAGTTTAAAGTTTGTGAAGTAGTGGTTGATGATTGAATTATGAGATTTATGGTGTTGATGTGAAAAATAAAGAAAAGTTTGGTTTTATTTGGTTGAATTGGATGATGGAGAATGTTGATGTCTTTCCTCGATTTTATATGCGTATACCCTGCATTCCACCACATTATCCCAAATTTTTTATCCTACCCATCACCCTAGCCACGTTACAAGCTTATTAAAGTCCTTTTTTTATCTTCGTGCACATGCAATGGTTATTGTGAAGTGAATCCTTTGTCAAGGTCGTAGAGTATTAATTGCATTCCGAGTCGACATTTAGGATGAGTGGATACCCTCAAACACTTGCATGAGGTGTGAGATGTGGGTTTCGGGTTCTTAAAATTGCATTTAAACACATCTTGCATTGCATTCCACATTTGGTTGGGAGGTGAGGGTTAGAGCTTCATTGTTATAAGCTCATCCTTTTTTATCTTCGTGCACATGCTATGGTTATTGTGAACTTAACTCTAGCTCTATTCTTAGTATTTAGTGAGAAGAGTGATATACGTGTTTTGTGTTGTGTTTTTCCCTCATTTTCGGTTGATTCTTGTGCTAATTAGTTAAGTTTGTGGCTTTGTTTTGATTAAATATCGTATTTCGATGTTAAGTTATGTTTTTGAACGGTTTTAGCATCTTTAGTTAACTTTTAGAATCTTTTACGGTTATATTATACTCTTTCAGTTATTACGCGTGGTTTCCGGTTTTGTTTATATGTTACAGGAGCGTAATAGAGAGTTATGAAGTCATTGGAGGCTAAAACGAGTCAAAATGTACTTGCCTCGGGATGCGTGCCAAGTCACGAAAAGTCACGAGCGAGATTCAAAGAACCGAGCGAAGAAATAAGTACGATCGTTAAAATATAGAAATGCAAATTCTATGCGGGCGCAGCCCTTAATCATCTTTTTATCTATGCGCCCGCAACATAGAGCATAAGTATCAGAACTCACTCATTATTCACCATGCGGGCGCAGGTGCAATATTTTGGTGCCCGATTTTTCTTTCTGTGCGGTTTTTGCTCGTGAGTTTTAATTAATTAAAAACCCAAATCCTATATATACTCTATGTCAAGGGGGCACGACTCTAACTAGTTTTTATTATATTTTTAGACCTAGGAATCCGAAATTACTTTTTCTCTCTAGAGTTTTAGGATTAATTACTTTGTTCATGAATTCAAGCTTTCAATCAATGCAATTCAATCTTTATTTTGGTAATCTCTTTCCTTATGCTTTTTAATTCTTTTAGTTTCATGATTCTCTTTAATTTCTTAGTTTTTAGTTTAGATTAATTAGTTTTGCTATTTTGGTTCTTACTTTAGTTTTATTAGTAATTAATTTAGTTTTAATTAATTCCTTGTTCATGATCATGTTATTTGATTTCAATTTTGCTTTTGTTCCCTTAATTATGAGTGAGTAGTCGTTTTCTCTAGGGTTAGGGGATCTATGATCATGATTTGAATTTAAATTATGTTTTCTAATTAGTTCTTGGCTTCTAATTGAATTCCTATTATTGATTTCTAGTGATTGCAATTAAATTGTGGCCAGATTTAGTTGTATGTTAGGTTATTGTTGAAATCGAGGCCGAGAGGCAAGATTACCACAGTTAGACCACTGAATAATAGGAAAAAACGAATTTATGCGAGCGAGAGCCGGTAAAGGAGTTGTGAGGGAGTGTAAGTTCGAGAGAATTAGTGAGCCCTAGTTCAATGAATGCTAATGAATTGATTAGTGAGCGTTAATTGAGTTTGTTGATTGATCATAGTGAACCGACAGCCCTAGGTTTCCATTAATAGAGTTTAATCGTTATTTTCCCGTCATTTCCTTAGTTTCAATTCTTAGTCTTCTTAGTTCTAGAAACCATTTACCGAAATTTCCACCAAGGCCTCTTACACGCTTTAGGCTTTTTAGAGCTAGTAGAATTTAATAGCTTCCCTGAGGATTCGATCCCTACTTCCCTAGCTATATTAGTTAGAGTTGTTCGGTTATTTTTGAGAGGTGTGAGATAGCATGTTCAAAGAGTGAGGTACTAACAAATTTTTCCAAGTGTTTTGGGTGTGATTATAGGTACAATTGAGGTGAAAAGGCGAAAAACCGCACGAAGAGCAGCTCGCCCGGGTAGGTCCGGGCGGTTGGCTGGAGATCCGGGCGCGCAACCCAGTTTTGAACACTTAGAAAATTTTCAATTTTTTGAAAAAAAAGGGGGACCCGGGCGGAATGCCACCCTTCTGGCGTGTGGCAATCATCCCGGGCGCGCAACCCAAAACTTGACACTTAGTTTCTTTTTTTGACAAAGTTGGGAAATTTGGCCATTCGCCCAGGAACCTGGGTGAGTAACCCCCTCCGGGTGCGTGGCGAGAGGGCACCTGGGCGAACAATTCCCTCTTCTTCCGCCGCGTCTTTCTTCCTCTCCTTCCTTCTTCCTTTTTCTTTCTTCTTCCTCCTTCCTCCTTCTCTCACCTCTCATTATATTATCTCCTCTTTCTCTCTCTACAATTCAAAATCTCCATAACTCCCTCTCTTACTCTAACTTCTATCTACTATATCTCCCTCTTTACTCACCCAAATTCACTAAAATCTTCACCAAACCTCATATTTTTCCACCCTCACCTAGATCCCCACCACAAATCTCACTAAAAAAATCTTTCAACTCACATCACTCAATTCCTCACTTATTTTACTACTCCTTCAATTGCACCAAAGAGGCAAAGGGTTGGAACTAGCTCATGGAACGAACCACAAGGATTCGGGCGAGATTCTACCTACGGGTTAGTTACTTTCGGTTCACAAGAGCAAAAGGTACGTTTCGAAAAGTTAAAATTAAGGCATGTTTCCCCTAACCGTATTCTAGATCACCAATTGTTACGTGCTTTAGGAGTATATAACGAAATTGAGGAACTGTTTAAGTCTATGGGTATGCACAGGTTTTTTTACTATGGATGCTCCGACTTACCCTGACATAACTTACGAGTTTATGTTGAGCTTTGAGATTGACCGACCGAACCCCAAGGCACCTGTTAGAGGTGTTAGTTTGAGGATGTTCAATGTCGATCGTTATGAAATGATCGAAGACTTAGGTACTATCTTTGATTTAGCTAGTTGGGCGCGCGCTAGTCCCCTAAAGGGCTTTGATGATGTTGCATGGTGGTTTTCTCTGACAGGTGTGCATTTGACTAACTGGCAACATGCCAAGGCTAACCTAATCCACCAGCCCTCTGCTAGGATCACTCACCGTTTCCTTTAACCCCAGAGAATGTGGTGCCTTGGGAGGCACTTTTGGTTAAAAACACTCTTTTCCTTATCGTCTTCTTCTTCCTCACCTGTTTGCTATGCATTTACATACTCAATGCAAGACTTATGCGGGTACAGATCGATTCGACCAACCAACCATTAACAATATTGTTTTTGTTGGCCTTTTGACATATGTTGTCAGGTACTACAAGGCCAACTTTGTGTATGGTAGGACCCCTGCTGTGGTGTCCTGCACTTTGGATGCCCCTTACCTTAGCCAATAATTGGCTAGAGTTAAGGGATAGGGGGCGTATTAGATGGTACATAGGACCATCCAGGGGAGTTTCTTTTATTCTCCCTAATACTTCACTGACTAGATTGCTGCCTGATCAGCAATCCTATACTTTGCCTTTAGATGGTCGTGGTGCAGGTTCTTTTGCAGGTAATTCGGGACGCCGCGGGCCGAGTCAGTCTCCGCAGTTCGTGCCCCAGCAGCCACCCTAGCAACCACCGATGGATCCTACCCCATGGCAGGTATAGATGAACCAGCTGCAGAACCAGTTCAACAACTTCCAGCTACATCAGCAGCAGTTCATGGATCGGTTTTCTACTGAGCAGGATCACCGTCTTGCCATGTAACCCATTTATGACCACTACGTCTGTATCAGCGTAGTGCCCTCTACTGGCCCTCACCCTTCATGGTATCACTTTAACCCCGGAGAGGGGACCAGTGGAGTAGGGGGAGCAGGTGGTGGTGATGATGATGATGGTGATGATGATGATGATGCCAGTGAGGACACTGACACTTTCCTCCAGGATTCTGACTGAGAGGAGTCCCTTACTTCCTTCAGCATGAGGACATTGTTGAGTCCTGCTTGGGGGAGGTAACTTTATTGCTTTCATAGTCTAGTTTTTATTGCTTTCTAGTGTAGTTTTTATTGCTTTCTTAGGTTAGTCATATGGTTTGTACTACTTGTTAGAAGTAGGAGTTTACATATGACCAAAAAAATGTACTGCTTTCATAGTTTAGATTTTTGTTTTGCTTTTGGTAGTTAGCTTTAGTTGATTGATTGATTGAATGGTTTGATGAAACTTTGTGAATGGTGACTTCCCTGTGCCCCGCATTTTATTTAAAAGTGTTTTTAATTAATTTGGGCATGTGATGAGTTATGTTTTGGGAATTGCCAACTTGGACTTGAACTTGACTTAGCTTGAAACAGTTTCTAATCTTGCCATTATAGCCATGTGTAGAGTAGAGGTTTGAACTGTGTTAACGGGAGGATTTGAGCTGCATACATTATTATATGCTTATTCGTTTTCATGTGTGCTTAGTTCCTGGTGCTTGTATGATCCATGTTTTGGCTTTTGACTCTAGTAGCTTGGCTTTGGTGTGTTACATGTCGCGAATGATAAAAGGCATTCATTTCTTTTAGGAGCTTTCAGATTTTAGGCATTCCTTCACAAATTTTTCCTTTGGTCCTTATTTTGAGCTTTTTACCCTTCATTTGCATTTTAGCCAAATTACAACCCTATTTGGCCTTGTTCTAATCAATTGATATATGCCCAAGCTTGGCTTGGAGGTGTTGAGGAGTTGTTTTGTTCTTGTTTTGCATTTGTTGGAGGTTTTGGAGGATTGAAAAAATTGTGAAAAGGTTGTTGTTAAAGTTTAATAATAGGTTTCAAATTAAGGCTCTGCATACCAATATTTAGGCTAGTTTTTAATGAAGAATTAAAATGTTATATATATATATATATATATATATATATATATATATAAATCTTATATTGGTTTAGTTATGTATGTGTGATGTTTTTGTCTTTCACATGTCATTAAGAGTCGTGAGCCTAAGTTGAAAAAGTTTGAAAGTTGAAAAAATAAGAAATAAAAAAAGAAAAGAAAAATGAAAAAAAAAAGAGTTGAAAAAAAAAATTGAAAGGATGTTGAAAAAGAAAAGGCTTGTGATATTTGGAATAGTTGAAATGTAAAGTTTTATGGTGTGATGTGATTCTATGAGAATTGTTTCGATGTTGGAGTTGATGTTGGAGATGTTGATTATGCTCTTTGATTGTTATATTCGTATAGCCCGCATTCACCACCACATTATCCCAAATNATCGGCATGTGCATGTTTTTAGTTCTTGTGAAGTGAGTCAATTGCCAAAGCTAGTGAGTATTACTTGCATTTGGAGTCGACTTTCATATTAGGATTGAGTGAATACCCTTAAACACTTGCATGAGGTGCGAGATGTGGGTTTAGCTTCTCAAAATTTGCATTCAAACACTTATTGCATTTGCATTTTTATTTGGGATTAAAGGTGAGCTTCATTATTTATGCTCAACTTTATGTGTGGAGTGACACCGAGTGAGCTACTCTAGTCATTGACTTCTATTTCTTACATGGTTGGCTTATTGATTTTGATTTAAGTGGATAGCGGTCAAGAGATTTTGATGGGTTGGTTGAGGAACTTACATACTCGGAATTGCTTGAGTTGATTTTGTTTTGCAAAGTTAAAGGGGTGAAGTCATTGTTTGCTTAGTTGTTTGCTTGAGGACAAGCAAGGGTTTGTCTTGGGGGAGTTTGATAAGCTAATATTTGACATGCATTTTACCCCCGATCCCGGTTGACTTTTAGCTCTAATACGGCTCTTTTGAGCCATTTCTACTAACTTTTTCTATTTCGAGTGTTTGTTGTGCTTTTTATAAGATTTTACAGAAATCGATGATTTATCGTTGTTTTCCGAGCCTTTTAAAGCACTTGAAGAAGTTAGTGAAGAGTTGAAGTCATTTTGGGAAGCTTTACTAAGGATTAGGAGTATTAAATGAAGAATTAACGAAGTAATTAAGGAAGAACGAGCAAAAATCAAGAAACGAAGCCAAGACGAGCCAGTCGCCCGGGTTGAAGCCAACCGTCCGGGTGGGGGTTGCTCGCCCGGACCCCTTCGGGCGGGCCGCTCCGAGGGCGATTTTTCATGCAGTTTTGCTTTGTTAGGCCTTAGTATATATTATTTTGTACTCCTAAAATCCTGATGACGCTTTATTCATTGAAAAACCCTAGTTTAGTCCTAAATTTCTCTCTAAGTGTGGAATACTTTTCAATCATTCAATTCAATAATATTCAGGTTTCATTCAATCTTAATTCTTGTTCTTTATTTATGTTTAGTTTTAGCTTTAATTCATGCTTTTAGTTTTATTAGTTTCATGCTTAGATTTAGTTTCTTGATCATTGTTAATTTATTTAGTTTAATCATGTTTAGGATTTTAGTTTCTATTATTGATTTAGTTTTTGCACTTTCAATTATGAGTGAGTAGTTTCCTTTCTAGGACTAGGGGATTTGTGGGTTGATTTTGATGTTTTGCTCATAATTGTTAGTTTGGCTATTAATGTTCTTGAATTCCTATTGTCAACTTTTATTGCTTTCAGTTAAACACTGGCCAAGTTTAATTGTTAGTTTGATATTGTTGAAATCGATACCAAGATGTAAGATTACCACAATTGGATCATAGGGACAATAGGCAAAATGTGTCTAAGTGAGCGAGAGCCATTAGAGGAGTTATGAAGGAGACTAGATTCGAGAGAATTAGTGAAACTTAATTCAAGGAAATTAATAATCTGTTAATCAATTGTGTGCAATTCATTTGTTAATCTATGGTGAACCGATGTCCTAGGCTTAGGCCCTGTTCTCCTCAACTTATTTTTGCTGATCTGATTATTTTTGCTGAACTGAACTTATTTTTGCTGAACTGAACTTATTTTTACTTATCTGAACTTATTTTTCCTGAAATCATTAAGAATTTATTAAGGATTGAAACTGATTTTTGCTAAACTGAACTTATTTTTGTTGAACTGAACTTATTTTTGCTGATCTGAACTTATTTTTGCTGATCTGAACTTATTTTTGCTGAACTGAACTTATTTTTGCTGAACTGAACTTATTTTTGCTGAAAATAAGTAAAAAATAAGACGAGGAGAACAGGGCCTTAGTTATAAATTTATTCCCTTAATCGATGCAATCCTAGTATTAGTTAACTTTTTAATCATATCCCAATATTCAAAGGCCATTTACACAATTTAAGCCTTTAAGAACTAATAGAGTTTAATTGCTTCCCTGAGGATTCGATCCCTACTTCTCTAGCTACATTACTTAGAGTTGTTCTGGTATTTTTCATAGGTGTGCGATAGCCTCATCACATGTATAGAGGGTGGCTTAAATTATCTTTACGAAACACTCTTTCATAGCTTTGCAGGCTACCTTGACCCTAATTAACTCCCGTCATGTTGAGACCCTTTGACCAGTGTAGTAAGCAAAATGTTGAAAGTGATTTGTTTCTGAGGCCTAGTCCATAAAAAAGAAGGCCCTAATCCAACAGCGAAAACTGGACGGTCGCGTAGTACCTAATTATTTCCCAAAACCCCATTTGCCCTTTATGTGAATATCATTACAGACCAAATTATGGACCCAACTTGTAGGACGCTTCTTACGGTTATGGGGGGGGNGTTTGGGGGGGGGGGGGGAGATTGACAAGCTTTCAATTCATCTCTTAACATACACTCTTTGGAAGCTCTACATCTTCGTTTTGACCAATGTCCATCTCTATCATCTTAATCATCAAAAGAATCGTCACTATCCGTATCGGACGGGCTTCTTCTTTTTCTACCTTTATTTCTTACAGATGGAGGATCCTTGTCGTTATCATCAAGTTTATCAAATTGGGTGTCTAAGTCGTCGTCATTTTCTTCTTCGTCGTCTTCTTCGTCATCCTCTTGACCTCAATTTCCTTCAATGTTTGAACGTTTTCCAAGTTTGTATTTGACACATGAGCTGAACTGAACTGAATTGAGGGCCTGTTTACTTCAGCTTAAAATCCGTTCAGTTCAATTCAGTTCAGCCCCGTTCAGTTCAGTTCAGTTCAGCTCTTCCCTTATTTTGCTATTCATTAATCCTTCATTAAAAAATTTCAGTTCAGTTCCAATCAATTCAGTTCAGTTCAGCTATTTTTAGTTGAAATAAACAGGCCCTGAATTGAATTGAACTGAACTTAAACGAACTGAATTGAGCTAAAGTGCCAAAACTTTTAGTCCAAAAGAACATAACCTAATCCTAAAATGATGTTTATTTAGAAGGATATAATGGGAGATTGGGAGGGATAGGGATAAGTTATGATTGATAGAATTATAGAAGATACCAAGTGTTTGTTTTATGTCATAGGTATTAAGAGAGGGATAAGGATGGGGATAAAATAAGCTTTATCCATTCAATTCTATATACGAGGTATAAGGATTAAGATAAGGAATGAGATATGAAAAGACATTTTAACCATAATAAAACAAAAGAGCTGAGATTGAATTGATAAAATTGGCGACGGTAATCTTGTAATCTTATTACTTATCCCAATCTTATTCTCAATCAATACGAAACATGGAAAAACATACATTTTATACTTATCCCACAAACAATTTTTGTATCTTTTTGACCTTATCCCTTTCCCCCTCATCAAACGCCCCATAAGGGCTCGTTCTGCAACATTGTGGCTTTTTTTTTTTTTTTGGTTTCGGAAAATCATATAATGTTATATGCAAATTAATTAGTCAAATTTATTAAAATTACCCGTATTTTAAAACTACAATAAGAGAAAATATTGTGGTTTATTATTTTTGATATTTAATTTTCAAAACCACAGAAAACTGATAAATTTATTATAGCATTGAATATATTTTTCTTAAAGCAACAAATATATTATTCCAAATAGGGGAATATTTCCATAAATTCGAAAATTATGTTGCATTAAATAGACAAGTGTAACCCCTCAATAAAATAAAAAATAAATAAAAAAAATAAAAAAAACAAGTGTAAGAAAGTGACAGAGAGCGGGAATACGTTGCTATTTCTCCTTCCTTCCTCCCTTCTTTGAACTGACAGCCATTTCCCCCATTTCACTCCTTATTTCTTTTTTTTTCCTTTTTCCTTTTTTTTTTTTTGCCCTTCTTTTACAAGCTTATATACCAAGCCATCTCTAACAATTTGAGATCTGAGTTTCGTCTCATCTTCTTCTTCACCTTTTCATTATTCTTCAGTTTCCTTTCTCAGGTAATTTTTATTCCATTTCCATTTTATTTTTTCCTCATATTTCTTGTACTATTTTTTTTTTTTTTTT
>PYUH01000138.1:1919537-1959039 GCA_016808085.1 Suaeda aralocaspica
TTTTTTTTTTTTTTTTTTTTTTTTGGTTTATGTATTTTTACAAGTGATGAAAAATTAGTATTTTGTATAATTACTATTCATAGCGAGTAACTTTGTTTTGTGCTTTATTATGTATTAATTCGGGGAGATTAATAGTTTCAATGTTTTTGTTTGTATATTTGACAATAGTTTTGAGTACTCCGTGTAAACTTTGCTACAACTTGAGACGGTTTTATTTGGTAGGACCACTGGTTTATTAGTAATACGGTTTTACCGGAGACTTGTAATGGGGCTTATTTGAAATTGTTGCTCACTACCCCGAAATTACAAAAATGAGATACTTCGAATTCGAAACCAAAATGCATCCTTAGATCTTAATGAATTCAATTTATGTGATATGCGGTAGCATCTTCCGAACGTTTGAGGAAAGTTTATGGTAAAATTTTCAATGAATGAATTTGTTGAAACGCCAACGTTTTCCCTTAAAATTTGCACATATTGGCCGTTTTCCCCAAATTTATGGCGAAAACGACAATGAAAAGTTTGTTAAACATGTGAAATATCCCTACTACGTTACTGCTTGCGCCTTTTGTTTCTATATTATGCGTTATAAGTTTGATTTAGCTCGTTATGTGTTACGGAAAATTGCTAGTTTTAATGATGAATTTTCATAAAAGTTGTACTCCCTCTGTTCCTTTCGCCAAAGGATTCCAATTGTAACAAACTTAAAGGAACGTTGGAGTACATCAGATGAACACTTTGTTTATACTATATTGAATTGATTGCTCATATGTTATTATCATCACTGATTTCGCGTAATTGGTTAAGTTGGTTGCAGTCACGTTCAATGCAATGTTCTAATTAGAATAATGGCGAAGTTAAACTACAATTATAGTATGTTTGCTTTTTTACGTGGTTGATTAGTAGGATGTGAGTTACCTTTATTTCTTTATTTTTACTTATAAAAGGTTTTTGACATGTGACACTTTATCTAAAACTCATATGGAATGAAATTATGGACCTTCTAATCAACATCAATGGTAAAACAAAAAAAAAATCCTGATCATTTTTACTGATCGGAGAATGACTACTAGCGTTGCTTGAATAACTCTTTAGGAAAATAAAAACAAACAAATTTTGAGAATTTTAAGTTAATATAATTCATTAATCAACCACTCGTGAACAACGAATCAATACAATGTTGTCTTAGAATGTGAGAGCGAATGATCAATCAATATTATGGATTTAAGTATAAACTCTAACCAATGAATGTTTAGTGTATCGATATGCCTTGTGAGACACTGAGTAATTTATCATGTTTTTCGCTTCTTTTTATTAATTATTTGAAATCTTGTTGGTTCTCAGTAACGAGTGAGGTCGAGTCTCTATCTCCAGCTACAAAACATGGTTTCTACCGTTGAAACTGAGACAAAGGAAGTTCAACAGACAAAGGAAGTTCAGCATGCAAAGGAAGTTGAGCATGCAAAGGAAGCTCATTATTCGAAGTACCCCAGGCATCCGCGGCTGAATGAGAGAATATTGTCCTCCATGACCCAAAGATCAGTTGCTGCACACCCATGGCATGACTTGGAGATAGGTATGCAATTCTTTGTATGCTCATTTAATTTGTGTGCAATAACATTATTGGCAATACCCATCAACTATTTATGTGTTCTTGCTCTTATGTACTTTGTGTTTTCGCTGCTGATGTTTATGTAGGTCCTGGAGCTCCTGTGATCTTCAATTGCGTAAGAACCCTCAACTTGAATTTGGTGTGCCATTGCCCAGCTTCTTGCTGTCATTATTTTCCCTTGTAATGTTTCTTTATTTTGTTTTGCGGTGGGTGGGTGCTTGGCATTAGAGCTATCAAACTCGCTGTACTTATTGCTAGTAGCATTAAAAATGCATATTAGATCAACATTATTCATTTTTAATAATTAGAGTTGAGTTACCTTTGAATTTGATCCTTCTCTCGTCATTTAGGAACGCCCTCTTTAAAGGCTATATCGGATAATATTAGTATTGAATATTGATGTTGAGTGTTTGATTATCATAAAGATAGGTCATGAGCGTTCTGTGCCGAAAGCTCTTTGGTTAGAGTTGAGAAGGCAAATAATATTTTGATGTAATTATTGGATTAGTTTGTAATTGAAGCTACTTTGGGCTAATTACATGCTTTGTCCTTTCTAAGAAAAAAAAAGTCATGTCATTTGCTTCCGGTTGTTTGACCAAGTTGTAGTTAGTTAGTGATTCATGTTTCTCCTCATTGTCTTGTGTATTGTTCACAAGCTATATATTGCTAATCCTAATGTGCATAATAAGCTTATACCTTCCTTCAAAGAGAAAGTGATATTAACACAGGATCTAGATAAGCTGCATTTGTATACCTTTTTCCAAATTTTATCTTGATGATAGTTTTCATTGCTTGCTTGTCAAATAATTGTCTTGCGTTCTTTCCAAAACAAAATGTCTTCCTCATGAAGTCTAGAATTTGCTTGGTTTTTACTGACAATTTCAGTTTGTGCTCTGCTATATGTTTGAGATTTCTCAATGACTTTTTTTTCGAAGTGATGATTCATGTCTGAATTACATATTTACAGTTTAGTTGAATTCACACCAACTTGTTTTCTGTTCAACTGTGCAACAAAACCAAAGGAATGTTAAAAGACCAATGCTTGCAGCCTAATGTTATAGACTTTTAGCTAATGTTTTACTAAACGATAACCTTTCATCCCATGTGCTCTTTTGCAATTTGTTAGAACACACAGACAGCTAGGATGCCAATTTTGAGAAGGTTCAATGTAATCTTATTTGTGGATGGTAGAAGCAAAGAGAGCACGTAATTCATCAAACTAATGTGTTATTGAGGGGCATACGCTTCATGATAAGCCATAAAATACAACATATGTTGTTTTCCTTTTTGAAATTATTGAAAAAAATGTATGTTACTATGCAATTCCTGTGGAATTTCAACAGACACACAGGGCTCCATCTTGGTTAATGTTATGCTTAGAATCTGCACATTTTTGCTCCTGTAAGGACTAGCATTTTAATCATGAACAATGCTATTATTCATAGCTTTTGCAACTGTTTTTATTTTATTTTGTTTTATTTTTTATCTGAGCTGCTTTTTTATTTTTTAATTTATAGTGGCTTTGCTAAATTGCTGTTACTCAGATCTGAGCCAATATATGTCTGAATGAAATATTCTTGAAGGTTTCTGTCAGGGTAAAATGATTTAGTTCTGGGATCCATTGGTTATAACGAAAGATACTTTAAGTCTTTAACACTATTTTCTGGGTTATCCAGGCCTGAATGTTATACCAGTTTTTGAATGCAAGTTTCACTAGCTGTATGCTAACCAAAGTAAAATTCTCAATGTTGAAAATCTGCAAGGTCACCTTTTTGTTAATGTCACGAGTCAAATCACAATGAAGGTTATGGTCAAGCATTAAGCATTCGTGACTTCCTGCAGGTCATTGAGATAGCTAGAGGGAGCAAGGTTAAGTATGAACTTGACAAAAAGACCGGCTTAATTAAGGTACGAAAGTGTGTTGGGTCATATGTGGTGCGACTGGTTATGAGTCACTCGAGCTTAATATGCTGTTCTAAAATGCTAATTACGCTTGTACAGGTTGATCGTATCCTTTATTCATCAGTTGTCTATCCCCACAACTATGGTTTCATTCCTCGATCACTTTGTGAAGATAGCGACCCCATGGATGTCTTGGTTATCATGCAGGTAATATATAAAACAGACCTATTTGCTGATGTATGACAAAATGACGATGACTGAAACATTATTTCTTTCGTATCCCTCACCTTTTCTCTTTCCTTCCATCTACTCTCTATTTCTCTTTTATATTCCCCGCCAATCAACCACAGGGAAGTGATGTTTGATGATTGATTTTCTTTGAAATTTACTTTTCCTTGAATTGAGTTTAGTTCATAATGTTTTCGTATTGATTAAACGTGGCAGATGATTAATTGGTCATGGTCTTCTTGAATCTTATGACACTTTTCTTTCCCTAAAGTCAGTAACACATAAGTTTGTCTTTACTGAATTCTATGAAGTAATGGCTTTGGATACTTTCAGGAGCCTGTTCTTCCAGGATGCTTCTTGCGAGCTAAGGCCATAGGATTGATGCCTATGATAGATCAGGTATGTGTACATTCATCCTGCTGTACTCTTTGTTCTTCAAAGGATTATTCTGACATTGCTTTGTTCAGGGGGAGAAAGATGACAAGATAATTGCTGTTTGTGCTGATGATCCTGAGTACCGCGATTACAATGATATCAAAGAGCTCCCACCACATCGTTTGGCTGAAATACGCCGTTTCTTTGAAGACTGTATGCTTTCATTTTTCCTGTTGTTTGTCTTAAAACCTAAAACCAATGGCATTTCCTTCATTTTTGGCTAGTTTCTTCCTCACCTCTTTTTTTTCCCAGATAAAAAAAATGAAAACAAGGAAGTTGCAGTTGATGAGTTTCTGCCTGCATCCGCGGCTTATGACGCAATCCAGTATTCAATGTATGTTTTCATCTTTTCCCTGTCCTACTTGGTAATTCAATTGAAATCAAGAATATTAGTATTGTCTCTATTATATAAGCTAAGCCTCACTTTACTCCAATTCACACATTTGCCATTACTAATTACTAATGTTATCTATGTAAACAAATGAAAATCAATCATTTTGCCCACTTTAACCCTGTTACAATGAAACGAAAGCTAAATTTATTAATAAGATTCTTGCCTAAAAAAAAACCTCAAAAGCTTATTCAAGTTTATTTATTTATTTATTATTATTTTTAATATGTGATGTCAAGGTTTTTTTTCCTTCTAAATTGTCAATTTCAAAATTCTCGGTCATTTTATGCATCACTTGCATATAAAGGTAGTTGATACAAAGGAGGACAAATTCTTGAAAATGGCAAACTTTAATTTATTTTTATTAAAGACGAGTTATATTACCATAAAGCTACTCTTATATATGATTGAGTTACTTTTTTGAAAACATGCGAAGTTGTGTATAAAATTAATCATATTAGCTCTTTATAAGAGCTTTTGCTTAAAAATACCAATTAAAATACAATAAAAATCATTCAAATGTAAATTTATTGTTACATGGGTCAAAGTCATTCAAAAATTAGATTAAATTTAGGAAAACGTTATGCATAGCCCATAGCCCATAGCCGTTAGGGCTATATGTAAGAAGCTATAAATGGAAATGGGTAGTGAAAATAAACATTTATTATATCGATCAACGCGTGATTTTATCATGAATTTCCGGTTATTTTCATTTTGAGTCATACATTCAATGCTTAATGCTTATTTCTAACAGCTCATATAGCATTATTCTAAAATTTATTATACTCTTTCAGTCTCAAATTATTTGCTACATTTACCTTAATGTCCAATTTATTTGTTACTCCATACATTTCCTTTTTCAGCGTGGTCCTCATATAAACATTTACAACTTTATTCTTATCTTGACATCTTTCAGCCTAATTTATTCCTACTTTAATTTATGTCATTTACAAAATAATGAACCATACATATTTTATTGTTTTGCATAAAAACTCAATCCCAAAGGCTATGGCCCAAACATTATGCGATGAAACGAAAATCTGCCTTGAATATTATTTTTTGGAGAAGATAATAGTATTGTATTAGCATATTACCCGAGCATTATTTACCTATTTATTTTTTACTTATTTAATATTTTATTTAATATCATCACCATCTCACATTTATACTTTTGTGTGAAGGGATCTTTATGCAAGCTATGTCGTGGAAACATTGAGGCGATAGAACATGTGGTGAGGAAATGCACACTAAAAATTTTGTACTATAAGCCTCTTCTATTTGATAATTCTTCAAACAAGTGTATACCCTTTTCTATTGAAATGTGATTCAGTTACAGACGGAGTAGGAACTTAAATCATTGCTCCAAAAATGGATGCTTACAACTTATAAATGTGTAATAACAATTCTAATGTCGTAATGGCCTACATACCAATTATGTTTCTATTTGTTTTGTCGTGGTGTTATGTTGTAATGGCCTACTACTTGCCCTCATCATTGCAATATAATGTTTAGTTTTCAACATTCTTATTCGATATTATGTGCAATGTTTAATTTTCAAAGTGTACTATTTTTTTTCAATAAGTTGGTTATTTTTAGTAGCAATACACTTGATTATATATATGTATTAAACTTTTTTTCCACTTAAAACATCTATTTAACAATGCAATATATTAAAAGGTGTTTTGGGCATCGTATATTCATATTGCGATTGAGTGATTTCGAGGTGCATCCATATATAGCATTGACAATCTTCATCGTTATTATCTCCCGAGATTCAATAGATGATAAAATGTCCGTCTTTAGTAAGTGATATTACCCCTGGTGGGATGACTATATTGGTTAATTCTCCTTCCATAAGTGCCCTTATCCATACTCTTGTATTTTGGCTGGTCCATTCGCGAAATTCATCCTTTTATTCCTCATTGTCATGTTCAAAAAAATCCTACGGGTACCAGGAAAATAGGCGGAATAGGAGGTAGTCAGGAATCCTTGGTATTGCAAGGAGCATGCCTCGGAATTGTAAGGGGTCCGTCCAAACTATGTTAGTAGTTAATGCCAATATTCCATGCTTTGTTCACAGACGATGATAGAACCATATCTTCCATGTAATGTTTGGACCATATGATCACCATGGTATTGTCCGGAAGTTGGGTGATACTTACTTCATGATCATTCTCAGATTCACTGAAATGGAACTTGCAAAATTGGAAGTATCTAGTTGGAGGTTGAATAATGACGTCTTTGCCTTTTAGATCTTCAATCATTACCTTCTTCCAATAGTTGCATACTAATGGTTTTGTGGAAGGAGGGTAGTCATCCGAGGTTTTGGTACCTTTGGGGAGAATAAGACCATTTTCCTTGTCATCATCTTTGAGGGATGAAAAGAGGACACCTTGGACCCAATGCATTGTTTGCAGTGGAAAATGTCCTCACAAATGAGAACCGTGGGGGAGGGTATGTGTGACAACTCCTAAAAAGGCATGTTTCTTCATGTCAATTGTCCATGTCAATGTAGTTTAGAGTTAAGGGTGTAGTTTGATATTTTGGCTTAATTGTGAGAGGCATAGGGAGCCTTTCATCATCAATCATGTCTTGAATCATGTCCCTAAACATGTAACAATTATTTGTATCGTGTCCTCTCTCTTGGTGATACTTGCAATACTTATTAGCATCCCACCTGTCGTATTTCAAATCGAGACTAGGGTCTGAAGTTGGACTAATGGATTTGATGGCTCCTTGGGATAGAAATTGATCAAAGGCTTGGGCATAGGACATTCTAATAGTAGTACAGTGAAAGTGCGGCGTGGGCGCCTTTGAGGACGGTAAGTTGATATTTTTAGTGCATTGATGGAGTTTATGGCTTTGTTGTTAGTTTTCTTAGCACTATTGTACTTGCTTCCATTTGAAGCCGGAGTATTCTTCATGAGGTTTTCCTTGATCTCCATCTCGATATGGTAGACCTTATCAAATGTGTCTAGACCTAATACATGAGTTGATTCATGTACTTATGTTTAAGATTAGATATGAATAACTTGACCATTTTTTTCTCACTTTGGGGGGGGGGGGGGGGGGGGGGTGGGGGGGGGGGGGGGGGGGGGGGGGGGGGGGGGGGGGGGGGGGGGGGGGTTCATTTGAGCAACATTTTGCCTTCACCTACAGAGGTATGTAGTAAACCCTTATTGTTCTTCTTGTTTGAGGATTTCAAGCTCTCATAAGGAAGTCTCTCCCAGTATGTTAACCTTGCACTAAGTTATGAATGCAGCAGTGACATTGCTCCAGGTAGTTGTTTTTGTGTCATCTACGGAGAAGAACCATATTTGGCTAACAGAGACTAGTGAGAGTGGGAACACAGTAAGGTATAGCTCTTTCTCAATGCCTTTGATAGCCATAGTTGCAAGAAAGTTCTTTAGGTGGAACCGAGGATCATCTGTGGGTTTAAATTTTGGGAGGTTATTTGCTGAAAACTTATCACAGGTTTTGATTGATACAATGGGATCAATGTCTTTGGAGTCAGCAAATATCTCCCTATTGTTGACTTTGCGAAGAGTCTCCTCTAGGGTTTTGACATTGATGGTGCAATCCTTGAGGGTGTAGAGCTCGGGGGCTATGCCTTGCATTATTTGGCTCAGTTTCTCGATTTCAACATCAACCTTGTTAAGCCTATCATTGTCAGCCATGTCATCTCCGTCGCAAAATGATCTTGGTGTACTGCTAGGTGGTGAGTTGGAGTCTCCAGACGACTCTTTGTCGATTTCTGGTGGACTGGCTATGTTTCTGACTCTTTTAGATTTAGCTTTGCATGGAAATGAGTTGGGAAAGTCTTGGGAGCGCCTTTCCCAATCATTTTTATGACGGGTGCGGATGATTGGATGGAAAGACTCTATCCTCGAAGAGGGAGTATTGAACTTTAGACAACGTGGGATGGAATTGTCCTTTACGACGCTCTACAACTCATGACATGACCTAAATCATGGTCAACACCTAAATCTATGTAAATGCATATTTTTTGTCATCATTTATATTCTCATTATTGATGAATGTGCATGCAGACAGAGGTCCGCCTTAGGGAGAAATTATATACATGAGATATGGATAACCACGATATCTATATGCTATATGATGCATGATGATATGGGAATAAGGGGGAAAACAGGGCAATCACATAGAAAAAATATGCACATGTTGGAATATTGTAACATGAATGAGCATTATGCAGTCTCTAATAAGGTCAGGCTTTGGTGTCCAAGGGTATTGTCGATGAAGAAGGTGATTGGATCACTTCCCATGGTTAGGTTATGATGCCACACGTCCTATTATATCGAACAATTGGGATAGGCTTGTTGCTGGTTACTTAGTTCTGGACTGAGCAGCCATCACAGTGATCTAGGTTACACATCCTGGGGTTATAGCAACATGAAGCTCCTATCAAAACACACTCACACACGAGGGAGTCTTATATGCATAGGCTGAATGAAGATAAGCCGAATGATTCAGCTAATTAGTGCTACTCCTTTCGTAGTCTACTCACTTTCTACTTGGGACCAAATCCCTAGTGAAGTCGCTACTTCCTTGGGGGGGTGGGGGGGGGGGGGGGGGTCCGCCGCGTTGGCGAGTAAGAGTTGACCTTCCCTTCGGGCCCCTTCCCCAATATTGCACAAGGGCTTTGTGTGGATACATGTGAACATAAAGGTTCATGAAAAACTTGCGGAAGAAGTAAGGGTTGCCAGTGTGTCTTTTACGGTAAAACAAGCACACACGAATGTTTCCATTGGGGGATCGAAAAGTGACCCATGAACGATTGGGATACCAGAGACTGGATTTCGGAGCGAGGGTACAGGTATCGGTTTTGGTACCTTATCTGCCCCCGTGCAGCAGCCTCTCAGCTCACTCAGACATGAGCACTGTTGGTTGAATCCTTGGCCACATAGATATTTCCGCTGTAACCTGACCTTGCACATATAGATTGCTAAATTGCTATGTTGGTTTAAATTAATGCACATGTATTATTTGATGGTAATCACTTTGTTTTATGTATGTTTATCATTATTTGATGGTAATCGCCACGTCAGCGAGTAAGATTCGACCTTCCCTCCGGGCCCCTTCCCCAATATTGCACAAGGGCTTTGTGTGGATACATGTGAACATAGGGGTTCATGAAAAACTTGCGGAAGAAGTAAGGGTTGCCAGTGTGTCTTTTACGGTAGAGCATGCACACACGAATGTTTCCGTTGGGGGACTGAAAAGTGACCCATGACCGATTGGGATACCAGAGACTGGATTTCGGAGCGAGGGTACGGATATCGGTTTTGGTACCTTATCTGCCCCCGTGCAGCAGCCTCTCAGCTCACTCAGACATTAGCACTGTTGGTTGAATCCTTGGCCGCATAGATATTTCCGCTGTAACCTAACGTTGCACATATAGATTGCTAAATTGCTATATTGGTTTAAATTAATGCACATGTATTATTTGATGGTAATCACTTTGTTTTATGTATGTTTATCATTATTTGATGGTAATTGCCGCGTCGGCGAGTAAGAGTCGACCTTCCCTTCGGGCCCCTTCCCCAATATTGCACAAGGGCTTTGTGTGGATACATGTGAACATAGGGGTTCATGAAAAACTTGCGGAAGAAGTAAGGGTTGCCAGTGTGTCTTTTACGGTAGAGCATGCACACACGAATGTTTCCGTTGGGGGACTGAAAAGTGACCCATGACCGATTGGGATACCAGAGACTGGATTTCGGAGCGAGGGTACGGATATCGGTTTTGGTACCTTATCTGCCCCCGTGCAGCAGCCTCTCAGCTCACTCAGACATTAGCACTGTCGGTTGAATCCTTGGCCGCATAGATATTTCCGCTGTAACCTGACGTTGCACATATAGATTGCTAAATTGCTATGTTGGTTTAAATTAATGCACATGTATTATTTGATGGTAATCAGTTTGTTTTATGTATGTTTATCAATATTTGCCAGTTTACATGAATTATTTATGCGTGATTGCACATACCAGTCTTTTATTAAATCGTATTTGCTAGTGAGTTGCAACGGTTTTGTATACAATTTCAAGGAAGTGGAAGAGTTATATGGATGAAATGCTCATGAAATGCATGGGGTTAGTAGTATGATTATAAATACATAAAAAGACATGCATATAAAAAAAAGATGGGGGAACCTAGATCATGATAATAGGAAAGCTTTTTAATAATATGAGATAATATATGCACATTGAAATGCCATGAAATAAAGAAACTTAAACATGATACTAAAGAGAAAAGCCACTTAAGGAAATCCTAAACATGATTTCTAAAAAGAATAAGCCATAAGACATTTGAAAATAATTATTGAAAATGAAAACTTTGACATGAAAACCATGACAGCCATAAAAGTTATGATATATGACATGCTAAAAGAGTATAAGAATAAAGCAAGGAAGAAAGCATAAGACAAGTTACTAGGAAAACTTAAAGGAAAATCATGCATAATAAAAAAGGGACTTAATAAGCCATGAAAAATCTACTGGAAATCATGTTCATAATTTGTAGAATTAAAAAGGAACACAAGAAAAAGAATAATGCAAAACGAAGCTATAGAGAAGAAGATATGTACAAAACACTAAAACCGAAAGATCTACATTTTGTAAAGTAGAACGAGCATGAATTAATGAAGGAGCTTAGAAAAATACCTTTCTCACGTGTTCGCCACTTTCTTAGGAACACCCACAAGCAATCCTGAGCCTTAAAGCTCCCTTGAGCAACGAAAATGAGAGGTTCAAAGTCACCTTGCGTAATTTCTAGTCTTAAAACGAATCGAAGACTAAAAATAGTATTGCACAAAAAATTCTTTGATTTTTCCTGCTATTTGTTGACACGATATAGGTATGTAATTAAGGATGATTGTGTTAAAAAATCAGAAGCAAATTCAAATTATGGAGTGAGATACGACTGTTTGCGTAAACAATGGTCGAAGTGTTTTTCAGAGCAACATGAAACTGTGTAAGGTTTTGTTCATTAAATTTTAATGGCAAGAATTTTGAAAATTTAGGGTATTTATAGAAAATCGTGTTATTCCTACGCCATAATGCAGATAGGGACTTGCGCCATCACGTAGGTAGATCGTGGTTTAGTGGTTAATTGCTAATGAGGGCTGCCTGCACCATAGCAAAAGAGACTTGCTGTTACCAAATAACGGTTGCTCATGTGCTATGGTGCAAACCCCTTGCTGCGTTATAGTGCATCTAGGTCGTGGGTAGTGGGGTGGTTGTCGTTTGCTGCGCCATGACACAAGGTGTGTCTTGCGCCATGGCGTAGATAGGTAGTGATAACGTGGGTAGTATTACCTTCTTGAGCTATGCGCATAGTACATCTTGCACCATGGAGTTGAAAGATCATGGGTGAGGTAATTAAGACCTACATCATAGTACGACTAGGGTGGTAACTAGTGGCTAGCTATGGGCTGGTGAAGGAGCCCTCCTACGCCATGGCATTAGTTTTGGTGGATTTTTGAGTTTTGTTTTTGAAGGTTTTTTTTTTTTTTGTTTTGTTTTGATTCATTTATTTAATTTATTTATTTTCAAAAAATCATTTTGATAAAACTAAAACTCATTTTTGGCACAATTTTTAATAACTTAGCTTCGGGGCTTCGGCTCGGGAATTTTGGCTCGTTGTTCCTCTTGGCTTTCTGCGTATGGCAAGGTTTAGGGGATCATCATTAATGATGTGAAAGTGGGCTTCGATTTTGGCTTTGGTGTTTTATTGTTTTTCCTAATTAGTCGTTTTTATTGGTGTTTTATTTTGGATAGCCTTTGTTTTAGCTTGTTTGTTAGGGTTTGTTTAGGATTTATTTTGTCTACTTTAAATAGGCAATTAAGAAGATAATAAAAGATTAGATTGGTTTTGTTAAACAGAGAACTTGCGTTCTTCTTTCTATCCTCCTTGTTATCACGTTATTCACCCTCCATTGATTTCCACCTTTTTTCTTTCCATTCCATCTTCCATAAATTTACATAAACTCTAAACCCGTCACACAATTCGTGATCACCCCTTGTGATCCACATCAATTAATCCTTTGTTTGGGGAGACATGACTTAGTGTCTGCAAGAGATCATATTGGTGCAACGTTGTAATCAACTAAGTAGAGACCATATTATTAGTGCAACGATGTGGATGACCTTGTGTTAGATGATTAAGCTTGTCAATCAACTAAAGAGAGACCTTATTAGTGCAACATTTCTTACCTGTAATCATATGACAAAGCTTCCCTTGCAACTTACATCCAGTCACAACAATTTTCTCGAGTTGATCAATTTTCCTCTATGGCTGTGGCTTTTGACTACAATACCCTTTTATAAGAAAACTTTGTCCCTTAGTTCCCACCTCTACTCATTCAAAATCCTCCTCATGCTCGTTGTTGGGGGTGAAAGTTCAGTGTGCGGTTTGGACTTTGGCCAACTCCAAATCCAAACCATTATATTTCGGTCTCCGATTTTTCACTCCAATCCAATCCAAATTATGTTACAATCCAAACCACACCAGACCACAAAATTTTGGTCTTCTACTTTTGAATCCAAACCGAACCATAATTTTGTAGGACAGTTTTTTCTACTTGTCTTCCCTCAAATCCTACTTGACCTGCTAAAACTNTTTTTTTTTTTTTGTTTTGTTTTGATTCATTTATTTAATTTATTTATTTTCAAAAAATCATTTTGATAAAACTAAAACTCATTTTTGGCACAATTTTTAATAACTTAGCTTCGGGGCTTCGGCTCGGGAATTTTGGCTCGTTGTTCCTCTTGGCTTTCTGCGTATGGCAAGGTTTAGGGGATCATCATTAATGATGTGAAAGTGGGCTTCGATTTTGGCTTTGGTGTTTTATTGTTTTTCCTAATTAGTCGTTTTTATTGGTGTTTTATTTTGGATAGCCTTTGTTTTAGCTTGTTTGTTAGGGTTTGTTTAGGATTTATTTTGTCTACTTTAAATAGGCAATTAAGAAGATAATAAAAGATTAGATTGGTTTTGTTAAACAGAGAACTTGCGTTCTTCTTTCTATCCTCCTTGTTATCACGTTATTCACCCTCCATTGATTTCCACCTTTTTTCTTTCCATTCCATCTTCCATAAATTTACATAAACTCTAAACCCGTCACACAATTCGTGATCACCCCTTGTGATCCACATCAATTAATCCTTTGTTTGGGGAGACATGACTTAGTGTCTGCAAGAGATCATATTGGTGCAACGTTGTAATCAACTAAGTAGAGACCATATTATTAGTGCAACGATGTGGATGACCTTGTGTTAGATGATTAAGCTTGTCAATCAACTAAAGAGAGACCTTATTAGTGCAACATTTCTTACCTGTAATCATATGACAAAGCTTCCCTTGCAACTTACATCCAGTCACAACAATTTTCTCGAGTTGATCAATTTTCCTCTATGGCTGTGGCTTTTGACTACAATACCCTTTTATAAGAAAACTTTGTCCCTTAGTTCCCACCTCTACTCATTCAAAATCCTCCTCATGCTCGTTGTTGGGGGTGAAAGTTCAGTGTGCGGTTTGGACTTTGGCCAACTCCAAATCCAAACCATTATATTTCGGTCTCCGATTTTTCACTCCAATCCAATCCAAATTATGTTACAATCCAAACCACACCAGACCACAAAATTTTGGTCTTCTACTTTTGAATCCAAACCGAACCATAATTTTGTAGGACAGTTTTTTCTACTTGTCTTCCCTCAAATCCTACTTGACCTGCTAAAACTATTTAGGCATATATCTACTATCTAAGTATCTAATATACATCAAACAATCTTCATAACAAATTAATAAGTGGGTTAGGGTTTTTTAGGTTCTTTTGGAACTTTGGACTATAGGGCCTTTATAAATAACTAGGCTTAAGGATTCGGGTAGATCGGTGTTCGGTGTGCGGTTTGCACTAAAATTTTAAAACTCTAAACCGACTCCAAACCAAACACCAAAATTTCAAAAACTTTCACTCCATACCGCACCAAAATTATAAAAAGAACGAACCATATTTTAAAAATGGTTTGGTGCAGTTTGGTTTTCGGTTTTAAACCGAACTAGTTTCACCCCTACTCGTTGTCCTCTTAGTTATACTCCTTTTATACAAAGACTTCATCACTCGTCTAACTTCGAGATGTTTTAACCCTAGAATATGGACAATCCCTTTAAATAATGCAAAAAGCTACTTGCGCTATGGCGTAGGCTTACTAGTCAAACCCTATAAACCATGATCTTTTGCGCTACGACACATCTTAAGACATGTGTCATAATACAGAAATTGACAGTTTTCAATTATGCCATGTCGGAATGATTCCAGTCCAACCTACTTATCCACGAACACATGCGTTTTGTCGCAAAATGAACCAAAAATTTACAAAACCTTTTTGATTTCTCAATCTTACTTTCGTTTCCTTTAACCCTCCAAAATTCTTCCAAACTTCATATCTCACCTCTTAAACACTTCGACCCCTTTAGCTTTAAACCATCATAACTCACAAATTAGTTTGAATCTGCCTATGATGTGTTTATAAAACATTCTCAAAACATAAATGAACACCGTGTTATAAATTTGTAGCATTTCACCTAATAGTTTTTCTACAATAATCTTTAGAGTTACGGGTAAATATAAAGAGGTGAGGCTAGAAAAAGGGGCTTTAAAGCTACGTTTTGGGTTCTCTAAGAAATTCCCAGGATTGACTCTCTCTCTAAAATTTTCTCTCTCTAGAATATTCTCTCTGATTTTGTAAAAAAAAACCGTTATTTTTTCTGTTTTCTTGTTCTTCACGCCATGGCTAAGGGCAAGAAAAAATCGAAGAAGGGTGGTTCGATTGAGAAGGGGAAGAAGGCTACTCGTGAAAAGGAACTTCTAGTGGTGACGATGAGGTGGTAAGTGGGCCGGAATCGGGGCATACCTGGTCTGGTGATTTTGTTTATAAGGGTCCAAGGATTCAACAAAAGAAGAGTGTGGTGGAGGATGAGGAAGTTAATGCGCAAGTTCAACAATGGATAACGATTAGGCGGCGGTTTAGAGGGAATGGTGGTAAGAGTGGTGGTGAGAAGTGTCAGCTGGGTTTGTCGAGTGTTTTGGATACTCCTCACACTCAGAGTATTCGAGGTGGGGGAGAAGGAAATGGTGAATCTTCTGGTGGGAGTGTTACACTCCAGAGTAACCATTTTCAGAGATGCTCTGATTTAGGTGTAATGACTTCGACCAGATCGTTGGTGTTGGGGAGGGCTATTGTAGCTGTGAATGAGCAGAGTCGTGCTTCAATACCAAGTGTAGATCATGGAGAGGGTGAGGAGATAGGGATTGGCAGTGTTGTTCTGGAGGCATTGAGATTACCTGAGAAAATAACTCTATTAGGTAATTTCAGAGATGAAGGTTTGAATCTGGAGGAAGATGGAACTCATGTGAATGGACCTATTAGGATTACTCATGATTATATTAAAGATGAGATTGATTATTGGGATTCAGCTTTCGTATGCTACATTATGGGAGGTAAGGAACCTTTTGTATTCGAAGGATGTGGGGAAGATATGGTATCACCAAAATTGCTAAAATGAATAATGGTATTTTTATGGTGAGGTTTTCTAGTTGTGAGGGAAGGGACAAAGCACTCAAAGCATTTAGGTCATGGTTGAGATGAAAATGAATCAAGAGTTGATTCATGAGGTCTGTTTTTTGAATGAATCTAGAGAGAATGTTGTGCAATCTGTGATTTATGAATGGATCCTTGCTTCTTGTAACAAGTGCAAGTGGTGGGGTCATAATGAATCACAATGTGTGAAGACTGTTTCACAGCCTCAATAACAAAAGCAAAAACCTAAACAAGTTTGGGTTCAAAAGAAGGCTGTCCCAGATATGAGTGTGGCTGAGAAGTAGGGGTGAAACTAGTTCGGTTTAAAACCGAAAACCAAACCGCACCAAACCGTTTTTAGAGTATGGTTTGATCTTTTTTATAATTTTGGTGCAATTTGGAGCGATATTTTTTGAAATTTCGGGGTTCGGTTTTGAGCTTAAAAATTTCGGTGCAAACTGCACACCGAATACCATTCTACTCGAATCCTCAAGCCCAATTATTTATGAAGGCCCAATACTCCAAAGTTCCAAAAGAACCTAAATAAACCCTAGCCCACTTGTTAATTAGTTGTGAAGATTGTTTAATGTATATTAGATACTGAAATAGTAGAAATACGCCTATATACTTTTAGCAGGTCAACTAGGATTTGAAGAAACACAAGTTAAAAAAAAATGTCCTACAAAATTATGGTTCGGTTTGGATTCAAAAGTAGAAGACCGAAATTTTCTTATTTGGTGTGGTTTGGACTGTAACATAATTTGGATTGGATTGGAGTGAAAAATAAGAGACCGAAATCTTATGGTTTGGATTTGGAGTTGGCCAAAGTCCAAACCGCACACCGAACTTTCACCCCTACTGAGAAGGTGCAGAGTGCAGTGCAAGTAGAACAGGTTGCTGCTAAGCCTGGTCTTGCTAGTCATGTTGCAGGTGCGAGTTGTGTTGGTGAGGTTAATGTTCTTAGTCAGTAGTTTGATACAGCTAAGCAGATTCAGAGTGGCAAGGAAGTGTCAGTTAAGATAGGGGATGTTGGGGAGCCTTTAAGGTTGCCCAATGGATAACATTAGCTTTTGGAATGTTAGGGGACTAAACAATTCTAATAAGCAATATGATGTTAAATGGTTCTTGCACCATTATAAAATTGGGTTGTTTGGTCTCCTGGAAACTAGGGTGAAGCCTGTGAATTTTGGTAAGGTTTCTCCTAACTTAAGTGATTAGTGGAGTATTACTGCTAATTATCATTTTGATGACTCTGGTGGAATTTAGGTCATTTGGAATTCTATGTTTTTTGATGTTAATATTGTGGAGGTGGGTGATCCATGGATGCATTTGGGTGTTAAACATATTGCTACTCAAAATTCTTTTTCTTTGACCTACATTTATGGTTATAATGAGCCTGGTAGAAGGGAGGGCTTGTGGGCTGCTATTGTTAGACTTAGCAAGTCTTGTAAAGGTCCTTGGTTTTTAGGTGGAGATTTTAACAATGTCCTAAAACTTGAAGATAGGTTGGGTGCTCTTGTTACTTTAAAAGAAGTTGTTCCTTTCAGAGATTGTTTATTAGTGGTAGGTTTAAGTGATCATGCTATGTTGTGTAATTTTTATACATGGTCAAATAAGCAGAATGCTAGTAATAGAGTTTGCTCCAAAATTAAAATATTTGTGTAAAATGATAGTTGTAAGAGTTTGTTTCCTGATTCAGTGGTCAATATTTTGCCTGAGGGTACTTTTGACCATTCACCTCATGTTTTGTCTTTATTTGTTAATATGGAGGGTGGGAGAAGGGCTTTCAAATTCTTTAATATGTAGACTATGGCTCCACAGTTTTTGCAAGTTGTTTAGAATGGTTGGGAGATAGCTGTGTCTGGTGTTCCTATGTATTGTGTGGTGCAGAGATTGAAATTCCTAAAGAAACATTTAAAAGCTCTTAATAGGGAGATTTTTGATGACATTGAGAAGGTTGATGAGGAGGCTTTGAGACATTTGATATTCTGTCAGATTAAGTTGAAGGATAATCAGGAATATCAGGAAGCCATTAATGATGAGGAACACGCTAGGAGGGCTTATGTTTTTACTCATAAAGCTATGCTTAGTTTTTTGAGGTAGAAATCAAAGGCTAGTTGGTTGAGGGATGGTGATGCTAACACAGCAGCTTTTCATAGCATTTTAAGGAAGAGAAGAATATAAGGTGTATGCTATTAAGGATTTGAATGGTAAGGTTGTTAATGGTAAAGAGGGGGTGGTTCAGGCTTTTATTGATTTTTATACTAGTTTATTGGGTAAGGAGACAACTCAATTGAGACCTGTGCAAATAGATATACTTGAGAAAGGGAGGGTTCTTAATCAGGAGCAGCAGCAAGCAATGTGTAGGCAGTTAAAACAGATTAACTCCACTATTTTAACTCTCATTCCTAAGGTTGAATGTCCTGTAACTGTTACTCAATTTAGGCCTATTGCTTGTTGTAATGTCATTTACAAAATCCTTTCAAAAATGATTTGTAATAGGCTTATTGAGGTTCTATCTTGTTTGGTGAGTGATTCTCAAGCTGCTTTTGTTCCTGGAAGATGTATCTTTCAAAATATTTTGGTCTGCCAGGATGTTATGAGCCATTATACAAATAAGAATAAACCTAGTAGATGCACCATCAAAATTGACTTGAGGAAAGCCTATGATTCTATATCTTGGGTTTTTCTTTAACAAATGCTATCTGCCCTGCACTTTCCTCCTCGGTTTATTAGTTGGATCATGGCTTGTGTTTCTTCTCCAAGTTACTCTATTGCCATTAATGGTGGGATTCATGGATTTTTTAAAGGGAAGTGTGGTGTTAGGAAAGGAGGCCCTCTTTCTCCCTTGTTGTTTGTCTTGGCAATGGAATATCTCTCTAGACTCTCACAGGAGGTGGGGGAACAAAGGGATTTTAAGTTTCATTATAGATGTGATGCTCTGAAGTTGAATCATTTGGTGTTTGCTGATGTCCTAATGATTTTTGTCATGGTGTTGTGATCTCTGTTAGGATGATTCAGGAAGCTCTGACAAATTTTTTCTTCTGTTCTGGATTATCTGCTAATACTGACAAATCTACTGCGTATTTTGGTAATGTGCCATTGCAAACTCAGGATCATATATTAAATTTAACTGGCTATGCTAAAGGGGATTTTCCCTTTAGATAACTTGGTATACCATTAAATTCAAGATGCATAACTGTTCCTGATTGTGATAGAATGGTTGATGAGATTATTGCTAGAATAAGAGTTTGGTCTAGTAGACATCTATCTTATGCTGCTAGAGCCACATTGGTGAATGCAGTTCTTTTGAGTTTGCATACCTATTGGGCTCAAGTGTTCATGATCCCTATAACTGTTATGCATAAGGTTATTCAGCTCTGTAGGAGTTTTCTTTGGGAAGGAAGGTTTATTTGTTCTAAACTGGTTCCTATTGCTTGGGAAACAATTTGTAAAGCTAAGAAGTATGGTGGGTTAGGAATAAGGGAATGTATCAAGTGGAACTTAGAAGCTCAAGGGAAGATTGTGTGGCAAATTGCTTTAAAAGCTGATCTTCCGTGGGTTAAGTGGGTGCATGTTGTTTATCTGAAGGATGTGGATTGGTGGAATTATGTTCCTCCTAGTCATGTGAGCTGGAGATGGAGAAGATTATGTAAAGTTAGAGACTTGCTCAAGCCAGGATTTCAAGATCAGAACTGGTGTGTAGGGGGGGAAAAAATTTACTATTGCTGCAGCTTATAAATGGCTTTTGGGTGAGGATGTGAAAGTTGGATGGGATAGATGGGTGTGGAGTAGATGTAATGTGCCTAAGCATGCTTTTATTGCTTGGATGGTGATGAATGGAAAACTGAAAACTAAAACAAGATTGTGTCAATTCAACATCAAAATTGAGGTTGTTTATGCACTTTGTGGTGAGAGTCCTGAAACCACTGATCACTTGTTTTTTGAGTGTGGTTTTAGTAAGGCTTGTTATCAGCATTTTGCTCAATGGCTAGGCTTTAGGACTGCAGTGGATGGTGATATTTCAGCTGTGTGGAAATACTGGCAGAATAATGCTTACTAATTTGGTTCAGAGAAGAATATTGTTCTGTGCTCTTGCTGGTTTGGTGTATAACATCTAGCTTACTAGAAATGCAGTGTTCTGGAATAAAGGGCTAAGAACTGTGCAGGGAACTTGTGCTGAAATTAAGAGGGTGACTTGTTATGGATCAAACTAAATGGAAGGTTGCTGATAAAAGTGTTTTGGTTAGATTGCAACATGATATATAGGTTGTTTTGTTAGTTTTTCAGCTTGTTGTTTGCTTCTTTTTAGGCTTTTGAGGAGGCTTGTTCCTCAAAGGTTCTAGGTTGTATATGTTCTCTTTTTTGGTTAATAAAAGTTTACTTTTTACCAAAAAAAAAAAAAATTCCCAGGATTGGGATTGCTCATGGGTGTTTCTGAGGCAGTTGTAGTCGCGTGAGCAAGGTGTTCCCCGAGTTCCTCTTTAAAAATCCATTTCAAAACTAGTTTCAAAATGTTGTTATTTCGGTTTCATGTTTGCTATGTAAATAATTATTTTTTTCTTATTTCTTTTTTCATTATTAAACATTTCTCATGTATTTACTGTTTTAAGATTACATGAGGTTTAATTATCTTTCTTCTTTTTATTTCCTAGTATCATGTTTAGGTATATCGGATCGAGTTTTCTTAGTTCCATGTTTGAATTTTCCTTTCTAGCTTTAGTTAAATTATTGTATAACAAGCTTTTATGATTTATTAGATATCATGTATATGATTTCTTAGAATTCATGCAAAATATGCGGTTAATTTTATTTTATGTTACTCATATACTAAACTTGCATTTCATACATAGCATTCCTTATAAATACTCTGGTTCCTTGAAATTTTATAGAAAATGAAGCACATCACTAGTTTCAGGATTTCAATAGTGACCGGTATCAAAAAATTACAAGTAAGGTCATGTGTAAGTAAGGTTACGATTTCAACTATATATAAAAAAAATTATACAATTTAAAATTGAAAAGTTTTTTTAAAGATACAAAAAAGATTAGATGTTTGTACATTGTTATGAATAAGAAAATTATATTTGTAAAGAAGCTTGAAGGTGCGTTGTTCCCCATTGACTTTTTGAGATGAGATCTTGGGTTTTATGCTTCATTAGTATTTCTCTCACGGAGCCGAATTTACATATTCATACCCCTACCAATAGCCTACAATAAATCTAATAAAAGACCTCTTGACCTCAGATTTGAGTCCTCCTTGATTTCCCGAGTCTTAAGTTAAGTTTATTGAGATGATGGAGAGATGCCTATAGTAAAGTGGAGATAATTTTATGGTTGTGTTCGTGGATTGATGAGATGGACTTGTTTAAAGATTATGCTTGGATTAGGAGGAGAGTTACATGCTTGCTACTTTGCATATATTCCCATTTAGTCATTGCTAATGATTATCGAGAAATGCATCTTAGCTGACTTGGATTTACTCTTGCACGTTTATGAGCTAGATCAAGAACCTTGTTTGCATTGCTTCTTTACTTTTCATTTTCTTTCCTTGTTCTTTTGAATAACAATAATGGTTGAATCTTGGAGAAAAACCTCAAAAGAGCTTACCCATCCTCTAGGGCGATCTAGGGTTCGTTAAAAGGGATTGTCTCTTATGCTACAAGAGTACGTGATTCCTACGACAATGAGTTAGTGTATATATGTGTGAATTGGTTTAGAACAAAGTTTCATTTTTCTCTTGTATTGATTTTGATTTGCTAAAGACAAGCAATGTAAACTGATAAAGTTATTTTTGGCTGTTTTTTATGCTTTTTAGTTTCTTTCTTCTTAGCTTAGCTTAACTAATCCTAAACTCTATTTTATAGGTGTAACGACGTTTTGTCATTTATTGATGAGGGACGTCATTATGAGGATGTGTAGGAATGGGCGTTTCTCTAAGACAAATGGGTCATAATTTAGAAATCTCGATATAAGCATTCGAGTTGTTTGTCTCTGGGAGCTAGTACGAAGAGCCTACGGATCAAGCCAGTGCGAGAGCCACTGAAACTTAAGGGTATACCTACACCTCATGATAATCAACAAAGTACGCTAAAGCCTGTACGAAAATTTATGAAATCAACAAGACATTAATGAACCTATACTGAAGGGCCCAAGTGTCATTTAAACTCCCACTATCACCTTTGTATCACAACTTATTTTTTAAATTAAATTAGATATTTCATCAATTTAACATATATATAGCCTTGAACAAGATAAAAATGTCCTTCTATAGTCTTAAAAGTGAACTACTGTGTTGTAACGACAACTCATTTAGAAACTAGTTGTTACAAGAGTATTTTTGAGCAATGAGTACACAACACGTGGGAATTTGGTGAGTTATAATTTTATCAATAAATGTTATGAAACATCATGGTATATCTATCTCAAGAATATGTAAGAATTTATAATACTTGAAGGGTAAATGGTAAATAAAATATAATTTTTAATGGTCTCCTAAAATAACGTATTCAAGGAGATCACACATTCTAAATTTTCTATTTAAGGCGATCACACTTTCTAAATTTGTTACTGTTCTCCTAAATATTAGTAGGCCCTTTAACCTAAGCTTCTACTCTTTTCCTTTCTTTTGTTTAGAATTAGTTAGTTGTTTTAAAAAATAAAAATAAAAAATTTACCCCAATCTTTGTATACCAGTTGATTTTTATTTATTTATTATTTATTTTCTATCATCCAATTCATTAGTCTATTATTTATTTGAATGCAAATAATTTACTCAATCACCCCATCGAAGGAATTCCTTGGTTGAGATCATCAGCGTATAAGGTTCTAAAGGTGAAGAAATATGATCAATCTACTTAGCAACTAGTCATGTTATCTTGTATGGTGCTAATGCTCTTCGATATTCTATTATAATCCTCATTTTACCACCCAATAAATACATTTCATAATTAGGAAGATTGCATGTTTGAAAATTTAATCTACTTCTTAGCTTTGTAAATAAATACTTTATAAGTTGTGAGATAGGTCTTTGTCATAGTTTTTTTGTACATATTATTCAACAATGTGAAATGAGTTGATGCATTTGTAGTAATCTTAACAACATAAAAAACATTGCACGCAATTATATATATTTTTTGGTGTTTAGAGAGCCATTAGGACAATGATGAGAGTTGATCCCAGAATCTTCTGGTATTGGAAGGAAAACTCTAACGAGTTGAGTTAGTCCTCACTCTCTTTCTCTATCTTATAAATAATATTCCCATCTATTTATATTAGTCATGTTGTTAGTAGCTTATATGACATTTTATGGAGAAGGAGAAGGAAGGAACAAATGTTATACTATGTTACGGAGGAGATAGAGGACCGAAGGGGGGGGGGGGGGGGGGGGGTTATGTTAAGAAGGTGGTAATTTCAAGAGACTGATAGTTTGTAATGAAGAGAAGGAGAGAGGAGGAGATGATTTAAAGTGAGGATGACATACATGTTCAATATCTTAAAGTTAGAAAGGTTTTTATACTGAATAAAATGTAGAAATTTGAGATTGTTCTTAGAAAAACAAAAGGTGATACTGTTATTTTCAAAATTATGATGGGCGAGTTTATTATTTAGAAGCATTTTTCAAAACTTTTTATTGTCGCGCAAAAGTAAAGGTCAAGTAAGATACTACACCATACACAAATCTAGTTTGTACAACGTAACATGTTGATAAATTTAATCGGTGATCTTTTAAAATGATTATAGTGATAAACTTCTTGCATTAATTGCATTAATATTGATGTCTAATTAATATAATTGAAGATAATTCAGAAATGGAAATAAAAATTTTCTACCCTATTTTCTTTGGTAATTACTTAGGAACTATTACTAGAAAAAACCAAGTATAGAGTAATAGTTAGTTAACAATTTTAATTATTGATCAATATAATTTCGTTTGTATAATATTTTTATAATGAATTTAATCTTATTAGTAAATTATATGTTCAATTTTACTTCATAATTAAAAAATAGGCATCTAAGAGAATTTTTATTGTAGGAAAAGGTCGAGTAAGATATTACACAAATTTAAGAAAATATGGTGGAAATTATCAATTTATATAGACGTTAAAACTATATTGATTGCTCAAGACAGATATTATCCAATATATATTTACTATAATATTACGTTAAATTGATTTAGGGAGTTGGATAATTCATAGGATTTTAGGATGAACAGAACAAGGTTTTATTTTTTTAAATTTTTATTTATTTGTTTATTATTTGTTTATATATATATATATTGTATTTTGTAATCTATAAGTGAAGAATACATACAAGATAAGTTATACATTTAGTGGCTTCATTTTTAGTATAGTTATAGTTCTATAGACGTTAAAGCATTTGAACTATAAGGCTCCAATATTTGTGACTTCAACATGCATATTATTACTTTACTATTAATACCTTTTGAATTTTTTACACCAAAAAAAAAAAAAAAAAAACCTTTAGAATTCTTTTTAAATTAAAATGGAATCTAACAATCAATGTTCTAATATACTTTTTTCTCCAATAATATTTTTGTTGGGACTTAAACTATTATGACATTTTGTATTTGAATTGCATGTGACATCTAAATGTTCATCGATCACATGGTGATGTCAAAATAGTAGTCATTTGCTATTTGTTATACAAAAACTGCATTTTTTATTTACAATTTCATCATTCTTTAAATAAACTCCATCTAGAGCCTATCTACGCACATACATTATGTTTTACTTATGTACTATTCTATATTTTTATATCTTCCTTCTAGATTTTTCATGTTTCATGCCTTATAATTTGAGCTATAACAATTTTTACTTGCATTGGTTTTCTACGATAATTTGATCTCAGAATAGATATGGAGGCTTCAACTTTATTTACAAACAAGCTTGTATAAAAGTGAAACCCAAGATCATAACAATAACGAAGTATCATCTCAACAAAACAGCTTCATGACAGTTGAGGTACGTACTTTTATATTTGAGCTTTATATATATATATATTTTTTTGTTTAAATTAAAATGTCTTAATCAAGACACAAACAACTTCAATTATGAGTATAAGATTAGACTTTCAAGATATGTTTTCCTTCCGTCATGATCAATTCGCTAACTACTAGTTATAATTATCATACAACTAACAAACTTAACTTTTCTATTATAATAGACACATCTGCTTCAGAACTATTCAAATAATACAATGTAAAAAAATATATATATAGATAATAATAGTATGAAGATTTTATTAATCTTAATTATACCAACAATTATTAATCGAGTCTAAAAAGCTATAATCCCTAGGAAGTGAGTGTTTCACGAGTTATGCACATTCCCATGCAAGATTACAATTGTTAAACAAATATGTGTTTACTTCGTACAATATTGCATACTCCATAAGTCCGTCATAATCATAATTGTATCATGTTGCTCTTTTTATGATTTCCTTTCAAAATTAAACTGTTAATTAATTTTCAATCTATCTCTTCTTTAATTAATGAAGGTTTTGAAATGACTTTACCAAAATGTGTATATATTTTTACCAAATTTCTTCTTAATTTCCTTTGAAGGCTTTAAAAGAAGCTCTTACCAAAATACGCAAGTGTTTCAAGTTAGAAGAACTCTTGTTGCAAAAGAAATTTATACAAGATGGAGATTTTTCAGCAACTCATGATCAAAATGTAAGGGTCACTTTGTTAGCGTTTTTCACCCCTTTTTTCATCATTTTCTTTTATAGATAGCTAATTGTACATAATTATATAATTTTTATATAATTAATCCTATGTGGCACCATATATATTATATATTTATCTTAACAATATTTTTTCTTTTAATATCTTTTACAATAACAAAAATCATTAACGGATTGTGGTTATTATTTGACATTTTACATTTATTATCTTAAGTATGATACATCTTATTTAAACATGTGGCAAGGTAATTTCAAATTAAAAAAGAAAATAATTATTTTGTACATGAATAGTTTAGAATGGATAGAATTCTACTAGGCACGCATGCTCTTCAATTATATCCTACTTCATATTTTGATGAATGATTGATATATTTCACTATTACTTAACATGCAGATTAACAAGTTGACAGTTCTATTAGAATCTTTGACTAAATCTATTTCAAAATCCGAAGTGCGCATTGAAGAATACAGGTTTTCATCATTACTCTCTTACCTCTTCAGATCTATGCAAAACTTGTTCTAAATTTGGTGTGAATATTGGTTAGAAAAGAATACCTTTACTTACAAGAGGGATAAAACTACTATCAGTTTCTAAAAAGCGATGCACTAAGAAAATGATCCTAGATCCAATTATTTTATGAATTTGTTACAGCTAAGCATCCTAAATTCCTAAAAATATCCTCAAAAGTGTCTAAAGTCTAAGCACCAACGAAAAAATAATAAAATCAATTTTCACAAAGGAAATATTAACTCATTCAAATTTGAGTAATAATGAGTTTGTTACAAGATATTTATAGTAAAAGTCCTCTAACAACCTCTTATCATATCCTAAGAAACTTCTAAAAACTTATAATATCATAACAAATTTAGAAAACAACTTGCAAAACAAGTAAACACAAACTATACAAAACCCAATCAACTTAATTGGTGCACAAACTAGATTCAAATTTGTTGACAACTATCCTAAGAACTTTAAATCTTGTTCAAAACCACCTAACTGACAAAATGACAAACTAAAATGTCAAACAACAAATACCTACAATGGGTTTTCCATGTTGTCTAACAACATGAAGAACGCACCAAAAGCATGCCCCTCACCTTGCTTGTCTTTGCGGTATTTTCAAGATTGTGTTTTGATCTTCAAGAAACCTTCCAAGAACGAATATTTTAGTCGATAAACCTTAGGAACGTATTTTACTTGACCTCTAGGTAGAATATGATAGATTAAGCACTATCATAACTAAAAGCAATAAACACTTGAAATGAGAAATACCCTATCAATTGAAGTGGGAGGAAACTCATAGGAAAAACTAACTTATTCTCCAATTTTATTATTACGAATGGTCTTGGTAGCTAGTCTAAACAAATTTGTGGTATTAAAAGTAACCATTACCCCTTGCACACCTAAAACACTATATTAATGATGTATGTACCTAAGAGACTAATATGGTATTGCTGCAGTAGGTCCTTCACCATGCATACCTTCCTCTAATTACAACTACTCATCATACAAGTAATGTAGAGTTGATTCACTTAATCCAAAGAGGCAAAGATTATATGTAGTCTTGTTGCTAATGACCCAAACATGCTTCCTATGACAAGTTGGAAACCAACTTCCACCAATCAGTGTTTTTCTAACCAAGACCACCTTCTTTATACAAACTTCCTTGCAATCTACCCGTAAACATTGCTAGCATTATATTAAAATTTTCATGCCACAAATTAGCCATGCAAGCCTATTAAATTTATGACTCTAGTAAAAAGAATCATATTTTAGGCCAAATAGAGATGAAAAGTAAAATAGACTTAATATTTTTTATAAGCCAAATTTTTTGAGAACTACCTAATAGAAGCCTTGTTTTACATTTAACTACTTATTAAACAAATATATTTATTTAACTACCTAATATAACCCTTTTGTATAGCTTTCACTACCTAATGATGGATTTCGGTCTCTTGTTTGGACAATGAGACCCAACTTTAACTACCTAATGCCGGAATTTAATCATTTTTTTCTGACAGTGGGATTGGCGCATACCACACCAAAGGAAATCCAAAATAAAATAAACAAAAAGGTAGTTAAACTTGGGTCATCCAAGACTATGATAGTGAGTGGGGCTTGACACCGAAGGATTTGCGTTAAGATTGAGTTTTGTGCCAGATTCTACTGGTGTCGCGGCCATCGGTTTGCAATTAGCTATAACTACATGTTTCAAAATTTCTTGTGCCATTTTTTTTTTTGCTAGGATAGAAGCATGTAATGAGGTGTCCGAGTTACATAGATTCACAAAAAGTTGCTTAGAGGCACCATATTAGACGTAGGAAATTCTAACTTTAGTTGTGCTAGAATTTATTCCCAAAGTCTATCTGTCAAAGTGGTTAGGATAATGTCAGTCATAGAAAAGTAAATGTTCCATGTCAGTACCCTTTTTATAAGTAAACAATGATGTATCACTCTTACCTATGACAAATCCCATTTTAGCAAAGTAGTTGGCAAACCATTGATAGTAAGCATGTGGAGCTTGTTTGAGATCATATAGAGACTTTCAAAGGTAAAAAACACGATGAGGGGATCACTTGTCTACAAATATGAGATTTTGATTAGCATAAATCATGAAGAAATGGATTTTTGACACCCAATTCACCAATGGACTATTTTCTAGACATAGCCAATTAAAATCGTGCGGATAATAACCAGTTTGACAACCGAACTAAACTTTCCTCATAAGCAATACCCTTTTCCTGCAACCTAGCTACAATCACAAACAAGACGTGCTTTGTGTAATGCAAGGTCACTATTAGACTTGTATATGTTTCAAAATAACATGCAATTAACAACATTCATCCCGTTAGGTCTAGGACTAACTCACATGTCCCCGTTTTGATAAGAGCACTATACTAATCTATCATAGTAGCGTTCCAATTGGAGCGTAACAAAGCTTGTTTTTGTGATTTTGGGAGTGGTGATTTTTGTGAGGCAAGGTTAGTTAAGGCATATTTGGGGTTAAAGTTTTATATTCTGTGACGTTCATGAGTTTGCATGGGTGGGGACGAGTGGGTGTTAATATGGGCACCTCACGTAGTGGTGGAGACACATAGGCAAGTGGTGAAAGGGAAGGGGGAGTTATAGCGGAGAAATTGGATAGGTTTGGTAGCAGGCGTGTTAGGGGCAGAGATAACTATGGATTGGATGTGGTTTGTGGGGATAAGTTATGATCTTCTTGCAATTGCTGCTTTGCATGAGGAAAGTAAGGGGAGTTTAGTCTATTGGATACTTAGGTGTAGGGTATGGGCTTGGAGAGTTGAGTGGGACTTGTAAGGGGAGGTGAGGATGAATGATAAGAGGAGATTGGTCACCATCAAAGCCCAAGAAAACATAGTCATTACTTTGAAATTCTTTAATGCTTTTGTACGAAAAAACAATTCTCAAGGAATGTCACATACCTAAAGAAAAATATTTTGTTTGATGAAATGTCTAGACATCGGTAACCGTAATTACCACGACGAGACACCTAAGAAGACACAAGGAGTGGAATTAGGTGCCAATTTGCGAGGATTAGTGACGTAGATATTAGGGAGGATGTTTTGGCGGTATCTATATATTAATGCCAATAGGAAGGGGGAAGAGTGTCATGAAATAGAAGGATAGGGATATATTGTGGAGGGTGCATTCAGCTTTAACGTTTTAATAGGATGTGTGTTGACATGAAAAACAAAATGCAACGTTCTTTAATAGAAGCAATATCAAATTCACTACTTCAATCGCTTTGGCTTTGACAGGTCTTTCAAATTAAGTGAGAGCATATTGACAACAATTAGTAAGAATTGATATGTTTGACATTTATAAGTTAGGGGAAAATCCACATTAAATGAGTATAATCATCCACAATAACTAGGGGAGGTCCGTAAATCACCATGGATAAAGTCAAAAGTACAAGAAGTTCATGTTAAATATTCACTACATGGTAATCGAGAATATTTCCCAAGGGGACAAGAAAATCAAATAGAAGGAAACGAACCTATTATTACATTCGCTTAAATTTAGAGGACGTAAGCTATTAAAAAGTTGAGCTCCATGATGACCCAATCGACCATGCGTGGTAGCGCGACTGACAACAAATACGCTAGTAGCAATGTAAGTTTAGGGTGGCGTGGTAGTCACGGGATGGAGGTTGCCCGAATTATTGAGAAACCAAAGGGGTCAAATTCAATGGAAACAAAATAATTAAACATAAATTTTTCGTACAGAGATTAGATTTTTAATGATGTGAGGATAAAGTAGAACGTTGCGTAGGGATTTTCTTGGGAGAGTAGAATTTCCATACCCCTTTCATTTAGGTTCAAAACAAACTTAACAGTCTTATGTCCATATCCAAGGTTCTAACCGGCGATTCATATTAGGTTTAATAAATCTAAAAGTTATTAGTGCCGTAACGTTTGATGCACATTATTTGTTCAATAAATAGAGTTCAAAGAATTAATTATTGATTTCAATATTAACTTATATTGTGTACCTTTTCTGTTAGTTATTGTAAAATGATTAAAATATCTGTTTAGTTTTCCTAGAAATGAGAAAATATTCAACTCTTAAATTTCATGATGTTTGGTATATAGTTTTTTTTATTATTTTTTTTTTACAATGTGCAAAAGACTAAGCTCAACTATAAGTTGATAACTTAGCCTTAGCAATATAGTGAGCTTGTAAAGGAACATTACAAACCAGCGGCGGATCCAGGAATTTCAAATAGGTGTAGCACTCCAAAAATTTCGATGTTCGGATCAATCGATTCGGTTTAACAACTAAAAAATCTGATTCATCAATTCGGTTCATAAATAAAAAGTTACAAATTAAACTTACATTAAAGTTAATACAACGACTAATAAAAGTTTAAGTTAAATGACTAATAAAAATTAAAGTTGCTCTCTTCGGGTTTTCATATTTTGCAACCAATTTACAATGCTATCATCTTTTATATCTAATAACACCTCTCTTTCTAAATATGAAACTAAGCTATCATTCAACAGTTGATCTCCCATAGTATTCCGCAACTTGTTTTTGATAAAATTCATTCCAGAAAAAGCTCGTTCAACGGTTGCATTAGCTACGGGGAGGAGTAACACTAACTTCAAAAGCAAGAATACTTGGGGGTGAACATCATGCTTTCTTGTTTCAACTAGTTTTATAGAGAGCTCAATGAGGTTCTTCAAAATTCCAAAATCTTTCATCATTTTGCATATCATCAAGGAAATTTCCAAGCAAGTAGTCAAAGAAAATCAAGTCTTGGAAATTCATTCTCATAAAACTCCGCAAGACGCATCAATTTTGGTATGTCAAATGATTCAAATTGTTTAGTGGGATTAAAGCAAGACATACAAATGAGCAATTCTTTAGTAGTTTCATCAAAACGATTTTCAAGTTCTTGCAATTGTTGATCAATGATATGTAGAAAGACTTCAACTCGAAAATGGTGAAGATTACTCACAAAAGGGGGATTACCTCGGAAAAATCTTCTACCAGGTTCAACATACCTTGCCTCCATGTCGGGAATCTCCATGCCATGCTTCTCAATAAAGGAAGTGACTTTGTGCAAGTGAGTTTCCCATCCATCATCTCTTAACCTTTGCAAACTTCTCTTAGTCATATCAACCATATTCATAGCATTGACAATATCTTGATCACTCCTTTGCAAGGCCAGATTCAAATTATTAGTAATTCCAAATATAGTGCCCACCAAGTGTGCCACAAAACCAAAATCAAAAGACATCAATATCTTTGTAATTCCACATGCTTTCCTCCTTTCACCTACCTCTATGGTACTTTTTGCAATCTCATCAAGTGATTCAAGGATAGGAACATACAAGTCAAGCACATTTTTAATTGTTTTAAAGTGAGAACCCCAACGAGTATCACATGGCCGACTCAATGCAAGCTCCTGACTCAATCCACTTCCCGATGTAAATTCACCCAAAGATAAAGCCTCAACTACACGATCTCTTTGTTTTTGTCTAAGGAATTCTTTTCTCTTAGGTGAACCACCAACAAAATTCAACAAAAGAGGAAGTGCATCATTAAACGACCACTCACAATCACTATTCTTCTTGGCAACAGAAACAAAAGTCAATTGAAGTTGATGTGCAAAGCAATGAACATAATAAGCAAATTTATTTTCATTCATAATTAAAGTTTTAAGAACTCTAATTGCACCAGACATATTACTAGCACCATCATAACCTTGACCCCGAACTTGTGAAAGGCTTAAAGAATGCTCCATAAGAAGTGACACAATTGCTTGTTTAACAGTCAAGGAAGTAGTGTTGGCAACATGTACAAGTCCAAGAAACCTTTCTGTTACCTCCCCCTTTTTATTGACATAACGCAAACAAAGTCCTAGTTGTTCTTTGTCAGAAATATCAGCAGACTCATCAGCTAAAATGGTAAAGAAACCATCACCAATTTCTTCAACTACTGCTCTTTTTGTCAAACTAGCACAAGCATTAAATATATCTTTTTGAATAGTAGGAGATGTCATTTGACAATTTTGAGGGGCATTATCTAAAACAACTTCTTTTATATCTCTATCTTCAACATGAAATTTCAACAACTCTAAAAAATATCCCCTATTCGAAGAAGACACACTTTCATCATGACCACGAGTGGGTAATCCTTGAAGTAAGAGCCACTTTAAACATTTAATGGAAGCTTTTAATCTCTTTTCATATCGCTCTTTGCTTTCTTGAGATTATTGAGTAAATCCAGAGATAATAGAACCCTTTTTATTTTTAAAATCTTCTAGCTTCTTCATAGCTTTATTATGTAAACTCTTATGATCTCCAACATGGGTAACAAATGCATCAGTTCGACTCCAAGTTCTAAACCCAGTACTAACAAAAACATCAGACCCTACATCATCATCCTTGAATAAATAGCAAGCAAAACAAAAAGCAGCATCCTTCTCAACACTATATTCAAGCCAAGATCGATATTTTTTAAACCATTTGGGGTTGAATCTATGATTTTTTTCCCAAAAGGTCTAAGAGGAAAGGCATGATTTTCAGGTTGGCAAGGTTCCCTTGCAATGTAGTGTCTTCTAATGTCACCCAAATCACTAGGATGAAAGTCACTCATCTTCCTTCTTAGACCAGGGTCATGAGGAAGATTAGCAACATCTAAAGCCGTTAGTCTTTGTCGACTACTAGCTTGGTTCCTACAATTTGAAGTTCCTTCAAAACTTGCTTCTGTTGCTTGCTCTTCATTTTCATTATTAATTGGTATTTATTGTGCTTCTTAACATGGGGGTGAATTTTGTTCTCTTGGTTCACTTGCTTGAGTGGGAGAATGGTGGTTAGAACCTTGTCTAAGTTCTGTTCGTTTCTCTTTTGAGAAAAAACTTGAAATATCTTTTTCATATTTTCTTTTCATGATTCTGAAAATTATGATATGCAATTAATTTAGATTAGTTCATTATTCTTGATTTGTTGTCTTATTGAATGTAATTAGTGAAGCTTAAGTGTCAATACAAATTATAACATCACAAATCAAATTAAACAAATTTAAACATGACTAAGTCAGATTAATTAACATGATAAAATCAGATTAATTAACAAAATCAGACTAAACATGACTAAACACTAAATCAGATTAATTAACAACCAAATCAATCATCGTTAAGAAAATCCTAGTGATACAAGTAAAGTTCTGGAATAATTTCATACAATCAAACATAATAACCTAATAAAATCTGCAAATTTAATTTCTTATAATCACAAAAACAATAACTTAAAATTCAAAACTACAAACAACATTAATAAAGTTCTAAACTTTTCTCAAGTTCTCGAGTTCTAAAAAATCAAAATCACCCATGAATATCATTAAATCAAAAATCACAAAAACTCAAATAAAAATCAAAACTTTAAATAAAAAAAAACACCAAATATCATTAACCCACAACATAAAACCAATTAAATAACAAAATCAAAACAAAAAATCATGAAATTACCTAAAAAAGATGAAATCTTTGGATCTTGAGTCGAAGAGTCGAAGCCCACGCTGCCACGCACAGTCGAAGCCCGCGCACAGCCGAAGAATTGCCGGAAGAGTCGAAGCCCACGCATGGAGGCTGAAGAAGATTCGAAGGAGTGAAGGACGAAGAAATCGGTGATGATTTGGGGTTAGGGTTTTGGGGTTGGTTTGCTGATTTGGGGCGATTGAGATTTGAGAGAATGAGAGAACTCGAGAAGAGAGAGAAAGTTAGGGTTTGGTTTGCTGATTTGGGGCTCTCAGCCCACACACGCGTTTTTTTTTTTAAGTAATGCTGTTTTTTTTAAAGGGGGGCAGCACGTGCACGGGGTGCTACTGTGCTACCTCCGCCCCTATTACAAACACTACTAGGCAATGCATTAAAATGCACCAGGTAGTAAAATTAGTATCATTTAAAACCGCTTATAATTCTCTTGGATGTTGAATCCGGCATGGGAATAGGTTCTAGCGCGCTTTTGTTTAACAACACTTTGACATCTTAGATGGATATGGCTCTTCGCTTAGGAGTGTTCTTCTCTTTCTTATATAGCTTCAACATTGAAGCTACAATGACATAAATGGTTAGAGAATAATAAGGAGAGTTCCTATGAACTGCATTGTTGTTCCTTGTGGCATTTCTCACTACGACCCTCTTCTTTCTCATGACCCTTTCAAGACCTTGAGTTTTTTTATTCCTATCTAAATTTGATTGGAAGCCAAAATTTCCTAGCTTATAGGGGATAAAAGGCGAGTATTCTACTCGGAGTACCACCAATTGTTTGAATAGTATCACTTTCTTCAATGTTGTTAACATTAAAAGGTAATTTTCCTTCGCATTGGTTTAGGGACTGATCATTGAAATTGTCATCTACCTCTTCTATATAATGTCTTATGAGATTAGGAATGGAGAAAGATGAGTCCTCAACTTGATCCTCCCCTTCCTTAGTAGTGATCTTATGTGTATCCACTTTAATGCTCATAACTACCCTCTGATTTCGGATTACAATATTGAACGATATTTCCTTGGGTTAATATAGAACAATCCCTCGTAGAGATTTTAAGAAAGGGCCCTTGATGTATTTGGTTATAAGTTGGTGCTTATGTTACATCGGTGTGCGACTTCTTTCACACTTCTTGCAATGATCTACAACTTTCATCGCAACATCTTTCAGCTTCCTTCATCTTATGTATTTCCTACATTAGTTTCCCTTCTTCAGCACTAGCAAGGTCAGTTATTTTGTCACCTTCATCTTTAAAATGATTAAAATCTAGGATTATAGCCGTCGTAGCTTAGTGTGTGGTTCAACTTCCAACATCCCATCTCTTATAACAATCTCTTAGGGTGCTAAGATTTTCCATCTCCTTCAAAATCGTAGCTATCTTTTGCCTTACTTAATTTTTCCCCTACCTCTTGGTTTGAATTGAAGGGTCGATCATGATTATTGTTTCGAGATCTAAGACAGCTAAGTCATTTCTTCCTAACTCCATAGCTACTGAGGCTCTACAAAATAGTGTTTTGATATGAGTTAGGCCATGATCCGAGACAATGGTACAAAATTTCCAAGTTTGCAAATATTATTATTTCTTCAATAGACAAGCAACCATGTTTAAAAACACAACATTCATAAAAGTGATTAAAGTGTCCTTGTCTTCCCCCTTTCAAGAGCAAGACATGTAAGAAAAATTCCACCAAACCCATACTTTTCGAAAGCACGTACTATCAGTATCTCCTTTCTTGAACATTGAATTTACATCCTCAAATTCTGTAATATGCTCTAACATTCCCTTAGGATTAATTAAATCAACAATAGAACTAAACAAACAACGAACTTATATCCCCTGAATCGAAATTTCCCCATTAAGAAGGATGCTTGTAAGCTCCTTTATGATTTTTTCATACATGCCAAATGAAACCATGACTCAAAAGAGAAATGGCAACATAGAAAAATCATAAAAACTCAGAATTTTAAAATAATAAAAACAGAAATTAAATAAAAGGTAAAAACTAACTAACAGGACACTCAACGAACACACCCAAAACACACCGCAACGGGAGGAAAGAGATGCACCAAGGGTAAGGGAGGTATCGAAGGGGAGGGGGAGCCTCACACTGGCGCACTACGCATTATGTGTACGTTTTCCGCCATTCCATTATACTGGAATTCTTGATATGTAGTCTAGTTTATATACAAATGTTAATTTTAAAAATGGTGCAGTGGGAGTTGCGACAATGCTAACTTTTAAATCCTTTAACCTACTAAGTGAACTAAGATTTTATATTTTCTACTTTTGTGAATATTTAGTTGTTCCCTTATTTGCTTATGTATTCCCTATTTAACTTGATATAGTTTGGATGTATTGATATAATATAGAATGATTTTTCACAGATTCCATAAATATGAAGCCATACGCTTTCGGTTGGCAAAGGCTAAAGAAATTAGCAAGGTTGAAAAGGTTTGATCCACTTTTGTGCATTAACTACAACAGCATTGTATTATGTACATTCATAATAAAATCAAAAATGAATATTTGATATAAACACGTACTTCATAAACTCTAGCAATAAAATTAATACTTATAATAAGCTGATCTTTTATACTCCCTTCGTTCCACTTTGATTTGTATATACACTATTTGCATAAAACCAAGGAATTTAGTGTTTTAGTGGGGTTGAGGTTAAAAGGGAAAATCAAATGGAGAGATAATGCGTAAATAGGAAAATTTGGAAACTTTAGTAGGCCATCCTCATTAACAGTTAGTAAAACTGTTTCCCAAAATATTATAAAGAACAATGCACAAAATAATAAGTAACGTTGAAATGGGAAAATGCACAACAACGTAGTGGAATGGAGGGAGAAGTAATTTACAATCATCTTATATTTTACACTATTTCTTTCATGTGTTGACATCCTTTTTTTCAATCTTACCAACATATAGTTCTATCTTTTACACCTCTTAGTATTTTACAACATTATTCTATCTTTATTCTAACATATAGTTCTCCCATCCAACATTCGCTCACCCATTATTTCTTGTATTATTCTCTACAAAGAAACATCATTTATCTCTACTTTTAGTCTTACGAAGAGCTCGTATATATAGAAATAGAAAAAATGTTAGGATATAAGATATGAAAAGTGTATAGTTGTAATATATTTTCTAGATTCATAATAAAGGGATACAATATATGGAAATAAGGTCTCTTAGGTAATTAGTTTATTATGTCACTTATTTATCTAACTTTTATCCTTAACGCTAGATTAGGTTATTACTATTGTCTATTAAAACTATCCGCCGGTTTGATGATCAATAATGATATGCAATAAGTTATTTGTTCTTTCTCTCCAATTCTTATCGAAAACAAAAATAATTGGCAATAGTTACAAATGCTTTGTTTATTTTGTTAATATTATTCACATTTGTATTAAGAAAGAAAATCATTATAGAATACGATGAAATATATCTTGATAAATGCATCTTGTATTTTTATTTTTAAATTTTTTTTCGTCTAGTAATGTATATCTTAAGTCGAACAGGAATTACAGTTAGAAATCGAAACTCTTGAAAAGCAAAAGCATGAACTTGAAGAAGTATTGAAAAAGGTATCGATGCACTTCCTTGTTTGATATATTCCACCTATTTTTGTATGAAATATCTAATGCACTTTTCAAATTTTAATATTAGCAATGATAATTATGAAGGAACGATTGTATTTTTCATGCAGTTAGTGCCTATTGCACTATTTGATTCCACTAGTTTTACGCATTAGTTGGTTTGTCTAGCTCATTACATTAACAACCTATGTATAAAAGTGTTTGGTGAATATTATTAACCCTAATGCGATGCACAATTTATATAAAATAAAAGTAATCACTTAAACTTGTAAAAAGGAAATGTGCATTGATGATCGTTTGAAATTTATTTTACTATAACAAAAATCAATAGTAAAATAGATTAATAAGAAGGATTAATGTGAGAAACAAGTGAGACAAATATCGTCATAGGGTTTGTCTCAAATGTTAACAAAAAGGATTTGTGTATTTTTTATGTGCGCTTTGTTTATTTCAAATTTCAATACTAATTTTTATTTTTTGAAAACCATTTTTCGTAACTGAAAAATCATTTTTAAGCAGTAATTCAAAATAATAGAATAAATGTAAAAAAAATAAGGAAAATTACAGAAAATCCTAAGAAAAAATATTCTTAGTGCATCTTGGCCTTTGGGACTATCATTTGGCCTTTGTAACATCATTTTGAGTTCATCGGGACGACTAAACAACTTGAGTGGTATTCAAGATAAATATACAGGGTTGGACCTAGTGCGACACGATGCATGATGATCATTAGCCTTATAGGTGTCTGCAACATTTTTTTTATAAGAACATTATGTCTTCCAAATGTTCATAGAAGAGTTGCTAAATTGTAGCACATCATATTATGGAATATACATAATATCATGGAATATAAGTTACTTTAAATTACAATATAATATCAAAAATTTGCAGTTTTGTATGTCTTTAATAAGTTTTTTTGTCAACAACTACCTACAACCTAGTTGTTTTTGTTAACAACTACCTAGGTTTTGTTTTAATTTACCCAGGCCAACCACCTATGTGTTTCATTTTTTTTGAAACCATTACCTACTAACGTTTTCCATCCATAACAAACATTAGTGGGACCCAAAAGTTTCTTTCCCCTCCAATAATATGTTAGTTAATGATTATTTTGACCTTGCATTTAACTCTCAAATCCCGATTGCACTATTAAAAGCCACCTTCTTCTCACCTCATTCAATTTATTATGTCATCTCAATTCCAATTTCAATGCAAATAAAATAATATTAAAAACACAGCTTGTTATCTTAATTTCTAATGCAAAACCCTAAATTCACGCAAACTGTCGAAAAAAACGTTTCTTTCATCAATTTGTAGTAAATATGGGAAAACAAAAAAAATTGATAAATTGGTATATGTAATTTAATATTTCCTGAAGAAAATGAAAAACATGTGTCCAAATTCCAAACAAACCTTTTCCTTCCATTGTTATCTTCTTCTTCCACAAACCTCGTTAGAATCTTTAACTTCCTCACAACTATTCTAGCTAGCTAAGAGTATGGTCATTCCCTCATTGACTACTTCAAATAAATCATTTATCTCACTAACTAACATTTTTTTTTTTATAAAAATGCAATCGTTAATTTTGAATGGCTACTACACAATACACCACACTTAATACATTTTGTTTCATTATAGATATGCAATTAATTCTTTTATCATAACTTAAAATTGTGTGTTGAATAAGGAAAACTTAAATAGGGCTAGCTATACAATAATTATTGTGGACCCGGGGCTGTAAGGGCCCATGTATCCTTTTTACGGACATCGAATGTCCTTATGTTTTGCATAGTGTGAGTATGCTTGGCTTGGCATGAGGCGTGAAACTCAAAACCCAAGCAGAGAAGTCGACAATGTGCTCTTTTCGGGAGCTCACATAATCCCATTAGGTCAAGCCCAAAGGCAAATTGACTCCAAGGTTATTTAGGATGATCTTTAGGTCATGGATTCGGGGACAAGGGTAAGGACAAAGTAGGTCATAATGCCCCTTCCCCCCCC
>PYUH01000138.1:1970305-2004187 GCA_016808085.1 Suaeda aralocaspica
TTTATTTTTGTAAATTGGGTATTTTTAGGTTTATTTTTTTTTTTTTTTTTTTTTTTGAAATCGGGTATATTCAGGTTGATGAAATACAAGTATCCATAATCTATATATACAAATAAAATATCATTATAACTGGTTACATTGTTCTTGAAAATATGTCATCTTTTCATTTAAAAAAGAATCCATTTAAACTTATTTAGCTTACTTCCTTTTCAATGCGTTTCCTTATTAAACTTAAATTTCAAAAATTTAATAAAAAAAACGTACAGACTATTATGCATTATAATTCTTTTGCATCTTAATAATTTATTTATATTAAAATTACAATAATTACTATTGCACTAATTAGCTGTAGTTGAATTTTTTCCTAACTTAAATTGTGTTAAGAAAATTAATTTTTTATTATAAAAATACATATCATATAATCTTATTACGTCATAATTGTGCATTGTACAAGAAATAATGTAGTTAGATGCAGAAAAAAAGGAAAGAAAAAAATTTAATTAATTAATTAAAAATAAATAAAGAATAATAAAAAAATTTAACGTACGACTAAGATGAATGTAATTATTTTACTTTTATTGAACACATATGAGTAGATTGCAAACAGGTTAAAAAGTAGAGCATGTTTCATTAGAGATTTTAACTTAAGAATATGAATGCTAGAATAGTGTCATAGGGATTAGGGACTGATATTGTCACTTCTCACTCTGTGTGAGTAAAGTTTTGAAATTTGTGCTAATATAACTTTATAAGGGTCGATATTGCTTCCCAATCGTTTTTTACTTACTACATTTACCTTTTCGAATCTCCCAAGACGCAACTTATAAAATTAATATCTCTAGTTTGGTATGATAAAAAATTCAAAAAGTTATATTTTCGGAAAATAAACATCGCGACGAATCAAACAAGATCCCATATGACTATAGTTTTCATTACGTATTAAACACCAAAGTTAGTCAAAGTTACAATATGAATAGTGTTATAAAGCCTAATGTATTTAGCAACTAAAAAAAACGAGGGAGTAATAAATGTTCTTCTATTCAATCAATATGAGAAGCAATTGTAATAATAATAATATGGAAAAAGATATACATAGCCCTAAGGGCTATGAATATGGAGCGTAAAGTAGAAATGAAAAGTTAAATCAATCATTAATTATCTCAAATGTTGTGAAATTTTGACATGAATTCTTAAATTGTTTTCATTTTGAGAAATGAATTTAATGCTTATATATAGCCATTAGGGCTATGAATATCATTTCCCTAATTATATTTCCTTTCTCCTTGTTTTTAAACATAATGCATTCCACTTTTTTCTATTTGGAGGGAAGAGGTTCAAATGAGAACCCTCTCTATATGAGAATTGTGAGGACTATATCAAAACTCCTTTATTCAATCATTTTTTTTTTTACTTTTCTAAGTGTTATGGTGTTACTTTACATCTATTTTAATAATAACAAGTTATAGACATTTATTTCAAGTGTTTTAAGCTATCATATATAATTGATCTATAAGCAATGACTATAACCACCCAAATATTATACGATTTTCTAAAGCCTTAAATATCAACTAAATTTTGTTTAAATTGAAAACTAAGGGTACACCTAGTTATAATACATTGTTAATAAGTGATTGCAACTTTTGAATGTATCTAATACGGTCATTATTCAATAGTTCTCACGGTTCTCATATAAAGAGGCCTGTTTGGAGTTGGGTTTGATCGAGTATATGCTATATGCATTGTGTAAATATTATACTCTATGTATTCTTTGTGAATATTGTCATAATATGTGAGTTATTTATGCAGGTCAATGCTTCATTAACTGATGCTAAAATCAGTCTTCATAATGCTAAGGAAGAAAGAGACAAATTTTATGAATTGAACAATGTCATGCTTTACCATTTACAATTGAAGGTAGGTTATCACTGTATAATTTTCATGCAAAACATTTTTTAAGATTAAGTTAGTATATAAAAGGTAGCTTGAAAAGTTATACTTCCTCTGCTCTCTATTACTTGCAATGTACCATTCAAACGCGCATTTTGAGGTAAAGATTTGAAGGTCTAAAAGAATGAATTTATCAAACTAATTTTAACACATAAAAGAGGTGGGCTAGAAGTTATCGGTATTGAATTTATTTCAATTAACTTGCTAATTTAGGTCTTCAAATTTCTTCATTGACATACGTGTCAAAGTGGTACATTGCGACTAATATGGAGCGAAGGAAATATAATATCTCAATCTCAAATGGCTAGGGTTGTCAATTTGGTTTGAAATCTATTGGATTACCTCAATTGTTTATGACTGAAGCTAAAACGTCCTAAAATGAAAGTGATCTATAATAATTAATTGTCCAAGCAATGATTTGAACTAAACTAAGCTTGACCTGAAAGTGACCTAAACTGATATGTACATGTGCCGTATCTAAAGAGTCAATGACCTAATTAAAATAAAGTGGAACAAATATGTCTGTAAAAGGTCGATTACTCACAATTACTTGGTGACGTTTGAAGTCTTCCACGCTATGAAAAGGGGTAGGTGGTGTGGACGTCGATCCACTGGTCGATTTTTTGTCCTTTTAGTTCATGGGAAGGGTCATCGCATGGGGTGAATAAGTTTGACATGGAACGGAACTCCAATAAAGGCCAACAAACGCACTCCGTAGAGCTTTACGAAGCCGAATAGCCACGCTCCCACCGGCCAAGGTGGGTACGATAGTTTCTCTACGTCAAGCCGTGCACTAAATTCGTGGGATCAAAGACGAGGTTAAGAGTACGAGACTCCCCCATGTCATGTGGTCCTCTACTACATCTCATTTGTAATCTCATCATACGATATCAAGCAACATTACAACCATGTTAACGTCCTTATGAGTGAACGGAAGTGCTTACTAGGCAGGTTTTATTTAATGCACACTTTATTGACTAGAAACGGTGATCACTTTATTTAAGTCATGTTTAGGCCTATAGAAGATTTGAATCTTTAACTCGTGTGATAGCATCAATTTGGTCTTTATTATTATCCATTATTTACATGAAAAAACCGCGCTTTCATGGCGTAAATACAGGCGCAATCACGTAAATATGGAAAGTGATAAAACATGTTGGAAAATCTTTAAAGTGCATCTAATCATGCTATTTGCAATGAAACTAAATACATGTCGTCATGTTTACAAAGCTTTTAAAACATGTTGTCATTCCCAAAAACAAGTAAAACTAAATAATCATGTAATCATGCTTTAAAAAACTTTAAAGGCCTAGGCATGATTAAGAAGAGGAAGAAGAAGAAGAAGAAGAAGAAGAAGAAGAAGAAGAAGAAGAAGAAGAAGGAGGAGGAGGAGGAGGAAGAGGAGGAGGAGGAGGAGGAGGAGGAGGAGGAGGATATTAGATGTCTTGCATGCTAGTGTTGAAATAATATTGTGAATGGTACTAAATTATCAAGGCAATTGTTCAATCCTATGTAGCATGGGTACTTCTAATGGGCTGCCGTCCCTGAACCCGATTCGTCCCCGTATTGGGGACGATTCAAATTCTTCATGTTATAGTTTACCGTACCTATTAATAATATTTTTCAGAATAGCCGCTTTTAGTCCTCGTATCCGCATTCGTTTTCAACCCTGTTTCCGATTCCGTGCAACCTAGGATCAATCTATTCCAATATATATGATGAGTTTATTAAAGATTCCAGATTGATTATGCCACTATTGCTTGATCCTGATGGGGTGCAAAGGGTTTTGGGACTGATATAGGAAGTGAAGAAACGAAGAAGCTTTGAAGCTTCAACAATGGTGAAATAGAGAGAAAAAAAATCTTTTATTATTTCTAATCAGTTAGTTACAAAACTGATTAATACAAAGGTTTATATAACTAACTTATAACAACTTTAGTTAAGTCTAACTAAACTTGGGTTAACTAACTAATTTAACTAACCTCAAGTTAATACACCCCTCTCAAGCTGGACACATATGAAGTCCAAGCTTGGAACAAAGATGATGATGCTGAACAGAAGCCAAGGGTTTTGTCAAAACATCTGCAATTTGAGAAGAACTAGAAACATGCACAGTCTGTATAAAAACTTCTTCCACTTGCTCTCTGATATAATGCATGTCTCTCTTGAGATGCTTAGTTTTCTCATGAAACTTTGGATTTTGTGCTAAATGCTCTGCAAAAATATTATCACAATATAAAGAAATTGGTTTGTTCACAGTGATATTCAGGTCTTGCAACAATCCTTCCAACCATACAATTTCACTTGCTGTGCTTAACATACTTCTATATTCTGCCTCTGCAGAACTTTTGCTCACTGTGTTCTGTTTCTTGGTTTTCCAAGAAACCAGATTATTGCCAAGAAATACTGCATAAGCACTTAAACTCCTGCTTGTAAATTGACAACCATCCCAATCAAAATCACTATAAGCAGAAAGTGTTAATGCTGAACCTTTAGAATAGTATAAATCCCAATCAATAGTCCCCTTTAAGTATTTCAGAACATGTAAAACAACTCTTAAATGTGGCTCCCTTGGACTATGCATGAACTGGCTCAAATGTTGCACACCATAAGACAAATCTGGCCTGGTAATGCCCAAATAAAGCAATCTCCCTACCAACCTTCTGTAAACATTAGGATTAGGCAACAAATTTCCTGTATCTGTAGATAATTTGAGGCCAACTGATAATGGTGCATCAGCTGCAGTACACTTATCCATCCCTGAATCATACAAGATATCTCTGATATATTTCTTTTGAGACAAGTAGGTACCATGAGATGTTCTGAAAACTTCAACACCAAGAAAATAATTCAATTGTCCCAAATCTTTGATTGTAAAAGCATCATCTAAGGCTTTCTTGACTGCACAAATTTGATCCTGAGAAGTACCAGTGAGCAACATATCATCAACATATACCAGAACAACCAGAAATTCACCACTCTAATTTCTAGTAAACAAAGAGTAATCTTGTTTTGATTGAGTAAAACCTATAGATTTCAAAAGCTTACACAGTTCTTTATTCCACTGCCTAGATGCCTGTTTAAGACCATATATTGACTTCTTAAGCCTACAAACTGATCCATCCTTTCCTTTTTCATAACCCTCAGGAGGTAACATATACACTTCTTCTTCTAAATGCCCATGAAGAAAAGCATTATTCACATCCAATTGACATAATGCCCAACCTTTGACAGTTGCCAAAGCAATAACCACCCTAACAGTGGCAAGTTTAGCCACAGGAGAAAATGTCTATGAAAAATCTTCACCCTCTATCTATTGATAACCTACAGCCACTAACCTAGCCTTTAATCTTTCAATGGAGCCATTAGGGTTAAGTTTTGTCTTGTAAACCCATTTAGAATTAATGGCCTTTTTACCTTCAGTTAAAGAACATAATTCCCATGTGCCATTGTCTTCTAAAGCTTTGACTTCCTTTGCCATTGCTTCAACCCAACTAGGATGAATTTTAGCCTGATTATAAGTTCTTGGCTCAACAATTTGAGAAGAATTAACAGCAAAGGAAAGAGATTTAGAAGATTTATCATCTGAATTAGATATTCTATGTGGCAAATAAGTATGTGTAAACTGTTTGAGATGCACATTTGGTTTGATTTGTCTTTTAGGCAATGTAACAGTTGGCACAACTGCTAGATCATGACTGCTAACTGAAGAAACAGAATCAGGTGTCTGTGAAGAGTGAATAGAAGAATTAGGATCATCAAAACAAGATACATGTTGATCAGGTACACCATCAGCAATAGGCAAAGAAGAGACTGAACTAGGAAGTGAAATATTCTGAGTATGTGACAAAGTATCAGAAACATGAGAAATAGGAGCAGGAAAAGAAGTAGGAGAAGAATTGTGAGAAAAATGATCTGTGTCAAAAGAAACTAAAGGTACAGAAGCAATAGGCTGTGTAGGTGTTGAAGAAGCAGAAGGAAGAATCAATTGTTTGAAAGGAAAAACAGTCTTATAAAAGACTACATCTCTAGAAACAAAAACTTGATGTGTTTCCAAATCATACAATTTGTATGCCTTTTGTCCAAAGGGATATCCAAGAAAAACACATTTCCTACCTCTAGGATCAAATTTATCTTTAATTTGTGTCATGTTATAAGCAAAGCACAAACAACCTACAATTCTTAAATCATCATAAAAAGGAGATGTTTTGAATAAAATCTCATATGGACTTTTCCAACCAATAACCCTAGAAGGTAGCTTATTGATAATATGAGTAGCAGCAAGAACACAATCAGCCCAAAACTTTTTAGGTAAACCAGCATGAAACATTAAAACTCTAGCAATCTCAAGCAAATGTTTATGTTTTCTTTCAACCCTACTGTTTTGTTGTGGAACCCCAACAACACTTCTCTGATGAATAATGCCTTTTGTACTAAATAAGTGCAAACACTCTTCTTTAATAATCTCAGTGCCATTATCACTCATAATGCACTTAACTTTCATTCCAAATTGTGTCTCAAGAATGTTCAGAAAACCTTTGACTACCTTCACAACTTGTGTCATTGTATGCACCAAAGTAGTCCAAGTAGCCCTACTATGATCATCTAGGATAGTAAAGAAATACCTAGCACCATTCAATGCAGGTTGTTTATATGCCCCCCATAAATCCATGTGAATCAATTCAAATAACTGAGTAGCTCTGTGGTCACTTTGTGCAAAAGGTAATCTATGAAACTTAGCAACTGAGCAAACAGAACAATTTTATTCCTTTAATCCTTGACAATTACAAACACCTATGTGTTGCATCTTTGACAAAGAAACATGACCAAGTCTAGCATGTAAAATGTCAAGACTCATATTATTAATTGAACTAAAACCAACACCAACAGCAGTTTTATCAGGTAATCTTTCACCAGAAACAACTACATTATTAGAAGAAACAACCTTGTTAAGAGGAGAAAAGGTTTTCAAGTAGAATAAGCCACCATCCTTTAGACCATAACCAATCAAACTGTTGTCAGAAAGGTCCTGAAAATAACATTTACCACCATGAAATTCAACCTTAACATTGTTCTGTTCCATCATTCTACCAATTGACAACAAGTTATGTTTGAATCCTTCTACAAACATAACATTTTTGATCACCAAACCAGGAAACAAACAAACACTACCAACAAATTTAACAGTCTTATGATTTTCATCAGGTAAACTCACTTTGATAGGTCTTTGTAAATAAACTCTATCAAACAAAATAGACTGACCAAATGTCATATATCAGAAGCCCTTGAATCAATAATCCATATTGATTTATCATTTGGCTGAATAACAGAACATGCTAATGAATAAGTAGCATTACCTGCAAAGTTAACAAATGCACCAGCTGCACTATTAGAATTAACACCAGAAGAAGAAGCAGCTTGTATTGTTTTCATAAACTCCTTGCAAAAGGATTGCATAACACCAGGATCAAAGGCAGAAACACCAGTAGAAGAGCTAGAACCTACTGTAGTATTTACTTCAAGTGGATTATCAGCAGCATATTCATCCACTGAAGTAACATTAGCAGCAAACTTAGCACTATTGCCATTACTTTTATTGGCTTTCATTGAATTATACCACTCACGATATCCAATAATTTTGAAACACTGATCCTTAGTATGACCTTTAGTGTTGCAATGATCACAGAACTTCTGCAATTTATCCTTCCTCCAATCTCTTTTTCCTTGATGTTGTGTGAATCTTTGCAACTTATTAGCCATCAATGCAGTGCTTTCTGTTGCAATTTCCTGAGCACCACATACTTCTCTTTACTTCTCAACTTGTTGTGCAATAGAATATGCACGATTCACAGTAGGAAGAGGCTCTTGAGACAGTATGTTAGTGACTGAATTGTCAAAAACTGGATTCAAACCAAGAAGAAACTGCATCAACTTTTCTTCTTCCTCAAAATCCAACAAACGCTTAAGAAACTGACAAGAACATCGTGCCACAGCACCACAAGAACATTCAGGCAATTTCCTCAAGCTTTGTAACTCATCCCAAAGGCGCTTCACTTTTCCATAATAGCTTAAAATCGTTTGATTTTCTTGTTTTAAGCTAAGAAGTTCCTTTTTCAACTGAAAAATCAGAGGTCCATTAGATTGACCAAATCTTTCACAAATTTCACTCCACAATTCCTTAGAAGTCTCAACATAAGAAAAATCATCAGCTATTTCAGGATTCATAGAGCTTAAAATCCAGCTAGTAACCATGAAATCAGCATGAATCCATCGTTGACGATCTTTATCAGGAACAACTGATAAAGGAAACGTGTCGTCAATGAATCCTAATTTGTTCTTTGCTCCTAAAGCTCGACGAATACTGCGACTCCAACGAATAAAATTTCCGCCATTAAAGACAGCAGTAACAAGAGAAGAAGCAGGATTCTCAGAATTAGCAAGAAACAAAGGATCACCATTGTTAATTATTGAAGAATCAGTAGTAGAACTTTCAGGAGTAGTCATTCTTTGATTAAGATTCCGTAATTAAACCTTCCGAAAATTTGAGAAATAAGGTTTAAAAACGAAGAATCAATCAATTGCAAATGAAATTTCTGAAAATCAACCTAAATCTAGAGTAGATTTAGCTCTGATACCATGAAGAAACGAAGAAGCTTTGAAGCTTCAACAATGGTGAAATAGAGAGAAAAAAAAATCTTTTATTATTTCTAATCAGTTAGTTACAAAACTGATTAATACAAAGGTTTATATAACTAACTTATAACAACTTTAGTTAAGTCTAACTAAACTTGGGTTAACTAACTAATTTAACTAACCTCAAGTTAATAGGAAGGATTCATTTTTCCAAAAGCTTTGGATGATTTTTGGGGTTTGGCGACTATAAATATTTAACCAAGCTTTGTTAGCCAAGTAAGCGTGGATGCTACTTAAAGTCTTACATACGCTACTACATAAGGTGGTAAAAGTCCACTATCATAGCAATTTGACATTTGACGAAGCTAGACGTGGTCAAGAAAAAAGTTTAACTTAGTAAAACATATGGGACGTGAAAGCACTCTTTATGGATTGATGTAACGCCCTGTTCTCGTCAACTTTTTTTGCTTATCTAAACTTATTTGCTGATCTGAACTTAGGGCCTGTTTGCTTCATCTTAAAATCTGTTCAGTTCAGTTCAACTCCGTTCAATTCAGTTCAGTTCAGCTCTTCTCTTATTTTGCTCTTCATTAATCCTTCATAAAAAACTTTCAGTTCAGTTCAGCTCAGCTCAACTCAGCTCAACTCAGTTCAGTTCAGCTCCAATCAGTTTAATTCAGCTATTTTCAGCTGAAGTAAACAGGCCCTTATTTTTATTGAACTGAACTTATTTTTACTTATGTGAACATATATTTGCTGAACCGAACTTATTTTTACTTATGTGAACATATTTTGCTGAAATCATTAACAACTTATTAGGAACTGAACTAATTTTTACTGAACTGAATTTATTTTTGCCGAACTGAATTTATTTTTGCTGAAAATAAGTAAAAATTAGACGAAAAGAACAGTGCCAAAATGGGGTGTGGAAAATGGGTTGAGTATTGGAGTAAGGGAGGAGGCATGAACCTTGAAGAGTGCCAATACGTTAAAGCTCTAGTGATAAGTCTTTGCTTGTGGTGAATTTGATTGATTTTGAGAAAGGTAAATGCTATGTTCAAAAGATTATGAATACGTTTAGAGAGGAGGATTGATCTTTGATCTTAAATCTTTCTTTGTTGTGTTGCTGGAGGGAGGATGTGAGGTATTGGTAGCCAATGAAGGTTGGAAACTTTACGGAAATCAGACGATGATTTTGCTAAACTAGGAAGATAGCGTATTCAAGAGAAATATGTTGAGAATGAGCTATAGATTGTAGTATGGAATATCGAAGGACAACCCCAACGTTGCCACTTTGCTTGATGAGCTTGCAAGAGGGGCACACCAGTAAGGGAACATATGGTTATCAAGTAATATAAGACGAAAGTTCCAAGGTATGTAAGGACGGATAAAGAGTTGATCATTGTGGACCCAAAATTTAGGGCCCCACGTGGCTTTTTTTACAGACATCAGATGTCTTTGTTAGTTTTGCATAGCGTGATGAGTATGCTTACCTTGGGGATGAGTCTAGAAGCTCAAAACACAAGTAGAGAAGTCGCCAACATGCTCTTTTGGACAGCTCACAGAATCCCATTAGGTAATGCCCTAAGGCAAATTGACTCCAAGGATAAGAAAGTCTCATATGTCTGGATTCAGAGACAAGGGTAGGGACAAAGTAGTTCACAATGTCCCCCCGCGTATAGCGGCTTCTACTTGGTCTCATATGCAAATTCTAGATTATAATATTGAATTATAACAATCATATTTCAGGTTTATCCTGAAAACACATACTAATTTGCTAGGCGAGTTTAATTAATGCACACATATATTTCTAATCACATGCAAAGGGTGATCACTTTAGAATTAAATTATAAGATTAAAGGGTACCTAACCCGATGGTCCAATATTTAATCTTTACTTTATGTGAAATCATGCTTTTTTGGTCTTTTAACATGGATCTTATGTGATTAAAAATAATATAAAACTAGCATATAAAATTACATAATGCAACCTAATTAATGTTTGTACTTAAGGTTGATTCTAATTTAAAGTTAAACTATAATTACTCAATATTTCTTGAATTTAATTAAACATGGTTAAATTTCTAAAAAATCTAACTCAAGTAATTAAATAAATCAAGATGTAGATGTTGTTGATGTCGGCCACTCGGCCTCATTTGAAAGACCTTGCGTGCGGCGGTCAAAACAATGTCCTTTTGTTGATGCTTATAAAAGAACTTTAATAATAATAATAATAATAATAATAATAATAATAATAATAATAATAATAATAATAATAATAATAATAATAATCATAATAATAATAATAATAATAATAATAATAATAATAATAATAATAATAATAGTGTTTAAAAGGTGTAATTAATTATTAAATTGTGTGGAGGCTTAGAAAGTGTTTTTTGGAGAGAGAAAGATCGGAGAGAGGTTGGCATGAATTATGAGGTGAATGGCACGAAATTCAAGATGATGGAAATGGCCAAACATGGGCACGTATTTATAGGTAAAAAGTAATAAATATCTGCACTGGGGTGCGGGACTTACACACATACGCAAGTGGGCCCTACGCAGAATTGGTGAAGTTTTGGACGTTTTTCCCTTTTCCCATACTTAGGGAGTTCGACCCCTTGCGAGCATGTCCACACATGGGATGTAATTTTATAATTTTTATAAATCTGAAATTCACTTCCATATTCCGTTATATATTTCCATAAATCATTTTATGTGTGTTCATAAGCCTAAAGTTGCCCGATTTCATATAGAACCTTCTAGAACGTTTGTCGTATGTGGTCGTATTTGTGCGCTTAATTTATTTTCTAAGCTTTTTTCCAAAAATAAAATTAAAATAAAAAAATTAAATTAAATAAGATAAAATTAAATTAAAATCAAAGAAACTAATTTAAGCACATCTTGGCCATCAGAACTCATCATCGAATGGATTTGGTTTTCAAATAGTTCTGGGTGTTGCCTCTTACCCCCCCCCCCACCAAGGCGTTTCACTCCTGGATCCCTACTCGCTGACCAGGTAGCAAGACCCCGCCCACTAATCGGGCTGCGGGACCCCCAAATAGATTGTGTAGTGGGGTCTAAATAGGTTAACGGCTAACATTCGACATACAGATTTTGATTGTTTTTTTTTCAAGCAATCAACTTTAAATGTTAGATCTATTGCAACTTGGTAAACTTTAATCATCTGGCCTGGGTCCAAATGTAGGTATCTACAATCATGCACTCTCTTTCATATTGTACATTTGCGCAAGAGGTGTAGCTCCCAAGAGCTTTTATGGGTTAATTAATGGAAGCACCATCTATATTCTTTTGTTGTCCATTTATGGTGGATAGTTGGGAAGGTTGATAAGGAGGATTTTTGGGTTTTTTGTCTTTGTGTTTAGTATGTTCCGCAAGAAGAGTCTTTTGAGGCAACAACTGTCATGGTGCTAAGCCTTTCAATGGATTCTCTAATAATGATAATGGAATATTATAATTATACTGAAAAAGTTTATGGGACCCTTATTCAGGTGAAAAAAAAAAAGAGGGTTGTGAGACACCTACGGGTGGGCGGGTTGAGGTTTCTGTCCATTATGGTTTGGAGGTGGAGAGAAACGTCACACATGGGCTATGCATGCAAAAGTCATGGTTTAAGCTAGTGAGAGCAATGTGGTAGTGGTGATTGTGAACATGTAACATAGAAAGACGTCTTTGTAGATGTTTTAAGAGTATATTAAAAATTGGGTTGGGTGGGTATTTTTCGAGCTTTTAAATTTGTATCTTTCATATTTAACGAGTTGGTAACATGGTAGCCTATTTGGTGGGATAGTTGGATTGATTTTTTTTTTTTTTTTATTATTGATTTTAGTATGAAATGCATTTTTTTTTTTATGCGCAATTCTCTCCAAAGCATCGTTGCTTTATCACGAATATAATATAATTGGTTTACAAAAAACAATTATTTTTTAGCAACCTTAAATTACAATAAGCCAAAGCACGCATCATGAACATATACAACTAGTCGACATAGTTGTAGAGTACTTGAAATATTTATTGCAATTATTGTCAAATTTTATAATGAATATTTTATTAAAAAAAAAAAACTTTATAAACTTATTTTAGAAACCTATTAAGTAACTTATTTATAGTCATCAAGCTTAGGAACGTGTTTGTTAGTGTACACTTACATATGTTTTCAAGTTTCAATAAATTTGCAAAAAAAATTGATTTTCATAAAACTTTGAATGCAGGATAAGGAGCTATCAAAATCATATACTTCCTGTAAATTAGAGACCGAGGTTGTCACCACCGTGATTATGTTTGTGGAAGATGCATGGAATCACCAACTTTCTTATTTAAAACAAATCAACCAACAAACATTGTAAGAATTTACTTTAATCGTATTTTATTTTTGACATATTATTTTATTTTCGTAAATATAAAATTTGGAATTTTATTTATATAGCACATGTAAAATTTTATGATGTTAATAATTTTCTTACATTATTTTCTTTTACGTATATATTTCGTAACATGCCTTAATATATATATATATATATATATATATATATATAAAGTTCTCAGTTAAATAATTTTCATTACTTTTACCCCCAAAACCCTAGTAACTTTTTTTTTCCCGTAAATAGTAAGCTTTGCATCTATCCTTGCAGTTAAACTAAGCGTTTTTCAATAAGGTTAAGGATTTTCGAAAAAAAACACCCAAATTATTTATTTATTTTTTTGGAGTCCGACAATTGTTTTAGAGAGCAAACTAAGACACATCCTTTTTATTTTTGGAAGAAAGATAAGAGGTTATTTAATTTCAAGGGCCAAAGAAAAACAAACTATTGAGTTACAATATAATTAAAGTGTAGAAATGTTACGAAAATGATGCATAAAAAGTGGTAAACAAACAACCTTCTTCATTTCATTATGCATACAATATCTCATTATATATTTACAAATTGTTAAGTTGTGTAAATCACTATTTTTTTTCTCTATTTGGCAAGGGACGATGTCGAAACACATTCAAAGAATTATGCTGCGATGATTACAAAACTTCTCCAAACATATAAGGTAAACCTGACTCAATAAGACATCTTGTTAATTATTGTTCACATGAAAAAACTCTTACACAAGGTAAAGAGGTAAGTGTTTATCGACTACTGTATAACAGGACCGAAATTTCCTTACTATCAACTTAAATAAAGCCAGTATATATATTTAAGTTACTTTTTTTTTTTTCCAGACGAATATGACAACCTATAAGTCTATAACCATTTATAATCTATATAAATTATAACTCACCTAATTCAATCAAGTAATCTTATGTTGATACTCTTTATGGTTTGATTGGTAGCAAACATCACATCACCCACATCATCTCTAGCTATAACACTCAATCCCACACAAACTGTCCTTCATTACATATGGATGCGGTTTTGTTGATTTTAATCAGGTGGCTCTTTTAAGCTGCATAATCATCATCCGTTCCATACAAAACTAGAAAAACATGTCCTCCTTTTTAAAAGCATTCATTGCATCTACATAAGCATTGATTTTAGGGTTCATTTGAGCTATTGGGGGGCATTTATTCATAAATAAATCTTATCTTATAAAACTCTAACTAGATGTTTGGCCCCACCAATGCCCCAGGTACATAGTTTAGTGTACGTGTGAAAATTAATTGTGCATACTAACATAATTTGTATCTATCTCTATTGATTCATTACGTGTGATTTATTTATTAATTTATTGCAATAAAGAGACAAATAACATGTCATAGCTCAACGGTTAACTTATTAATGTTTTACTTTGAGATCATGAGTTCAAATCTTTTAAATATATGACAATATTGAATGATAGCTCTCAAATAGGTTGAGAGGGTGCCACGTGGCGTGTAGACGCGATTCAAGACGCTTTTTAATATATTATATAGATATGGAATAATATTAGATCTTTTGCCAAAATAACTAGTTTAGCCAAAATATTTACCAATATGTTTACTCTTAATATTTAATTCTCAAAGTAGCTATATTATTAACCAAATATAATGAATAATATATACTCCCTCCGTTCCCTATTTTTCTTTACATATGTTGTTTTGGGATGTTTCATATTTTTTTCTTTACCAAACAACTCTATTGGGCTTATATATTTTTTTAATTAAGATTAACCCCACACATCACCAACTATTAATTACAAGTTGTTTCTCTTTCATCAATTATTACCCCCAATTTGACCCCATTATTATTATTATATCATATACCATAATGAAGAGGTGAACAGTGACAGACAAGGAAAATAGGGAACTGAGGGAGTAAATAAATTATCTCTTTTCATCCATTACATATACCACTCCCTCCATTCCCTATTTTCCTTGTCCGTCATTATTCACCTCTTCATTATGGTACATGATATAATAATAGTAGTGGGGTCAAATTGGGGTAGTAATTGATGAAAGAGAAACAACTTGCAAGTAAAAGTGGGTGATGTGTAGGGTCCATTTTAATAAAAAAATATTATAAACCTAATAAATTTATTTGGTAAAGAAAAATATGAAACATCCCAAAACAGCATATGTAAAGAAAAATAGGGAACAGAGGGAGTAGTTTTTTTTGTCTGTGTGTTTTTTTTAAATAGAGGACAAAAAAAATAGAAGACTAACCTATATTAATTCATTGTATTTCGTACGTTACTTTTAGTTGTCCAGTTTTCTTCTTGCTACAATTTTCCAATCCAATTCCCCACTTTTAGCCATTGATTAATGGTTCTTTATCCATCATTATATTATATAATTTTATTTTATGTGTATAGTCTATTTGTCCTTTAATTGCATGTTTGATTTTTTTTTAATATAGAATAAACTGATTTTTCGCATTTGTATATGTAGGTGTTTTCCTATTAAAAAAAAAAACAAAAAAGATGGTTCCATTGAAATAAATTAAATAAATAAAACCAAAAAAATAATAATCATGTTTTACGATAAAATTTAAAAAGAAAAAACTAAAAAAAAATAAGTTTATAATCTAGTAAATAGTGGGTTTTACTTATAAAAAAATAATAAATAAAAAAACTCCAAAAAAGAAAAAAAAANCAAAAAAAAAAAAAAAAAAAAAAAAAAAAAAAAAAAAAAAAAAAACAGTTGTACTTAGTACTTAGTACTACAATGGTCAATGTATATGGTTAGTACTTAGTACTATAGCTAGTTTGAAAATTAAATTTTCAAAATAGTCATTATGATAATTACTTTTGCTAAACTAGCTATTTAAGTAAAATACCCATTAATATTCACCGATTTCCATTCCCTTTTTGTCTTAGCTCATATAGAACTTTGTTGAGCTTAAAATTTGTAGTTCCATTAGTTAAGGCATACCTCTTCTCCAATGGATTTCATATTTCCTTTTCATTTTAAGCATATCTTACAGTTTCTTTAGCATGCATGAGATGTCATTGAACTAGTGAGTCATGCATTGACCATGCTATTGTAGGCATCCCACTGGTCCATCTTGTTTTTTTATTCCTCTTCATAATTCCAGTAAAAAGACAAATTTTCATTTTTAAAGTAAGCACAATCTCGATATACCTTCTCCAAGACTTGCAATTAGAGGATCTTATGAACTTTTCATAAGTGAACTCTGCTTTGAGCATGCATGTGATGGATCATGAGGGTAATGTCATCTATATACTACTTTGCCAATCTCATTCCCTATATATTTTTCATTTGATTCCCTTGGAGTTTGTGATTGTAGTAGGATCATGAGGGTAATTAATGTCATCTATATACTACTCCGTTCTCTTTTATTTGATACGTTTTGATTTGTACATATGCTAATGCACTTGTTTGACCTTAAATATCTCTTGCTGTATATATGTAAAAATTATAATAATAGGATATTAACTAATAACGTACTCATCTAGACGAATCAAACAAGACTCCATATGACTATTTTATACTTTATAAATTGAAAGTAATTTAAAAGATTCTCTCATCCTATGAATAGTGTTAAGATTCCAAATATATCAAACATTTAGGAACGACCGGAGGGAGTAGTTAAATTATCTTAAAGACTAGTCATTGTCAAATAAATTTACAATACACCTAATGTGCATGCCCAATATATTATATTCATTAATCATAATTTCAATTGATAATACTAATGCATTACTTCCTCAGGTTCGATTAGGAAATCTTGTAAGCCGATTTCGAACAATTATACGACAACTAAAAGCAAGTGAAGAGTATGTTTATTAACTCATTTTATTTTATAGCTTGTATTCAAAATAATGGAACAACGTAACAATAATTATTTTATCATATTGTCAGGTTTTTAAATACGTATAATGTAGATGATGAAACATTTTCAATAAGTGTCACAAGAACGAGTTTAGAAGAAGACTATCTTCATTTAGAAGCCAAGGTAACAACCTATATAAATGATTATTTTAAATGATCTCCTTAGTTTATTAATCAAGAATTTTGGATGTTTTTAACCTTTCTCCCATTGTTTGTTTTCATTGTCAAAAAATAGGTTGCCAAGGTAAGTGTGTGTTGCTTGGCCAAGATAATTAATTGCATGTTTTAGATCCAAGTGTTAAGCTAATGATTATGTGGTTAAAATTTTTTTTTTTTTGCAAGTTCGTAACTACAATCATTGGAAATGCCCAATCTTTTTACTCCCTTTATTTCAATTTATTCTTTACGTTTTGATTTTGGGCACTATTTACAAACCATGCTTTGACTATTACTTCAGCTTTATATACAACTAAAAACATATTCATAAGGGTCTTCGTCTTGATTTATTTTACTAAATTAAAGATATATGCGTTGCGAAATTTGCATTATTAGCAAATGTGTATAAATGAAACGTAAAGGATAAAATGAAAGGAACGGATTATGTCATTTTTATTTTGTATTACCAACATATAGATTCTTTTACATTAAAATCCTCAATTTTGATGGTATTAATCTGTGCCCATTTGATTTTCCATTATTAATATATTTATTCTTTTGCATAAAATAACTGAATTCATTTTTGAGTATTTGTATATTTTATTATTCCTTTGATGTTTAAAATTTATGTTGCAGCTCCTAGAAGCTTTTGACTTGGTGAAATCCATGAAGGAAGCTACTTCACAAATTAATATGTGTTCAAGGTGATTATTATATTGTACATTTTATGTGTCTTTTCTCCCATGTTATGTCATGTTCTCGTCAACTTATTTTTGCTGACCCGAACTTATTTTTGCTGAACTGAACTTATTTTTATTTATTTGGACTTATTTTTGCTGAACTGAACTTATTATGTTGATTTAAACTTACTTTTGCTGAACTAAACTTATTTTTACCGAACTGAGTTTTTTTTGCTGAAAATAAGTAAAAATAAGACACTAATATTCCAAATTTTAAGAAATGATGTATTTAATACTATGCATGTTGAATCATGCATTTTATCATAACATTATAAGTAAAATTATCATTGGGAGTAAACTATGCATTAAGAAAAAACATAGTATGTCCATCAAGCTAGTATACTTTTCAAACATACATCAATTAATCAACAATTCAAGTGAATATAAAAAAAAAAAATCAAAAATAGTTATTTACCACTAATTGAAATGGAAAGGGCTTTTGCGACACCTTCAATGAGATTCAACCATTTTATTTGCATTAAATCTACACCAATTGCTAAAGTAGAAACTACTATGGACAAGTGAAACCTTCAACTAACACTCAAGAACATTGGATTGTTGATGAATTTTCTTTCAAAAAAAGGAGGACAAAAATTTACAATAATTTTACATGAATTTTTAGATTTATGTTAGCATTTTATATATAAATTTTGCATACTATATTGTCATGTGCATTCTAATACCTATGTTTTTGCTAATAGGAGAGAAAAGGAAAATGTTGAGGAGTTATTTGATACACTAGATAAAATGAAAATGGAATTTCAATCTCTTAAAAGGCCATCTTTGCAATGTCAAGCACATAAACAACAAATATGGCAAGGACGTCCGCTAAAGTTGAATCAAAAGGATAATTCTAAGGATATTGAACTTGGTAAAAAACAATTTATAAAAGGTACATCATTTGATTGGAATTCATTTGATTTAGAAGATGGAACACCAGAGGCAACCTCAACAAAGCTTAACAGAAGCTACTTTGTTCAAGATATTACTGATTGGGAATTTGATGCTATAGGATCATGATATTTATTGGGCACTTAGACCATTTTAAACACAAAATATTACTACTTTTTCTCTATTTTATTATGTATTTTCTAATAAATTGTACATGTTTTGCCAACACAATTGATGAAAATTTCCTTTTGACTTTACTCTTTTGATAATCAATATCATATTGCAAATGATATTGTAATGTGTTTAAATTTTGCTGTTTTTGTAAATTTATACAATCTTTAGTATATATTTCGTTTCAATATATATATTTGGTTAACCTAAAACCAAATATAGGTCCATCCTTGAGCATTAATTATCGTGAAGTACTACAAAGATGTTATTTCATCGAAGGTGTATTATTCAGCTATTGGTGACCCCTTTTTGTTAGACCGATAAATAGGGGTCTCGCTGCTTGATCAACGTCGAAGTTCTAAGGGAAACGCCTTGGTAGGGGGTTTGGAAAGTAACACTCCTAAGAATTTTTTAAACATAAAACTAATTTTATGGAGGTCCAATTATGGTTTCCAAAGGCTGGAATTCTCTAGAAGTTGTTTAAGTAGTTTTCTAATAACTTTCCTTATTTTTCTAATTTTTTATTTTATATTTTTCTTGACCTTTTAAGCGTTGTTCTTTTGAGTTTATTTTCAGTTATGTTTACTTCGGTTTAATATGTTTTAGTTTAGTTTAGAAGATTATAGTGCCCATTTTTTTCCAAAAAAAAAAAGAAGAAACTAAATATATAGATAAAATAAGAAATAATAATAAAAATTCAGTTTAGTCTAGTACGTTTCAGTTCAGTTCAGTCAAGTTCATCTCAAATGACCAGGCCTTAATAATTAAATTTATTTTTTAATAATTAAAAATAACTTTCAAAATTAAAAAATAGTTTTTAAATTTGGAAATAAAGCGCACAAACATGACCACATTCGTCGAACTTATGGAACATTCCATATGGAATTGAGAATAAGGGTGTAAATTGGATGGACGGGATTGGACTTTGCCAAGTCCATATCCAATCCGATAAAAATTGGATTTGAATTTTTGAGTCCAATTCGATCTATGTATCGTACAAGTCCAATCCGATCCAATCTAAATAAAATTTTCAAAGTCCAATCTAATATGATCCAGTCAAAATTTTTTTAGTGAGAAATGATTTTCTATAACTTGGCCAAAATAAACGTAATTCACAAATCTTAAATAAAAGTGTTACAATAGTACCATTAAATTAAAAGTCATACAAAGTCTTACAATAGTAATCGTAACGTTAAAAGTCATAGAACAAGTCATAGAGGTTCTTTACAAATAAAGAAGAAGAGGAGAAAGAGTTTAGATGATATTAGCAGTGGGGTAGAATTATGAGCATTAATCATAAGTTAATGGACAACATGAGGTGAAATACTAAAGAGTAAAATGTTAGGTAAAGTAAGGGTGGTATTGTCATTTCATTTTAAAAACTTATTGAAAATGAAAAGTGTTGCAATTAANTGAGGGCCGCCTTGAAGTACAATTCCTACCGAGCGGCGGGTTGAATCCTTTGCAGACGACTTAAATACGCGACGGGGTATTGTAAGTGGCAGAGTGGCCTTGCTGCCACGATCCACTGAGATTCAGCCCTATGTCGCTTCGATTCGTCCCTCCCCCCTTTAACCCCCTAACCTCCTATTCCCTTAAAACTACAACATACTGCGAAAAGAGGCTGCCTGGGCGCCCAAATATTTTCTAAGTAAGGAAAGGGCATGTCTACAACTGTGATTCACATCGCATGATAGACAGCGATGCACATCACATGATGCGAAAAGAGCATGTTAGTCCATGGCCCAATAACTCATCCCTTCCTCCCGTCGGAAAATATCTAATAATACAAAAAGAGGCTGCCTGACCACTACCAAGGTCATGACCAAGGGTTATGAAGTCGGAAATCCTGGGTAGAGGGATCGTAAGAGGTGTTTAGGTGCCGAAATCGATCGTGGGGGGTGCTGTGGAGGTCCATAGCACGTGGTAAAAAAATGGGGCAAAAAAGTGACGGGTCCCGTGACGGCCCCTCCGGGGCCTGAAACAAAGCGTATTTGAGAATCAAATTACGTAGGACGCAAGAAATTGATGTACATATGTTGGTTTAGGGTGAGTGTATATATGCCCACTCCAAGCGTATATATGCTCATCCTCATAAGCCTATATATGCTCTTCCGACTACGTTTTACTATAAAAAGGATTTGGTATATGGACGAAAAATAACCTTCAATCATAATTCACTACTTAAAAATTTTGTAAACACCGATGCGCAAAGATGATGTAAAATAAAATAGATTGGGCATGCCTAATATTTGTTAAGAATTCCCAAAATGTAGATTGGAGATACCCAATTTTTATTATCCAATATAATGGTATATACTTACTCATTGTTTGGGAATATCCAATCTTTTTTACAAAAATAATTAAATCATATTTTGGCCTTTTATTCATTTCTATGTCAGATATATGAATATTATATTTAATTTTAGATGAATTCTACAATGTCATATTTATATTTAACCAAAAATACGAAATACTTTTATTTAGAGGGTGCCTAATTAATTATATTTGGGCACTCCCTAAAATGTTGTTTTTGTATTACACCGTCGTTGCGCGTCGGCGTTCACAGAATCATTGTTCACTACCTTCTCTCTCGTCCTATCTCTCTCACACACAATACTTCTTTCTCACACAATTCTCTCTTAAACGCCTTTGTTGAAACACAAAACACATTATGCATCAATAATCTTGGGTTTGGTATTTTGAGTTCATTATTTTGGTTGTTTGGACTTGCACATAAAAGATTTTTCTATATAAGGCCATCATCAGCATCAACTTCCTTCTAAAATTCGTTTTAACTAATTTTAATAATTTTATTATTTTTATTGCTTAATTCATGTTTTATCACTTTAATCACCATAATCAAGTTTAAAGAAAACAAGAATTGCATGCTATCACATTAAAGTAAGATAGATCTTTGACAACCGACTTAGGTACATTTAATTAAATAAAGCGATCACCCTTCTTAGCATATAAAATATGCATTAAATAAAACTTGCCTAGTAAGCACCTTAATGCACCCCTAAGGAAATCAACATGGTTGTAATGTTACTTGTTATCATATGATGAGATTACAAATAAGATCAAGTAGAGGACCACATGATATGGGATGACTTCGCACTAATACCCTAAATCTCGTCCCTAATCCCACAAATCTGGTGCACAACTTAACCGCTGGGAAACACCATACCCTACTTGAGCATAGTGGACGGTGGCTATTTGGGTCCGTTAAGATTCTAAGGAGGGAGGGTGTTGGCCTTTACTGGAGTTTTGTTCCAAGCTAAGCACACTCACCCTACGCGATGGCCCTTTTCCCACAGTTTAAAGAACAAATTTTACTCTTGAACCTAAATTTCTATTGTCCACAACAACGGACCTGATCAAGGCCTGACTACCACTGAGTGTATTCATAGCACTCAATGACTCTGAAATCGAGTGTTGGCGCACCCTAAAGCGAGGAAGATCGAGAGAAGGAAAGTGCTCGAAAGCCCATAAATGCAACAAAAATAGAGTCCACATTTGATTGCATCAAAAGCAAACAAATGGAGTGTGTAGGCTTACCTCAAGAAAGCGCCAGCCACTACTAATGATGGGCTTCACCTCACTACTCCCCTCTCGAACAACACAATTCATAACAAGGAGGGAAGCATAACTAAGACCACCCTAATCAAAGGCGTGAATCTAGGTGAGGTCCATAAAAGAAGCTAAGAAACAAAAGCTACATCAATCACTCTTGCCTTTAGCAATCACATGAGTCACGAGCAACAATATCTTAATCTGGACCTTATTTGCTATAGAGGTCTAGTCCATTCGGAGCCCTTGAGCCACCCGTGTACAAGAAGCATACTCCTTGATCTTCAAACTAAGAGCAACAGGTCTAATGAGCTCGAATACCGCATGATGATGAGTCGTGAGGTTCACATTTGTTAACACTAGCCTATCATTGAAAGGTAGGGTAGAAAGAATAGCATAATCATGAGTAGTAATGTTAATATCTCCCTATGGAAAGTGAAAGGTGTAGATGGTATCCCACCACCACTCTAGAGGACTCAGCTAAAGATGTGAGAAACATGCGTTATATTGATCCCGCTCATGGATCTAGCAAGGTCACCAAAGCCACAACCTGCAAGAACATTCACAATGCCTAGCAAACTCTCTAAAAGCGCTTGGTGAATTGATCTGGAGTGCCAAAATTCCTCAAGAAATAGCACCCTTGCAAGAAAGAGAAGTAGAATGAGCAATAGGAAGTAAGAAAAGGAACAAATGGGAGTCCCAAGGCAAGTAGCACTTACTAGTCCTTGAGAGACACAGTAGGATAGATATGTGATTCTCCTTGGAAAAGTCCAATGCATCGGGAGTCCATTCGATGGCGCTCTAGACATCCCTTTTACTTGTCACCTTCCAAAGGTGAGGAGGGTGAGCAACACGAATGAACTAATCCTCATCTTACATCTTGTTTTAAGCAAAAATGTGAGTCAACACTCCGGTAGCATAACGGTTGTATTGGGATAGTTCCAGCCATGCACTATGGCTCATGGCTACTTACAATCAATAATTTTAAATTGTCCAGTTCAAGAATGCACAATTCTTGGTTTTTTATAGCTTAAGAAGAGCGCCCTACTCTTCCCATAACATCAACAAAGCCGCAATATCCCAAGAAGAGTGCGCAACTCTTCAAAGAATGTAAAATCCAGCATCGATAATGACATGTAAGCACATTGCATTATTTGACAACATTTATTCCAATATCAACAAATTGGCATTTCAAGTGGCAATTAGAATTTCAAGCATATTTCTACACATTTCGACAAGTTTGGAGCAAGTTTTGGAAATTTTTCGGCAAGTTTTGAGCAACTTTGAGCAAGTTTTGGAAATTTTTCGGCAAGTTTTGAGCAACTTTGAGCAAGATTGGAATAATATTGAGTAGAGTATACTTTTGGTTCTTAGACTCTAAATTGAGTTATTTTGATTAAAAAAATAGCCAAATTTTGAGTTCTAGTTGAAGATTAGTTCATATGTAAAGGTGAACATGGTGTTGTGAGTGCCGTCGTGGGGCATGGGCCGGAGGGAGTGTTGTGTCGTGCCATGCCGTGCCAAAAGAAAAGGCGAGTCGTGTTGAGTCATGCCGCCAAATAAAATACTCTAGCCCATGGCCCAGCACGCCTCACGTGCCAGGCAGGCTGTGTCATGCCAACCCACGTGCTACCCGTTATTTTCTTAAGTTGATAAATCATTTTATTTTAATTAAATAAAAAATTCAATTTATTATTAATTTAATAATTATATTATATATATAATTTTTGTCACAACATTATTTATTTAATTAATTTAATTATTTACTAATCTTATTTATATAATTTATTAATTTTATTATTTATTTAATAATCGTGTCGTGGGTCATGCCAGCGGGCCAAAAAATCTTGTCGTCCGTCGTGCTCGTGCCATTTTATTTTTTTTCACAACACGGCCCACCCTTCGTTTCTCATGCCAGGCTGCGCCAATATCGTGTCGTGCTCATGCTGACCAGTTCATGTCCACCTTTATTCATATGTAGTATGTGGACTAATACTATTATTATTGGGTAATCTGTAGGCAATAATGAGCTATCTGGGAAACTTTTTGAAAAAATTTTAAGTCATGCACTATGACACTTTCACTACAAAAAAATGTTGATATAGCGACGGATTATTAGTGACGGATTCAATCTGTCTCTAAAGTAGGAACGGATTAGAGATAATCCGTCACTAAAATAATTTAGGGACGGATTCAAAAGTCCGTCTCTAAATTTTAAGTCACGTTAAAGCAGTGACCGAATTACAAATCCGTCAGTAAAATTAGGGATGGATTTTTAAAATCCGTCACTAAAATTAGTCACTAAATGTAGTGACAGATTAGTAATTCCGTTACTACTAAATCGAACCATATTAAAGTAGGGACGGATTTTTAAAATCAGATTAGTTTTTAGGAACTGTGTTGATCCGTCTCTACTAACTCTATATAGCGACGAAATTTGAAGAAGTAGAGACGGATTCAATCCGTCCTTAAAACGCGTTTTTTTTTGTAGTGTTTATAGAAGCCATTTTGGTTGTAATGAACTTAGTTTGGGTCATTTTGACTAAAAATAATCAAATTATCAAGTTTTATGCCAATACAATGCATAATGTGTATAATATGCAAATAAAAATACTAGGATACACTCGGTGTGTAATAACTAATAACTTATTGTGCACCCAAAATATTTTTATGATTATATAACTTAAAAGGTCATTATATCGTCTAAATTTCAAAATATGATTATATCATTACAACAGTAATTATGATATTTAAAATATAATTATATCATTCAAATTTGAAACGTAATTATATCACTTGAAATATAATTATATCACTTAGAAATATAATTATATCATTCAAAGGTAGCTACTACGCATATTATTTGAAATCTAATTATATGATTGCCAAAGCGGCTATATCAGTATATCACGCATCAAATAATTAGATCAACCAAAAATTAGATATATAAATTATATCATCAAAAGATCACGATATCATCAGAAAAGTTATTATATCAGTAAAAAGGTGATTATCATTCCCTTTAAACAAATAAAAAACACCACCGAAAATCATCTTATATATCTCACTCTTTGTACCTCGGATATAGGGATCAAATTCGACGAGACATGGATGGGCAAACTCACAACTCTACTCCTTGAATGAGGGAGTCAGGGTATGAAGTATGAAGTATGAACTATCAAATTTGGAGACTAAATGATTAAATTATAGAATTGAAAATTAATAAAGAGTGGAAATACTTACTGTATGAGAGCTGCATGAGAAGTGGAGGAACAAGTAGAGAGAGGAGCAAGAGAATGAGAGGGTGTCACAATGTCAGAAGCAGCCTTGGAAAAAGAAAACAGATTTCACCTCTTAAAATACATGGATATAAAAAAATTTGTAGTAATTTGGGTGCATAGTAAAATTAATGTGAACCGGGTTCATACAATACTAATTGATATACAATACAAAATGAGTCGATTTTGTCGCATCTAGTGTATTTGAGCTCAAAATTCCAAAATTGTGAATAGTTGAAGATTTTCATGCCATTTGGATCAAGACATCGTTTTGCACAAAAATGAGTTAGTCTCATCAATTTTCAGGCACCAATGATTTCACAATTTTGACTACATTGTATTAGATGAATTGATTCGGTATAACTATTCATAGTCTCCACTACTAGTACTACTACTGTATGTGCACTACATGGAGTGAATTATTGAGCATGCCATTGACGAAGTTGTATTCTAATCACTACTTTACACACTAAAGTGGGTGAAATCAAGCATTTTGTAACAACAATAAACATCAACGAACAACAAGCTCAAGAACACCGTGTAAGAAGAGGCTAATAACGTTAATGAAAAACTTATCTAGAAAGTATGAGAAAGGTCGTGGCGTCAATAGCTATCACTGCCCTAAAGTCGAATTTGCCCCGCACTCGTACACACGGCCTCTTGGCAATCGACCCCCAGGGTTACACGACGTCTACTCTAATGGTGTACATCAAAAGAGTAGATTGAGAACTCGATCAAAACAATGTCCAAAGAAACTTTTATGTGTTTTGATTTTTGTAGAGGAATTTTGTTGTGTATATCCTTCTTGAAGTAGAGGCCTTTTAAAGAAGAGAATTTGATGTTACTTCTCTCATTTTTCCATGCATGTGGGACAAGAGATTATTTTATATGAGAGCATATGGGGTTAGCACTTATATTCTTTCCATGTAGGATCGTACTATTATACTTTTTTCTTTTGAACCATCTCCAATACTAACTCCAACACATCGTACTACCTTGAACTTGAACCTCTAACTTTCACTCAATACTTCATCATTTTTAGTGAAACAAGTTGCAAACAACTACTACATTTCTTTCCTATTGATTGCAACACTTTAATTTTTCAATCTCACAAATAATACCCAAGTGTTGCAATTAATACGAAACAGAGGTGGTACATTATTTTGCACAAAAATTCAAAGCACCAACAATTTCCACAATCATACATCATAATAATAATAAAAAAAAAAACAGAAAAAAAGAACAAAAAAACAAATTCAAAGTTCTACATGCAAGCTACATGAACATGACAATTAAGCAACGACTGAAACTAGGAAATGGTGAAGGATATTACTTACTTGAGCTTCGCAGTGATTAAAACAAGAATTGATGCAAAGACTTGATAAATTCGAGCTTGAAAGAAGCAAAAATGGTTTTTTTTTTTTTTTTTCTAAACTTTTTGTGAAAAACAACAAACCAAAATGACCAAATGAGCAAGAAAAAGGGGAAACTGGATTAAAAACCAATGTCCCTTTTTGATAAAAAAGATAGTTTAAGGCTTACTAAATAAATTTTATAAGTTTTAACTAAGTAGTTTTTGAGAAAATCTTACATTTGGTAAATCAAATTTAAAATTTCATAAATAGATGAAATATTAAGTATGAGAACATATAGAAAGTATATATATACGAAACTCTTTTATATTAGCAATACAAATGTTTTAGCAAATTATATATTGATGATTAATTATTTTCAACTATAGTCATTTGTTAATGTTTTCTTTTTCTCAAGCAATGATTCATTCATTTATAGGGATTTATGTGAGTTGAATTTGTTTGAAAATAATTATATTTTGAACGGTTAGTATTTTTTGAACATGATTACACAATTGCTAAAGAAATTCAAAAAATTGGAGTGAAAGAACAGTTATGATATTGGGAAAAAAAGTTAAATATAAAATGATCATACAATGTGCGTTAAAAGCTTATCGCACAAGCAATTATTTATTGTTATTCATTATACATTTATTTGATTAACATTGAACAGGCTATCGCACACCTATCAAAAGTAAACCAAACGACACTAACTAATGTAGCTAGGGTAGTAAGGATCGAATCCTCAGGGAAGCAGTTAAACTCTATTAGTTCTAAAAAGCTTAAACTGTGTAAAGAGCCTTGGTCGATATGTATTGACTAGCTAACTGACTATTGACTAAATACTAACTAATTACTGGAAATGAAGAAGAATTAAATCAATAAACTAAGCCTAGGGTCAATCGGGTCACCAAGAACAACTAATGGATTCACCAACAAAGATCGTTCAATCTCACAATTACCATCAAATTAGGGCTCACTAATTCTCTCGAATCTAGACTCCCTCGAAACTCATCTAGCGGCTCTCGCTCATGCCTAGACTAATTCCGCCTATTATTCAGTGGTCTTATTGTGGTATTTTTACCTCTCGGCATCAAATTCAACAATTACCAGAATTACAACTAAATCTGCGCACAATTCAATTGTAAACAAAGAAACCAATAATAGGAAATTGACTACTAATTATGGGATTGAAACAACCTAATTTAATTAAATCATTGATTGATCAAGGTTCTAACCCTAGAAATTAGACTACTCACTCATAAATGAAAAATCAAAACAAGAATGTTGTAAAAACCCTAATTGATTCATGAAGTAATTGAAATTAAACTAATTAACAAAAACACAAAAAATAACTAAATTAATTAAACTAGAAAGACTAAAAAGCATAAATAACTAAAATAAAGAATAAAAACAGGAAAATACAAAATTGGAGAAACAATTGAAGACTTGAATTGAATTGAATTTCAAAGTGAACACAAACCCTAATTTCCCTAAATTAATTTGAGCGAAAAAGTGCTTAAATTCTCTATCCTAAGAGAGTAATTCTCAATTCTGAAAGCCATAAGTTGTTTTGCCTAGAAAACCGTTGCCTAAGTACCCAAGTTGGGCTACAAACCTAAGTACAAAGAAAATAAAAGACGAATAAAAGATCGGGAAAAACGTCTTATGCGGGCGGCATAGGAGGTTTATGCGCCCGCATCTGACCTCCAGAACGCCTCTACTAAGCTGAATCTTGATTAAATGCGCCCGCATGTCATTTCATGCCCGCACTTGACCTAGAAGTTCATTTGCTTCCTTTTCTTCTTATTTCTTCATAGATTCTTTAAGACTTGTTTATACTTCTGAAGCATTTCCATGCATCTTCATTCTTATCCCGTCTAAGCTTTCCGCTTCGTTCCGACCTCGGTTTTCGTGCCTGAAATTACAAAAACATAACCAAAACCGAGCATAACAAACGTCGGATGATAAAAATCAAATAAAAAATGCTGCTAAAATTGCCGGAAATAATCAAACTTGACGAGACACTTCAAATTAGCTAAAGAACATTGAATGAGACTAAATAAGCCAGATTAAACACTTCTAGGCTAAAGACTCGAAACAAGGGAAAAACACTATAAAAAACCGCACATATCAATTCCCAAGCCAAGCCTTTGTCGTCCCGAGCAAAGATAACGAAATGGACTTTCACCCCATAAAACAATGCATCACAACTCAAGGATCTCCGAGTTTGACTAAGATCAAGCAAGTCAAATGCTACACATCCTTAGCAAAAGCAAACAAAGCCAACCAAGCAAGTTAATGAATCGATGACTACGAATAGCTCACGGGTTGGTCACTCCACACAATTGAGCATCTAATATGTAGCTCACCCTCACCACCAACCATAGAGAAATGACATGCAAATGCAACAAAGTGTTGAAATGCCAGTTTTAGGAACCAAACCCACATCTCCCACCTCATGCAAGTGTTAAGGGTATACACTCAATCCTAGAGTCGACTCGAAAGAATTAATACTCTACGACCTTGCCAACAAGACTCCTCCACAATCAACAAAAGCATGCACATGAAGATCAAAGAGGACTTTATAAGCTTGTAACGTAAGGCTAGGGTGAAGGTTAAGATAAATTTGGGATATGTGGCTGAAAATGCGGGGTATACGCATATAAAACATCGGAGAAACCACACATCATACAATAACTCAATGTCTCCCATCATCCAATTCCAACCGAACCACACCAAACTTTTCAATTTTCATTCACTTCACACTTTTATTTCATTCAAATCACAAATATAAACCGAATTCAAGCTTTTCATTCATCTTACTTCAATTTCAACTTGTTTTTCTTCTTTTCATTTTTTCTTTCTTTTTTTTTTTTTTTTCATTTTAGTTTCACTTTCTTTTTTTTTTTTTTTAACGACTCTTATAGTTGGCATTAAGACCAACTATCACACGTTAATAAACCGGACTCAAATCACATTTAGAAACCACATATTGTGTTTTAAAACACAATCCAGTCATTGGTTACGCAGAGCCTTAATGTGAAACTTATAGAACCTCCTGCACAGCAAAATTTTTTCAATTTCAACCTAATCCTCCAAATACAACATACAACAATCAACAACCATAACAAACCACAATAGACTCCCAAGCCAAGCTTGGGCATACAATATGTTATCAAATACCAAGGCCAAAAGGGTTGAATGTGGTATTTTTGTGGGATAACGGCTTAAGAAAACACGGGATCAAGGGAAAGAAGATGTTCAGCATGAAAATCCTAATAATGTATGGAAGCTCTAAATCAATTGAATGCCTCTTATCATGCGCAACATGCAACAAACTTCAATTAAAAGTTACTAAAGTCCAAAGGCAAACTCAAGATCATAAATGCACCAGAACTAAGCACACATGAAAAGAATACATTTAATGTAGCCTATAAGATCAAAAGTGGCGCAATCCTCCCGCAAACACAGTTCAAGTCCAAGACCCAAGCAAGGTTAGACAGAGTTGACAAATGAAGGAAGGCTAGCAAATTTAAGACTAAGTCATGCCCGGCAATCACATAAGTAAACTCATCCAAATAACAGCATGAAGTTTCAGAAATTTTAAAAAATGGGTACATGAAAAGTCAATCAACGAAAAAACCGGGACGCGCAGCTAGCCATCACAACAAGAATTCTCTTTGAACGCTAACTCATTAAACTAGGAAAGACAATACATTGTTTTGGTCACATGTAAACTCCCGCCCTTAAGGGACGGTACAAAAACCATGTACGGTCCTATGAAAGCAGTAAACTACACTAGAAAGCAATAAACCTATACTAAGAAGCAAATAAAACATACCTCCCCCAAGCCGGACTCAGCAATGTCCTCAGTGCTGAAGGGGTAAGTAAGGGAAAAGAGACGGTGGAGGGGTTTAGGAGTATGGGGTATAAAAATGACGTATATGGGTAGAGGAAGAAGTTGTGCAAGAAAAAGAAAGAGGCATGGGTGGTAAATGCTATACATGTAGCATACACGGATTGAGATTTGACCCTCACACTGTTTTGATCATTATAACAAAGTATAATTTGGATTAATCTGATTCCTGCTGCATTGGAAAGTAGACTCATAGAGCTTTCCAACGGTAGGTCGTTCGTTCGTGGAACGTCCTAGAGAAAAAGTTATGACGTTCAAAATGATGTTCTTGGCAGATGCGGGCGGGAAAAAAAATCTGGAATTCTGGAGGTCTGATGCGGGCGCATAAACTTCCCATGCGGCCGCATCAACCTCCGTACTAATATTCTGCCTTCTGGGGGTTAGATGCGGGCGCATAAAACCCCCATGCGTCCGCATCTACCCTGTTTTACCCGAACACTTATTTTCTTCTCTTGACACTTAACAAATTTTCACTTTCTCTTTTAACTCACCTTGACCTTTACTTAGACTTTAAACTTCGGAAATCTACCGAAAACCCCTATTTACTCAATTATACCTAAAAACACACAAAAAACACACTGACACAAACTAACTAAAATTACGAAAATAAACTAAAACACACAAACACACAAAGAGTTAAAAAGGGATAGAAAGCTGGTTGCCTCCCGAGAAGCGCTTGTTTAGGGTCATTAGCTTGACTATGTTACCTCATGGCTCATGGAGGGATCGAAGAGTGAACGTGAACCACATTTAGTTAGGCAATCAAAGCATTAGGATTATTGGTTGCTCGAATGCCTCAAGTTCCTTGTTAAAAACCTCATCATTTTTCGTATTCATGTTACAAGCATGAGAAGATTGTTTTCGAGGTTTCCGACGTTTCTTGGGACGGGATTCCTTTTCTTTTGACCTTGGCATAACTTGTTATTACACTATCTTCATCACCGCAATAGAATCCAAACACGCAGGGGCTCCAGAAGATCCTATAGGGGATCGAGGCAAGTATTAGAACAATTTCATAGAGTTATAATTGCATGACATGATTGTTCTATCATAGGATTTTCAATGCACTATCGAGGTTAAGGGAACCTTGTCATCACCTACAGAAAGAGTCAAATTTCCATTCTTAACATCAATAACAGCTCCTGCATATTTAAGAAAGGTCTACCAAGAATGATTGGGATATGAGCATCCTCATCCATATCTAACACAACAAATCAAAGGAATAAGAAATTTCCGACTCTCACCGGGACATCCTCTAAAATACTTTAGGGTACTTTACTGCCTATCTGCCATCTGCAAGGTAATGTTAGTGACCTTCAAAGCACCCATATCAAGCTTTTTACAAATAGATAGTGGCATAACACTAACACTGGCTCCTAAATCACATAAAGCTTTGTCATAAACAGGGGGCCAATGTTACAGGGAATAGAAAAATTCCTGGGTCCTTTAGTTTTGGTGGTGATTGTTTTGCAATATAGCACTGCCCACCTCCGTGAGTGCTACGGTCTCCACTACACTCAATTCGCGTTTCCTGCTCAAATGTCTTTCAAAAACTTGTGTAAGTAGGACTTGAGTGATTAAATCGGTAAATGGAACAGTAACTTGGAGATTTTAACAATAGCTAAAAATTTACTAAAATGGTTATCGTTCTTACTCCTGGTTACCCTGCTCGGAAAGGGTAACTAACTGTGATTCGCGGATAGATCAACCGGTGTAATCTGCCTTCTCCTTAGGTGCTTCAACCTCCTATCTGGAACTGCATCTGAATCTGCAATCACCTCCATCTCCGGTCTTCTCAGTCCACCTGAAACAATCAGAATAACATTATCAGTAGCATTTTCGGACTTCATAAGCAGCTCCACTCCTCAAGGTGATGGCATTGACATGGTCCCTGGGGATTCTGTGATGCTTGTGATGTTGGGGGGTGGGTTGTGATGGAAGGTGGCTGGTTGTTTGTTTTTTTTTTTTTAGCAGTGATTGCGAATTGAGCATTTGAGTTCCAAGTGATTGTATGAGCCTGCATGCCTCATATTTTCTTCGCATTTGCAACATCATATTCTTCAAATCCGAGATTTCTCCACTAGGTATGAGGTGGCATTGGCGGTGCTGGTAGTGGTGGTCTGCTAAAACCTGGTGGGTGTGGGTACATATCTCTGATTTGCTGGGATGGCTGCTGAGGTGGCATGCTTGCTGAGGATTCTGGACATTGCTGTTGTTTTTGTAGGAAAAAGTATGGGTGATCCTCCAGCCCGGATTGTATGTATAGAATATGGATTGTTTTATAGCTTGAAAGGCACATACTTGTTCTACTGAACTAGTGCAAACTGGGAATTATGACCGAAAGAACCAACATGAATCACAGAAAGGATCAGTGCATCCGAAAGTGCAGCTACGGTGATGGTGGGGAGCTGTAGTACCAATCTTATCGAGCTTCGACTTATGCATTTATCGTGCAGCTAAACTCTCATATTTATCACAACTACATGTTTCCCACCCTTTGGAATGCCCTCTAAGGTTACCAACTGTGAATTATGGTGCAATTTCATCTATCAACTTCATATGCAGCATGACTTCTGGTCATAAACCGACCATTAGCAGCAGAATCCACAAGCCCACTCTCATTACCCAACCCATTGTAGAATGATTGAATAGGAACCATTTCTCAAGCCCATGATGAGGACACATTCTCAATAACTCCTTAAACCGTTCCCAGCACTCATATAATGACTCATCTGTCTCCGATTGAAGTTAGTGATTTGGCTTCTCAATAAGGCGTTCTCTGTGGTGGGTTGTATTTCCTCTGAAAGGCAGAGCTAAATGCCTCCCAACACATTTATGGTGGCCTATTGAGCTCATTCAACCAGGTTCTGCATGTGTCTTGTAATGAAAATGGAAACATTCGCCTTTAATCTTAGTCTTAGAGACATTCATTTGTTGATGTA
>PYUH01000138.1:2012841-2075788 GCA_016808085.1 Suaeda aralocaspica
CCAGACTTCAAGAAGCAATTCTACCCAGAGAATGCCAAGAGGTGTCTATGACGAAGCTACGTGAGTTGAAGCACACTAGCCATATTAAAGAAAATATCAAAGACATTCACATCTCTTTTGCGGAAGTCGAAGACCATGACAGAGAAGACCCAAATATACTCAACGGAGGGTTGCAACATTGGGCACAGCAAGAGGTAGGAGGAGGAACCCTCAAACTATTGCCGATGCCATTGCCATTGCGGAGTCCCTGACGGAGTTTAGGGGTCCCAAGAAGGATACCAGAGTAGTGGTAGTAAAGGAAAAGTGGGGGAGCTAAATCCACCGAGCGAAACCACGTTCACCAAGGGGAAGGCAGGTTTGAGAGGAAGGATAAAGGAAAGGGTCCAGCATCTTCTTCAGACAAGCCGAGGAACCGTGGTTGTTTCTTATGCGGAGGGCCGCACTGGGCCAGGGATTGCCCAGCCAATGGGAAGCTTAGTGCCATTAGGGGTTCGAACGGAGAATCGTTGGGGAACGAGACGCAAATGGGGAATTTGCGGTTGTTGAGCAGCGTCAAGGCGGCGGTTGAAGCAAAGGAGTGCAACAACGTGGCCAGGGTGAGTACGCTGCCCCGTTCAGAAACATCTTCACTTATGTTTGTTGAGGCATATGTGAATGGGCATGCTTCCAAGGCACTCATAGACACGGGTGCCACTCACAACTTTGTTGCCAAGGGGGAGGCAACAAGATTAGGATTACAGTACGCCAAGGAGCCAGGCAGGGTGAAGACCGTCAATGCTTCGCCGGTGTCTATCCTAGGGGTTGCACGGGGTGTACCTCTTCGTTTAGGTGAATGGATGGGTACTGTAAATCTCACGGTTGTCAACATGGATGACTTCTCACTAGTATTGGGCATGGAGTTCATGCACTCAGTGAGGCCGTTGACATTGGAGACAGATGACACCTTAACCATTAAGGGGAACAATGGAACAAGGTCTGTCCCCGTTTCATGGGAAGACGTGGAAGCCAAGACTTTATCAGCTCTCCAACTTTGCAAGGGCGTGAAGAAGGGTGAAGCTACGTTCTTGGCAACGCTCGTCAAGGGGGAGTCTCAAGTGGGAGAGATTCCTAAAGAAATTTCCGAGGTTCTCCAGGAGGCTGAGGACATAATGCCTCCGGAACTTCCGAAGAAACTTCCTCCTAGAAGGGAGGTGGATCACGAGATTGAGCTGGAGCAAGGGGCAAGGCCTCCAGCAATGTCACCATACAGGATGGCACCACCAGAGCTCGAGGAGCTAAGGAAGCAACTCAAGGAGTTGTTGGATGCAGGGTTCATCCGGCCATCCAAGGCACCATATGGGGCACCTGTGCTTTTTCAACGCAAGCATGATGGGAGCTTGCGAATGTGCATTGACTATCGGGCTTTGAATAAGATCACAGTGAAGAACAAGTATCCAATCCCGTTGGTCGCAGATCTCTTTGATCGACTCGGTAAAGCCAGGTACTTCTCCAAACTCGACCTGAGATCGGGGTATTGGCAGGTACGCATAGCTGAAGGGGATGAGCCAAAGACAGCATGCGTAACTCGATATGGGTCTTACGAATTCTTGGTGATGCCTTTTGGTCTCACCAATGCACCGGCCACATTCTGCACTTTAATGAACAAGATCTTCAGGCCGTTCCTTGATGACTTTGTGGTAGTCTACCTTGACGATATTGTCGTATACAGCGACAACCTCCAAGACCATGTGGAACATTTGAGGAAGGTGTTCAAGGCCTTGAGGGACAACGAGCTCTATGTGAAAAGGGAGAAGTGCTCGTTTGGGCAAGGAGAGGTGTCCTTCTTAGGGCACCATATCAAGGAAGGGAAGATCATGATGGAGCATAATAAGGTGCAGGCCATCAAAGAATGGAGTGAGCCCAAGAATTTCACGGAGCTGCGGTCATTTCTTGGACTCGCAAACTACTACAGGCGGTTCATAAAGAGCTATTCGGCAAGGGCAACACCATTAACCGACTTACTGAAGAACAAGGTGCAATGGTTGTGGAGTGACAAGTGTCAAGAAGCTTTTGATGACTTGAAATAAGCTGTCACAGAGGAGCCTGTTTTAACCTTACCCAATTATTCCAAAGCATTCGAGCTGCATACAGATGAATCAGACTATGCCATCGGAGGGGTGCTTATGCAAGAAGGGCATCCTGTTGCATACGAGTCACGGAAGCTAAATGACACAGAGAAGCGTTATCCTGTTCATGACAAGGAGATGACTGCGATCATTCATTGCTTGCGTATTTGGAGGCACTACTTACTTGGGAGTCGGTTCACCATCATGACCGACAACGTAGCAACAAGTTATTTTCAAAATCAGAAGAAACTTAGCCCCAAGCAAGCTAGGTGGCAAGACTTCCTGGCAGAGTTTGATTACACAATGGAAAACAAGCCGGGCAAGGTGAATGTCGTTGCTGATGCCTTGAGTCGCAGGGCTATACTCGCTAGCACGAGTGCCATTGCTAGCAACCTCCTTAAGCGGGTCAAGGAGGGTTTGAAACAAGATCCATTGGCCAAGTCACTAATGGAGATGGCCATGGAAGGGAAGACGCGACGGTTTTGGGTTGAAGACGAGGTTCTCTATACCACCGGTCGACGTATGTATGTGCCTAAGTGGGATAATCTTAGGAGGGACATAATGAAGGAGTGTCACGATTCAATGTGGGCCGGACATCCAGGCATGCAACGGACTCTAGCTCTGTTGGAGGAGTCCTATTACTGGCCACATATGAGGGATGACATAGAGGCGTACATGAAGACTTGTCTTGTGTGCCAGCAAGACAAGATTGAGCAACGAGTTCCAGCTGGACTCTTGGAACCATTGCCCACACCTGAGAAGCCATGGGAGAGTGTGTCAATGGACTTCATATCGGCCTTACCCAAGTCTGAGGGGTGTGGCTCGATCATGGTTGTTATAGATCGCTTCTCAAAGTATGGGACGTTTGTCGCAGCACCTAGGGACTGCACAGCTGAGCAAGCCGCCAAGTTATTCTTCAAGAACGTAGTGAAGTATTGGGGACTTCCTCGGACTATCATTAGCGATAGGGATCCAAGGTTCACTGCAAAGTTCTGGACAGAGTTGTTCAAGCTTTTAGGGTCAAGCCTTCACTTATCAACAAGCTTTCATCCGCAGACTGATGGGCAGACGGAGAGGGTGAACGCCTTGTCAGAACTTTACTTGAGGCACTTTGTGAGTGCTAACCAAAGAAATTGGGCCAGGTTGATTGATGTTGCTCAATTCTCCTACAATCTGCAGCGATCAGAGTCGACGCAGCAAAGCCCTTTTGAGATCGTCATGGGTCTACAACCCCTGACACCACAATCAGTTGCAACAGGCTACAAGGGTAGTAGTCCTGCTGCATATCGAGTTGCAAAGGAGTGGCACCAACAGATGGATATAACAAAGAGTTACTTGAGCAAAGCCACGAAAAAGATGAAAAAATGGGCAGATAAGCATCGAAGGCCGGCTGAGTATCAAGTTGGGGACTTAGTTATGGTAAAGTTGATCCCACAGCAATTTAAAGCATTTAGGAAAGTTCACAAGGGTTTGGTGCGCAAATACGAAGGACCGTTTCAAATCCTGGGAAAGGTAGGAAGAGTATCCTATAAAGTGGACTTACCAGACAAGCTGAAAATACATCCGGTGTTCCATGTGAGTATGTTAAAGCCCTACCATGAAGACATGGAGGATCCAATGAGGGGCGAGTCACAACGAGCTCCTACGGCTGTAGTGACATCATTTGATAGGGACATCGATTCAATTGAAGCGACAAGGGTGGTCCGCCGCAGGGGCGTTCCAAGGTACAAGGAATACTATGTTCATTGGAAGGGACTCCCGGAGAGTGAGGCAACATGGAAGAAAGAAGATGACCTGTGGCAATTCCAGGATCAAATCGAGGCATTTGACTCTCAGCCTTGACGGGGTCGTCAAAGGCTTTGGTGGGGGAGCATGTCACGAGTGGACCAGTGACCCACCTTTGGCCTAGGAATGAGGGCATAAGGATCCTATGGGGAGCCGCCTAAGTGTTGTGCAAGCAACACTCAACTCCCTATAGTAGACAGTCTGCAGGGGGTAGTAATGTTGTACCATGATACTGGATCTGAAGATGAGCACTACTTTTGGGATGACCGTACTATGTTGGTGAAACGAGGTTCATACATGGTGAAGAAGTTGTCTACTACGCTTAGAAGAGTATGGAAGGTTCTAGAACCTCATCGGAGGGACTAGAGTAATTTAGCATATTCCGGAAGGGACCGGAACATTGAAGGGTATTCTAGAGAATTCTCACTTGTCCTAAATACACTAGGAATATTGGATATCCTAAAGTCACTAGGAATATAGGATGTTCTATGTACAGTAGGGAAGTGAGTAGTCCTAGATGTAGTAGGAAAGGCTAGAATATCCTAATTAGAGTAGGGGAGGAAGATGTATATAAATACCTGAGTTGTTCAGTTGTAAATCATCCAACCCACAGAGACTGAGAGAGATAGAAAGAGTAATATAAGTATTGTATTCAATTTTCTCTCAAAGAAATAAAAACTCATACTCAGAAACTTGTGCTTTTCTTATTCTTTTATTCCAAACTTTCGTTGCATTACATAGCTATATACTAAGGAAGGGTTAGCCTTGACTAGCATCCAAGGGGGAAGTTAGTGGGCTGCGTGGCAAAAGACTAAGGGGAATTAGTCAGCACGTGACAGCTAGCTGCGCAACGTGTTAGCTTGTGTCACGCTGGCTGGTCAGCGTCACTAAACTTGTAATGCTACCTGGCCAGCGTGATAAAACCTGTCGCGCTACACATTTTCCTTATAAATACCCTTTTTTTTCTCCTCTAAAACGATCCTCTGGACTCTCTTGATTTTTTTCTACCCATTCTCACACTTCCAAAACCGACATTCTCTCATTCTCCAAAACCTACTTTATCTCTTCCTTCTCCTTTTCCCTTTACACTAAAAATTTTCTCCATCAAATTATTTTTCTATTTTATTCCTAATAAAGTGGGTTAATTTCTTATTATTACGAGTTAAATTCGAAACTTTGTCCAAATTAATACTCGAAGAAACAATAATCAAGCGAGAAAGTGTTAGTTTTCTGAGAGTCTTAAATTAAACTTTATGCATTGATTGTTGTATTTATTTATTTGTATTTTTATTTCAATTTTTCACAATGTTTTTGTTAAAGAACTCAATTTGAATTAATTTATCACATTAAAATAAGATGATTTTTTGACAAATTGTATCATGCTAGGTACCTTGAATTAATCTTAACGACGGTTTGACTAAATTAATTAGTTTCATTTTATTTCACCTTAATAATAGTAATTTTGTATTAGGTTGTAAATCAATTACTTGGTTCTTTGTATAACTTGTGTATGATTGAGAAAAAACTAGTAATGGCCGCCTACGGGCTAATATGACGCACTCCGCCCTATTAGCACCTTCACCCCCGAATCCAACCTTTGGTTCGTAAGATGATAACTTGGAGTCACCCCCATGGGATCGAAAGGGTTATTCGTGCAATTTAGATTATCGTCCCGTATTCGTAATCTATCTAAATACACGGTTTATGAGTTTGATTCCTAAAACTCTTTGGCAACTCCTTACTAGCATCGTTCGTATTCGTTGATAATCTCACTCGAAAAAAAATATTATTAAAAATTTAAAAAAAAAAAAAACTAAANTTTTCGAACTTCTATAAAAACAAAAAAATCTCCTTCTTTCTTTTTGATTCAATCACTAGTGGAAAAAAGGTCATTTGCTGCGGGTAAAACCCCCTTATTTGCTGCGGTTTTTGGGCGCATCAAATAAGGTGGCAGCAAATAAGAACCTTCTTATTTGCTGCCGGAGAACCGCAGCAAATAATGGTTTATTTGCTCCGGTTCTTTTACCCCCGCAGCAAATAACCCCCCTGATTTTTGGAGGGAAAGAGGTTATTTGCTGCGGTTCTTTAACATGAACCGCGGCAAATAACCTCTTTCCCTCCAAAATANTTTTAAAGAACCGCAGCAAATAACCTCTTTCCCTCCAAAAATCAGGTGGGTTATTTCCTGCTTGAGGAGAAGAACCGGAGCAAATAAATTAATTTTCTCGGTTTTTTTTTTTTGTTTGCATTACAATAAACCAAATAAAATAATACAAATTGGAAAGACAAAATGATTTTCATATATAATAATAAAATGTACAATATATATAATACATCAACTGTCAACGACAACTACGCAAATTAAATAAACCATCACTTAAGTTAAAATTATTAGTTATTACATGATCGAGTACATCGTTAGTTTCATAAATTACTAGCTAATTATGGTTCTTAGTTACATTCACATACTCGAAGAAATCTTTGTCATCAGAACAATATGTTGTAAGGAAATTACAAGCTTGTCGCGAACCTCGTCAATCTCCGAAATAGTGAAAGGTCCATCCCGAATTGTTTTCGACGTCCTCATAATCTGAAATCCAATAAGAATGAAAGAAAGAGTTTACCTACCTAGCTTGGCGACCAAAATGTTAGTTAACACATTTTTACTCTCACATATAAATATACATCATAGATACATATATTGACACGATTACGCTTTCTATGGTAGATGTCAACCCATTGCGATGTCAAAATATCAATGTAAATTTGGGCAGCACCTCCCCTAAAATAGTACATGCCCAATCAACTAATTATGTTGATTATACACCTGCATCGACCAAAAAATACCACTCATGCTACACAAATCCACAACAAACTGCCCACGTCTACCGATAACACCACAAATTCACAACTTCACAATTCCTCAACTCCACAAAATCCAACAAAATCCAACCACATAATCAAGACTATGAAGACCAAATAATAAACATTCTCAATGTTTAAATGAAGGAGTTTAGCTGGGGTATTGACCTTCCGTTTGAGATAATATAGCGGGATTATTTAAAGTAAATTTTTGTACGAATGAAAATTTGTAACATACCGTTTGCAAATCACCATTCTCCGTGCAACTTGCGATGATGTCACACATGTACCTCATGACATAGTACCCGCACTCGACACCATTTTCTTGCTGTGCACACTAATTGCATAATAAAAACGGGATAAGAATGAGGAAAATCAAAATCGGTACTAACTATTGTATGTGTAACGAAATTAAGCAACACTGTATCATTTACCTTAATTGATATCAAGTTAGGAATCTTTGTGCTTGTTCTTACTTTCTTCATTACGCTATATTGATAAACAATGTTATATCAGATGTCAAAATAAAAAAGAAAATGAAAACCAACTTTAAATAGTAAAGCAATAGAAGATGCTATGATCATACCTATTCACCCAAGTCATGATCATCAAACTACGGGGCGGCTCCGTACGACAAGAATCTAGCACATACACCGTGTATGTGGAAGGTGACACTATCAATAGCACCCAATGTGTACTACATAGATAACAAACGATTGTCAATGACATCACTTGCAGTTTTAGTCAAATTCATCTTAGCACAACGTTTACTTTGTTCATTTATTGTTTTAAAAAGCAACAGTTGATACCGATTGACGGATTCTCTTCTATTAATTATAGGAGGTAATTAATACCGTAACATATATAGGAGGTAATTGTAGGAGGCAATTATAGGAGGTAATTGTAGGAGGCAATTATAGGAAATTTAAGGCTGCATATTAAAACAAATATGGAGGAAACATAATTGGGCATATAATTTCAACATGGATGAAAGGTCGTCATGGAGAAGGGAAAAGGAGCATGACAGGTTCAAGACAATTGCAGACAAGTACAAAAAGAAATACAGCATAATGTGACATACTTCGAAAATAACGGAAAAAGTTTTATAATAATTCTTACTCTTGAAGGTAAGGAGCGAACACGAACTTCCTTTTGGATTGCATTGCTTTCTTGATGGCGGTTTCAATGTAATCTTTCACTTCGGCCTTGTTCTTCAAACAACGTTGGTCGTAGATCTCTTCCGGACACATCCATCCAACCTTCAATATGGACTCGCACCCATCCAAATCGAGGTGAAGCAAACTAAATGGAAAAATATGAGACGACACATAAGCGTGTACCAAACATGAGGATTTTTAGTCAACTTCATACAAAAAAAATAAAATAATAAAAAACATGTGTATATGGAAGAAATCAACCTCATAAATGCTTGCAATAATGCAACGGACACCTGGTTTCCAATCAAAAAGTCATTTATATCTCCCTTGGTAATCCACTTGTCTGTGTCCTCAAAATAGTGGAATTGAGATTTACTCAAAACCACTTTTAGTGCCCTGTTTTCTGGCTCGTCCTTCACAACATCATGCAGCCATCGACACTCGAATGACAAAGACCGTATCACATCATCATCGTCAAGAAACATAGCTTCCTTATTTGATCCCTTTGATGATATCTTCTTTTGCACCGCCTCATGTCCCTGCCCATCGTCACCCTTTTTTTCTGAAGTCACTTCCTTTGAATTGCATTGCATGTTGTTATTTACTTCTTTCAAACCCAAATCAGGTTGTTCATCATCTTGCACCTGCTTCACACATGTTACACATTATTGCAAGTATGTTCTGCACTATTAATCATGTTAGAATCGTCTCAAATGACCATAATAGTTGTAAAATTTTCTTAATTAACAAGGCAAAACATAACTACAAGCAAAGCCACCTTCCAAAATTGAAGGGAAACACAAAATTACAGATTTGAATTAACATTTCATTTTTTGAACTTAATTTCATTTTTGAATTTATATCCATATTGAGAAGATCATTTCAATCACATACAACTCGGTTTCATCAAATCTTAACAAAGTAACAAAAGGCAAAGATCAATAATAATCATCACCTCTTTCGAAATACGGACCCATTTTCGGGGCCATGCCACAAAACTCCCAACTACATCGCCAATGACATTCAAAGTCCACTCAGGACGAGGTACAGGCAATGGCGCATCTTCCCATCCATCTGCTATCGAATCGATAGAAACACAACAATGGTGCTCATCCACTGCTCTCAAATGGGACAATTGAGAGTGGACTTTCGGCTGCACATTCCCAAAGGCTGCAGCTACTAACACTTGCCTTTCTTGTTTAGGGTCTGGGAGGAACAATGTGCACGGGGTCTCTTCCTGTACATAGGAAAATAAGGGTTTTCGGTTCACTTTAATCTAATACAGAAGCATTTAAGAATTGAATGTAATTAGAATGTGAAAGTACTATCATTAGGATTTAGGATCAATGTGTAAGATGGAAACAGACAATATAAATTGTGGTCCCTTGAATAGTTTAATTTGTATCAGTCCTAAATTTTTTGTTTTAAGCAGAAACAAGAAGTCTTACATATTATGCTGAACTTAATTTAGCCTCCGGGTATCTAAAAGACCAGGTATCTAAAAAACTAACAGGCTCCTTGGGGACCGAAAACACAGACTAAAAGACTATATGTAACATTCTAATTATAATAAGATTTAAGAGTATATATTATTCTACCTAATTTAGCTAACAGCCTTTCAACTTTTTGAATGTCAAGCACATAATCAATTATGAGTATTTAAATAGCAAAGAAAGGATGCTTCACCTCCACATCCGGCACCAATTGTTCTGGGTCTTTGGTTGACCACTTCTCTGAGGCATGGTTGCTGGATTTGTCTTGAAGTTGCCGTTCGAACAATGAAGAAACGTCAGGGACCCCTACCTCTTTACAAATCAGCTTGAAGCGTTCATTTACCAGGTCCTCAACCATCTTCTCCATATCCGGAGACAGCTTGGAGGTTGATTTTCGGCTCGTTCCACCAGCTTTCTTGAATGCTTTTCTCTTGCCAAGAAGCACACCTCCGAAGCCTTTCACCCGGCCTTTGTGGTCAGGCCCACACACTGCAGTCAATGCATCTTGGTTGGGTGGTATTTGGGAATCTCCCGTACTTTCTTGCTGCTTGATTCCAAGCTGTATAACAAGCAAAATATAGCTAACAAGATCAGATTTTTTGTCACTAATTACCTCAAAATATAGCGTAAGAAAGGTTTAAATGCTATCATAAATAGCTACACTCTTCTAATACAAATTATTCGTCATTTAGAGCAGAAAAAGGATGCTGAAGTCGCGTACCACTGCATCAACTATCTTTTTCACCTCTGGATCCTGTATGACACGTTCCCCGTTAGCATCTCTACTGTATAGGGAGCAAACCCAGTCAACTGTCCGATCTCTCGATCGTGAAGTCATGGATGAGGAAGTGCCCGATTGTGATTGAGTGTACGACAACAACTTCTGATAAAAACCTTCAGCTATCAACACTTCCACATGTTCGGAGTATGGGTTCTGACCCATGTGGTGATACGCCTTCTTCATAGATGCACATTTAGAGTGTTTTGCACGTATTTCCTGTCCAATTGCATTAAGTAATTGATCATAACATCAATAAAAATGCTAGGATGTCTAAGAAGCGGAAATAAATTTCGAGGGCCAAGTGCTTTGGTACTTACAACTTGCTTTGGAGTAGTCTTTTGCGCCACAAAAGCCTCCCACATGTCGCTGCTAATGTGATTGTATATGTGGTGCGGCAAAAGCTCGTTACCCGTCTTTGTTCTTCTCCTTTTTTTGGAGATCCAACCACTAACCAACTTCGACTTGAAGTCCCTAAATCTCTGCGCAACGCCTGATAAGAACACTTTTTTCTTGTTCACATCATCATCTATGTGGAAAAGATTCTGCACACAAAAGGAACCATTTAGCATGAGCATAAAGTAAAAAAAAGGAGCCATTTTGCAGGAGCATGTTATAAGATAACGCAAAACACAAGAAAAAATAATTTAAATATATGTCGAAAAAAATTACTGAACAATTACAAGAGCATGTTACAAAAAGTGTACTTACAACTGTATCCTCCCACATCGATGTTTTTAGACCTTCATCCACCTCATCCCAATCTTGCAGGATAGAAAGCTTCCTAATACAAGCCCCAACGTGCTTCCCGTACTTCTGCCGCCATTTTCCGCATGGCTGGCCAAACTCATCGTACTCAAGGTGCATGTCCTCCTCTGCTTTCACCCCCTTAGATTGACCTCTTCCCTTTCTCTTCTTGGAATTCTTTTCTGATCCATTACTTGTTGATGGTGCTAAGGCTAATGTTTGCTGTGAAGTGGCCTGCTCCTGGCCGGTTTGAGCAGTTTGTGCTTCGGCACCCGTTCCTTGCTCACCGGGATCGGTAGGCGGAGTAGCGGAAATAGTAGCCAACTCGTGATCCGGAATGGAAGGTGCTGCATCGGCCATTCTCTCAAACTCCTCTACCCGCTCAATGAACTTATCGTACTCTACGTCCTCTGGCTCACCTCGATCTTCCTCCAGCTGGACATCATATAGCGGGTCTGACTCAGAGGAAGTCACCGAGTCAAAGCTGTCCGAACCGTCACTACTGGAAAATTCTTCACTGAACATGCCATGCACACCTGTACAAAAACAAGAAAAAAAGTAGATCAAATTACTGCATAAGTAGCCTTTAAGTTGTCACCAATTAGGTCCTAGCCATATCTTCAACAACTAAATACTCAGAACTGTAATTGCAACTCGAAATGGCCTGTGAAGTGGCTGTGAATAAGTTGAATAAGTTTTAGCTTTAAAATATTAAATCCATCAAAATGTAACAAAATTCATAAATTTTAGCTTTAAAATATTAAATATTACCACTACTATAATATTGAATAAGTTGTAGCAAAAGTCATACCTACTCCACCAGTACGATCCCTTCATTGTGGTCGTTTCTCATGTAGCTAGTCTCCGCGGCAGCGGTTTCGGCCACATTTGTTGGGGGTGAGGTAAACGGTGGAGAATCTTCAAATGCATCATAGTCTTCCTCATCATCTACATCGCCGACACCAAGAATACTGCGTTTACCTGGTACTATGATTGACCACTTTTGGTCAGCAGGGTCACTTACGTAGAACACTTGCTTAACTTGAGATGCAAGCACAAAAGGTTCTTGTCCGAATTGCAATTTACTCAAATCAACAAGTGTAAAACCACACGGATCATCAGTTGTCACCGACCGACGATTATTTTCGACCCACTTGCATTTAAACAGACATACCTTAAAGGTGCTGTACTCAAGCTCCCACATTTCATAAATTCTACCATAATACGTTAACTTAGCATCCACTGGATTTTGATCCTTTGCACTGGCGTAAAATGTGGAAGAGGCATCAACTGAAACCCCGCTGTTCTGCTGACACGGTGACTTGTCGTCTTGGTAAGTGGTCCAAAATGTGTACCCGTTCACATCGTAACCTTCATAATTTGTGATAGTGTCTCGTGGTCCATAGGCTAACCACTTTACAGTATCAGAAACACCCTCCAAACGTTTAGTAATGACTCGCTCGTGAAACCATTCAACAAATCCTTTATTGTGCAAAATCATCAACCCCCTATGGTCTTTTCCTGGGTTCTGAGCTTTCAAGACTTGCATATGCTCATTCAGAAAAGGATGCACTTCTGCAACGTGGTGCAGCACGTACAAATGCGCTTGTTGGAGACCGTTTGGACAAGCAATAACCGTTCTAGACCCTATTGTACCCTTCCCATCAAGCCTTCCTTCATGGCGAGAAGTAGGCATCCCAATAGGCTTTGCACTCGCTAAGTATTCTGCGACATAATTCCCAACCTCATCGGCTACTACCCCATGGACTATACTAGCTTCTGGTCTAGCTTGATTCATGACTTTGTTCCCTAGCACCCCCATATGTCTCTCGTAAGGATAGCACCATCTCAAAAACACAGGACCCAACAATTTGATTTCACGGACTAGGTGAACAATAAGGTGAACCATGACATCAAAGAAGGCAGGAGGAAAATACATCTCAAATTTACAAAGTGTTTCAATGACACGTGCTTGAAGAGTATCTAGCTTTGTGGGATCTAGAACTTTACTACATATCGTGTTGAAGAATGAACAAAGCTCAGTGATGGTGTACCTTACATGTTTAGGCAGAATCCCACGAATTGCAATTGGAATAAACACTTGCATTAAAACATGGCAATCATGTGATTTCATGGCCGATAACATTAGCTCACCATCTAGGGATACAAACCGTTTCATGTTAGAAGAGTATCCTGATGGTACCTTTATGTTGTACAAGGTTGTGCAAAACCTCCTTTTCTCCTGTTTTGACAATGTGTAGCAAGCTGGGGGCAAGTAGAAAGTGGTTTTCTCTTTTTGAACCTTTTCCTTTCCATTTCCCTTACTATTATTATCTTCTTGTTCAAGGTTCTTCCTTTTCTTAGTCTCCTTAACCTGAGGCCACAACTCTGGTCGAACTCCAGTTTGTTGCAAGAACTCTCTGTTGACCTTGGTGTCCTTAGTCCTGTTCGGAATGTTAAAAAGAGTCGAAAGTATGGCGTCACAAACATTCTTCTCAATGTGCATCACATCAAGGCAGTGCCTGACTTGTAAATTCTTCCAGTATGGAAGTTGCCAAAATATGGACTCTTTTTTCCATAACCCATCATAAGTCAAAGGCTTGGATTTCCCAAAGATAGTTTTAACACCTTTAACCTGTGCGTAAACCTCATAACCGGTTAGTGGTCGACGAGCAACACGATCTTCTACCTTCCCATTGAATGCCTTCTTTTTCTTACGAAAAGGGTGATTAGGTGGGAGGAACCTCCGGTTGCACCAATCAACGTATTTACCCACCCAAGTGGCATCCTGGTCATCCATACAGATAGGGCACGGATACGTTCCTTTGTTCTTGTAACCGGATAAGTTACCATACGCAGGAAAATCATTTAAGGTGCACAAAAGCATAGCATGCAATGTGAATGTCTCCTTCGCATAAGCGTCGTACACAGATACCCCTTCATGCCACAACTTTTGCAAGTCATCAACAAGTGGCTGTAGGTAGACATCAATGTCGTTACCAGGCTGTTTGGGACCACAGATTAGAAGAGACAACATAAGATACTTCCGTTTCATGCAAAGCCACGGGGGGAGGTTGTAGATGGTAAGTATCACTGGCCAAGAACTATGCTTTGAACTAAGAGTACCAAAAGGGTTCATTCCATCAGTGCATAACCCTAGCCTCAAATTACGATTGTCAGCCCCAAAAGTCTTATATTTCCTATTGATAGTCTTCCATTCAGGACCATCTGAAGGATGTTGGAGCAAACCCTTAATCTTCCTACCCTCTGCATGCCACCTTAAATTCTTAGCGTCTTGTTTAATTGAAAACAACCGCCGGAATCTTGGTATTATGGGGAGGTACCACAACACCTTGGATGGAGGACCTGAGTTTGCTCGCACCCCCTCCCGCTTGTACCGGGGCAAACTGCACTTTGGACATTTGTCCAAGCTTTCGAACTCATTCCGGTACAAGACACAATCGTTCGGGCAAGCATGTATTCTCTCATACTGCAACCCAAATGGAAACATTAGCTTCTTTGCATAATAGGTCGACTTAGGTAGTTCATTGCCATCCGGAAGGTAGTCACTCAACTTTTCCAACAACCTTGTAAAACTTGAGTCCGTCCAATTACTTTCGGATTTTAAACTAAATAGATCCAATACACATGAAAGTTTCGTCCACTTAGTACACCCCGGGTATAGAGGCTTTTGAGAAGCTTCTGAAATGAATTCGAAAGCACGGTCACCCTCAAGATCCTCCACCATGTTCTGAACTTGGTCACCCTCATTTTCATAATCGTCGACATCATTTTCAAAGACATCATTATTGGTTGTGTCAATGGTGTTTTCCACATTTTGATGCATATTACCTGACTCAGAATTACCCTGGTAAACACCGGTCTCACCATGAAAAACCCAAACATAGTACCCAGGTCGAAATCCGAAACGAAGAAGATGCTCCCTAATAACAACTATGCTCTCAAACCTACAATCATTCTCACACTTGAAACAAGGGCAATAAAAGCCCCCGCTCTGTTTGGTGTTTTCATATGCTACGGCAACATCGCAAAATTCAAACACCCCATCCACAAATTTCCTTTGTCAGGGCAATTATACAACCAAGAACGGTCTTTTGTCATGTTTCACTAGACATAAACAATGTAGTTTAATTAATTACACATTTAATCTCAGAGAAGCATGGATGTAAGTATATAGGATCTAGTCATATAAGTGCAAGGAAACACCATAATTTCATGCATGCAGTCCAAGGGTCCTTATCACTCCAACCTAACCCATCCTTGGACGTCTAATCCCACTAGTGAATGTTTGTCATTTGATCGATTCACACGAAAATCCGGCAGCATCTCCCTACAGTTCTCCAAGTACATAATGTAGATAATTTGCATTAATCAACACTTGTACTTGAAGAACAAGAAAGGGAAACACAATGACTAGATTTTCATGGAATCGGTCAAAATGACAAACATTCACCACCTAAGTGAGATTACACGTCCAAGAACAGTCCCAAAGACGGGGACTATTCAACACTTACTCCTAATGAGTAAGTATTGAATGGGTATCTAGGTCAAGCATGGGAAAGCATAAACATGTGTTATACTAACAACTTTAGCCAACATATATAATGGAAACTAATACATTTGCCAAGCATATAAACTAAATTAACATGTCTCCACCATTATTCTCATATGTCCATCATCACAAAGCCAAACATCTTTACTTAGCCTAAGAAAACTCGATTTAAAAGAATAAAAAACACAAACATATTGAATTAGGTTTTACAATAAATCAACACATATTTATAAATAAAAATTAGGTTTCATTTCATGCATATTTATTTCACAAGTGGGGTGAAGTGACCCCTTATCCCATTACATACATCCGACATTGATAAAAAGATATAACTTGATAAGATTTGAATTCATCATGACATTGTCACAATAAGTTATAATACTATGTTAAATGATCAACTCAATAGAAAGTCTTAGTTAATTGTTGAAGTTCGATAGTTAATTTTAATTTACCCAACAAGATAACATAATAGGATACTTTTAAACTCATTATTGTACCGTGTTTGGTTTATATATACCTTAAAGAGGAAGTAGCCAACTTTGGATCGAGAAGTCAACACAAATAGTGGCATATATAAACCATAACATTGGAATGAGACTTGATTGGATATTTGTTTGACTAGCTAGTACTAATAACAGCTGGTATATAAAACGTATGAAGTCGCTTCATCTTCTTCTGTGGTGACACTCTTTTCTTGTGTCACGGTCATTGTTTGTTATAACTTTCTGTGTAATTTGTAATTCAAGCAAGAGTGTTTACCTTCCAAAATACATTAAACAAATTTGTATCTTGGTTTTCATCCGTCAATCTAGGCTTCTACTTAGTATTACATGTTTTTACTTTTTATTTAATCTATTTTCAACAAGATATTCCAATTCCTTGCGATTATTATCCAAGTGATGAGAAATCAAGAAGACTAATACTACAAGAATAATATTTGTGTGGAAGAATATATTACTATCAAAAAAGAAAGGAAAAGAATATATTACTATCAAAAAAGTTTATTTTAAAAAAGAATGGCGTTTGTTGAAGAATTTTCAGGAGGAAAAAGGGTTATACATTTATGTGCAATCTCCTATTCAATCAGAATAATCAAACCGAGTACGGCACAAACATACAGAGACGGTACATCCCAAGATTTTGGCCAAAATAANGAGACGGTACATCCCAAAATTTTGGCCAAAATAATTTTTCATTCGAATTTGCATTATGTCGAGTTTTTGATAAGTACAGCACATAATGTCAACATTTATATTTTGCTTTCCTATTCTGGTTATTATCTAGAACACTGAAAAGATATAAAAAGGTTGTTCAGACTTCAGACAATGAGCCGTAGCTCAGAAACAGTTGAGCTGTCTATTATTAGATCATCTTTAGATTCCAAAAAGAGTTTGCACTCAAAGTGGGAGTGTGGAGGCCTTAAGCTTGGACGTCAATGTATACTTTATGGAAGATGCTAAAGTTGCATCAATAGTTCCGAAGTCCGAACTATCTACTATAACATCCAAGGCAAACATGCATTGCTCACTTTAACTGGCCTCAGCAAGGAGGATATGATAATTGTGGCTCAATAAGTGTTCAAGAAATGGACTGACTTTTGGATTAAAGGCTAGATGCAAGTTTTATAAAACACAGTACTTATAAAGTTATAATGGTAATAATTACTTACAAATTTCAATTTCAGGTTTATTCCGTAGAGCTCTCTTACTTTTACTTTATTCTATATTTGGTTAATGATTTTCCCGTTTCTACAGTCTACATGTTAGACTCACTCAAATCTTATAACTTCTGATTTGAAGACCATAACTTATCAGCTCTTTATTACAAAACTAAGAACCTGTTAACTGGGATAATTAGAGACAGATGAATTAATAGGTGACCTGTTTTATATCGACATACAGTAATCTAGCTAAAAGTATATATATAATAGCACATTTGTAAAATATATAGTCATTAATTAATTAATTAATATTCATTTAATCTTTAAGTTTTAGTGAAATTTGCACACCACTACACCACATAATTATAGTTTTTGTAAAAAGACATCATAATGTAAAATAGTGAACAATCAAAACCCTAAAACCAGAAATTTAAAACAATCAAATACCCTAAAACCAGAAATTAAAAACCCTTAAAAATGAGAAAAGAAGAGAAGAGAAATCCCAAACCTAAAACAGCAGACTACGTTGCAACAGCAAGAACAACAGCAGCTTCAGCCACGAACACCGACAGAAGGTTCAACCTAATTCGACTTGGAAGCTTCAAGCTTTAATCGAAAACCAGAAATTAAAAACAATCAACAACCCTAAACCCAGAAATTAAAAACCCTAAAAAATGAGAAAAGAGGAGAAGAGAAATCCCAAACCACGAATTTGTTTGGAGGTTAGCAGCAGATTTTGATTGGAAAGCTTCAAGCGCGAATTCGACAGCTTCACGCCTGGTGTTGATGAAAACTCACGAATTCCACAGCTTCAAGCGCGAAGTGAGAGAGTGAGAGAGAGTTTATATTGAGTGAGAGAGGATCGAAGTGAGAAGAAGAGAGAAAGTGGACTGTTGGTGGTGGTGGAGCAAGGGCGGTTTACGAGGAAGGAGGAAGGAGGAAGGACGAAGAAGAAAGAAGATAGGGTGAATGAAGGAGGGAAAAAGTGAATGAAGGTATGTAGAAGTGAAGTTCAGGAATGAAGTTGAATAATTGTGCGTTGAACAAATTAAACATGTGTTCGTATTTAATTTGCTGCTTGATGAAAACCCACGCAGCAAATGGAAAAAAAAAAAGCAGCAAAAAATATTATTTGCTGCGGTTCCTAAAAGAGCGCAGCAAATAATAAAGGGCGGGTTTTTTTTTAATTTTTTGCGATTATTTGCTGCGGTTTTAGATGAATGGAAGAAAACCGCAGCAAATGTGTTTTTTTGTACTAGTGCGTCGCAGCGTCACAAAGTTTGCTGTGCTACACCTGCAGCGTGACAAACTTTGTAGCGTTGCACAGTCAGCGTGACAAACTTTTTCACGCTACGTTGCCAGCGTGAGTGAAATTCCTGCGCTCCTATTTTGTTGCAAAATACTTCTAAAAAAGTCCATTTCACTTTTCATTAAGCCAATTTTTTAGGTTTAACTCGACCTATGGACGGTTTGGGAAAGGTGACCAAAAAAATTTGGGACCCTAAAATCCGGGGCCCCTACAGTGGCGGCTCCACTGGGGACTAGAAGAAGGTGAGACTTGAAAATTATCTCACAAATTTTACACTTGTTATATTTAGAACATTTGTATTTTTGTAGTCATATTGCATACATGTAACATACACTTTGCCTCCATGTGTTTGAAACATACCTTAGGATTACCGTGATACTTCTACATTTCGGAGAGGAACTATTGATTTGGTGGGGCCCATGGTCTCTAAGCAACCGATCAAGATAGAACCTTATCCCAACTACATCAATTTCTATGCCGCCCATGGTACTTGGATGGGAGAAACTTCATATCTAACGGTTATTATACCGCAAAGTGTTGGAGCACAATCCTTAGATGTAGGACCCTCTTGACCGACCATGACTGACCGTAGTTTGACTGCATTATTTAGTAATTATTTGCTTCCTTTTTGCTTTATATAGTTGCTTGTTTTGCTTTTTATATTTTGTGTATATGTAGATTTTCTGAGGTTTTCAAATCTTTTCAATCACAATATTTTATTAGCTAACTAAATTAAATGATTATATAATATATTTTCATAATTTTAAATTATATTCTTTGATATCATTTGATTACTTGGAAGATTTTTTTTATACAATAGTATATTTGATTTAGTTAATAAAATATTGCAAAAGATATTATTAGTCAAACCCTTGATCTTCTTAGGATTTGATTAATAGAAGCTTTGATTAAATAGAAACTAACTTATACACTTAAAATTTATTAGAAAATTCAAATAATATTAACGGTTTTAAGAAATACTTTACCTTTTTGAGATTTTTAATATAATTCGAATCTTATGGAAGTTTACTAATTAATTCCTTTCGTTTAGTATTTTATTAGTTTAATTCCAAATTTCTAATAAATCTAACTATCTCACTAGCCCTTGTATTATTTTCAATAAAAATCATACACTTAGAATTAAAAAATTAAAAAAAAAAAAAGCTCAAAAAAACAAAAAAAAAATCCATCAAGGTTAATCATGATATCTATATTTTTTATTTTATTAACTTTTATTTTTCCTATGAGCTTCCCATCAATTAAACTCGATTGTTATAACTGTAAGTGTTGAGTCTTGTTTCTCTTTTCTTCTACTTTCTTCTATCTTTTTTTGACTTCCCTCATCATCTCTTTGTAAGGATTCAATAATGATAATCTGAAGTTTACTAATTGCTTGACAATGCACGATTTTGATTAATGTTTTTAATGACTCACATACAAATAACATCATCACCGGTCTTTCAAAAGTCCAGTCTAATAATAGGCCCATTTAGGCCTAAATAACGTATGTATGGACAACATGGACATGAATCGAAACCCATTAAATACAAATTTAATGATAACTTAGCAAAAATCAATATAAACTTGCAGCGTAACTAACTCTACAACGCTACACAAACAGCGCAACTCTTCTAATTGCGTTACGCTGTTAGCGTCACAAGTTTAATAACGCTACCTTGCTAGCACTACTTCTTTTGTCACACTACAAAGCTAGCGCTAGAACTTTTTTTGCGCTAAAAAGTTATGTATTCGAATAATTTTGATGTATATGTATTATTTATTTGAAATTACTTATACACAATTAAATCATAATTAACCCCAACTAAAAGGGTTTTAAGTTATTTTAGAGCCCGTTATGGTTCAATAAAAAACCCACTTTGTTTTTTTTTTTTCAACATTTTATCTATTAACACATACTAAATGGACACATTCTTTTAAGTGCAATTGCTATAATATGAAATTACAAGGGTTACTACATATTATTGGCATACAAAATGATGAAAAAATACCTAATGTAAACAAAAGAAAATTTGTTTGCTTTAGAAAGTGATAATATGTGCTATATTGGCTACTACTTTTTTCTAAACACTTCATCCCACCTTTGCATCAAACACATCATTCTAAGTGTTTAAATTATGAGCCCATGGTTCAACCTACTCCTAAATGTTGGATTTAGAATCTATTGATCAATAGACCCAAGGTCTATAGTTTGGACTGAAATATAATGAAGTTTCAATCAATTATGTTTATTATTTAAAATTCTTCAATTCCAAGCTCAAGAAAATCCGAAGAACATTATTCAAGACGATGTAGACGCATACATACAAGAAACGTGATTTTGACCAAAACCAGAACTCCATTCACTTCCCTAGTTTAATTTCTCTCTTTTCTTTTCTTCTTCTTTCATGGTAGAGTTTGAGACTTATGCTGCCAAGTATCATTTATGTACTAATCTTAACTATCAGTAAAATGAAATTCATTTCATCTTCAAATTATACATTCTCTCTCTACTCATCATGTCTTGCTTAAACAATTACAAGTGAATGAACTCATCAAGTTGAGTTAATCAACATGGCAATGAAGAACAAGTTAAAGCATAAATGGCATAATATAGACTGCGTTGTTCATATCAAATGCATCCTCAATTTGACACATCCACACCTTGAAAAATTTACTCTATATTTTACATCCTTTAAATTAAATGTGTCAATTCCTTAATTAAGTTATTAAAGCAAAGTGGTTCAAATAAATTCTCTTTTGGGCAACAAACTTTACTTTATTAGCCATAGGCCCAGTCATCACGAGCCTAAAAGTCCAATTGAGGCTCAATTTAAGCCTCAAAAATTGAGGGCTCACTGCAAGTCCACTTAGTGTTTATTTAAAAATGCAATACACCAATATAAGAGGCACCTTTGAAACCCTAAAAATGTCTCCCTTATCTTGAATAACCTACATTATGATCCACTTTCTTGGTAGCCCGTTTGTGCCTAAACATATAGCTTGTTTCTTTCAACCTACATCAAACTTAGCCTAAGGATGGGAATGCTACGAGGACATAAATTAAAATGCAACTCCATAAAACAAATAATGTTAAAGTAGCTCTAATTTTCAATTCAAGCGAATGGAAATGCATGAAAAGTTGTCAACAAGTAAAGTTTTAAGTAATAGAGTTGCTCAAGTCTAAGAACAAGTTTGTAGTATAGTTTGGGTTAATTATGGGTATTTAAGCCTTCTTTTCCATTTCTTTCTTACACCCTAAGCTTAGCCACGATACAATCCTGAAAAAGCCCTCCTTGAGGTGTAACAAAAATGCAAATAACTTGTGTCTTTACCTTTAACGAATCAATAACTCAGAAGCAAGAGCTACGTAAGACCTGATTCCAACTCGAATTGGATATGTATGCAACCTTTCATAAGGTGTGGTATCAATAGTCCTACATCTTAAGGACATGTAACATGAGTAAAATTTTAAGGGCCCACAAAAAAAAGGTACTTTGAACACAAGACCCACCTAAGGTCTTGGGTACTGTTTTATTTTAGGACGCACAACCGTCCTTAAAATAAATTTTCCTTAATGTCACATAAAGCAAGTCATTTTCTTCTACACATATCATCCTTCTTTCCTTTTATTTTTTTCACACATACTCTTCTTCATCAAGCTTCTTTCCTTTCTCATGCTCATCATCATCAACTCTTGTAGTGTCATCTTTTAACTCAAACACTCACATACTTCCTTTACTCGTTCCTTTTTATTCTGCAAAATCATCCAACTTCTTCATTTTCTTTTAAAGAATGAATTTTCATAGCTATCTTATACTTATCCATGGCAGCATGAATCATCACTTTGACTCCATATCATCCTCTCATCACCAAAATCTTTCCTATCTCTTTTAGTTTTGGTCATTATAAACTTGGCAACTCGTCTACTTCAAGCATTATCATCTTGAACACTTCAAAACTTGAGCAAGCATTTACAATATTAATCTCTTATTTTTCTAAAGAGATTCACATTACTAGTAGCCAATAGTTGAATTTGAAACAAACTTCTCAAACAAGACAATCACGGAAGTATAAGATGATGGCTCATAATCTAAGATCAAATGAGCAAGCTAAAATCACTCCCCTTTGAATCATAAGTGTTGTCAAGCACATTATACAACAATTGTAATCAATTTTGGATCCTTAACTTATACTATTCTTTCTTCCTCATTCTCCTCGTACAAAAAACTAATCATTTTCTTTTTCAAAAAACAAAAATCAATTTAGGGAAAGTTGAGATACCCCCATCCCTTGCTTCCTACTAACTCATGCTATGGCACCTCCGTGCTCATTTGTGCATATTTTTTGGTTGTTTTCCTTGTGCTTATTTGTAGCTAATTTGAGCATACTTACATTATAACTAGCTTGTACATACTCTTCTAGCTAGCTTTGCATACATATTTGTGACCTTTCTTGTTGCTACAAGTCTCCATACTTATACCACCTTATACACCCTAGGGGCTACATTCTTTTCAAAATTAGTTATGAAGCCACTTGCTTCAAAATCTCATTAAACTTATGATATTTGCTTGTTGCCCCTTATGAAAAAAAATAACATGGAAGTTGTCTCACTTGAAACTTCATTTTGGCGATTATTTTTTGGGAGTAAGTCGGGTAACCCTCCACAAAATATTGCCATTTTTTCCCTATTTGGGCCCTCGGTCTCAAAATATAACTCATTAGTTATATGTCAAAAATAAAAGGCCAGAGGACTAATCAATAATACAAGAACAATTAATGAAGTAAACTTGGAAAGCTTTTTAAAAAAAAAAAAAAGAGCCAAAAAATTAAAAAAGCGTAGCAACACAGACATTGTAGCGCTAAATGAGGAGCGCCATAACATTTTCAGCGCTAATTAACAAGCGCAACAAATTATGCAGCCCTCCATGGCGCAGCGCAACAAAATTTGTCACGCTACAACAGCACTGCTACTAATTTTCTTGCGCTATGTCATTTGAGGTAAAATTAAGAGCATTTTACTTTTATCATACTAAATAGTGGGATAATTGATTTCTTATTCTTGGAGCACGTTGCTTCATAAATATTAAGATCATTTCCATTTTTGGTTATAAATTAAGAGCTCATTACTCTTATAATTAAAATAAATTAATCAAGAGCATTTTCAATTTTTAATTATTAATTAAGAGCCCATTACTTTTATAATAAACTAATCAAGAGCAATATTACTTTTTATTATTATATTAGGAACCTACCACTCTTAAAAATGTCAAAATATATTAATCATGACATTTAAAAGCTAACGGGTCATACTAATCAAGAGCATTTCTCAATAGTTCATGGAGCATTATAGTTCATTCTATAACATCATTTAGAGAATCATTTGCCAAAGCACTTTTGTTTAATAAAATAAAAGCATACTAATCTTACAATGCTTGGAGCATTATTTAATAATCATTATAAAACAAATTTATTTCCTATGCTTCAACATTTGTATGACTACATTTGAAAGTTATAACAAATCATTCTCTAAATCAACATGTAAGCACAAATTCATCTCATATATCTCAAAATTAACTTAAGTAAAGAATGTTTGAGATAGAAGCACTTATATTACGAAAGAAGAAACACTTAAAGGAAAGAGCAGAGTAGCGCAAGACAATGTGCTACGCTAACACCTCAGCGTCACAAACCCAAACACGCTGCCTTAGTAGCGAGACTAACTCTACCACGCTACAGCATGTAGCGCGACTAATTTTACAGAGCCATCACTAAAGCCCAGCAATGAAACCACACCAATGTCCCTACACAACACACTACCATGTATTACCAATTGAACATCAACTTTTATAATTTGAGCAGCATTTCAACCACAACAAATGAAGAAACGCTCACTCGGGAGCGTGATAGCAGCAACCGCTCTAAGGTCTTAGCGCCTTTTCTACTGTCACGCTCACGCATCAGCGTGGTTGCCTTTGTGACGCTACAAGGCTAGCGTTCTTGAATGTGCTTTGCTGTATTTTCAAGTGCTTTGAGTTTGTTTTTGATGTTAATCATTTTTCTCACACCTTTATCCAAAATACTTAAAAGGAAAAATACATTGAGTTAAGGTTTGTGATTTTATTACAACATCATTAGCTTTTGTCAACAATTCTAGTAAATAAGGAATTTACTCTAAATAGTAATAAATGAACGAATGTATTAATTTCGGTAAATAAGCAAATTTACCTAAAGTGGTAATAAATGAGCAAATTACATTTTTCAATAATTTCGGTAAATAAGCGAATTTACTCAAAATAGTAATAAATGAGCGAATTTATTACCTTTTTCAACAATTTCAGTAAATAAGCCAATTTACTCAAAAAAAGTAATAAATGGACAAATTACATTTTTTTTTCAATAAAATAAGCTTACTCAAAAAGTAATAAATGAGCGAATTTATTGCCTTTTCTTCAAATATTCTTTAGTAAATAAATGAATTTTCTAAAATAGTAATAAATAAACGAATTTATTACCTTTTCTTCAAATATTCTTAGTAAATAAGCAAATTTACCAAAAATAGTAATAAATAACCGAATCTATTACCTTTTCTTCAAATATTCTTAGTAAATAAGCGAATTTATTGCATTTTCTTTATAAATTTTTTTAGTAAATAAGCAAATTTATTACCTGTTCTTCAAATATTTTAAGTAAATAAGCGAATTTACTAAAATAGTAATGGATAAGGGAATTTATTATCTTTTCTTCAAACACTTCTTTAGTAAACAAGCGAATTTACTAAAATAGTAATAGATAAGCAAATTTATTACCTTTTATTCAAACATTCTTAGTAAATAAATGAATTTACTAAAATAGTAATTAATAAGCGAATTTACTACCCTTTTGTGTTCGGATATTCTAGTAAATAAGCGAATTTACTAGATTAGTAATAAATAGACTAATTTATTACTTTTTCTTATAAAATTGAATTTAAAACGTTTTAATAAATAAACAAATTTATTAAAACTTATTTTCTATATGTCGATTAACTAAAAAACAACTATTCCAATTTTCGGAAAAATAAAAAGTTTTTTAAGTTCTGTAAGCCATTGATTTCTAAAATCTTGATACGCCCATTGGTTAATAAGGAACCATTGGTTCCGAATATGGAAGTTTCGAAAAGCGATTCGAGCATACTTTGATTTTCTTCTTACTCAGACTCAATCAAATTGGGGGCTAACTGTAGACACCTAATTTAGTCCCTAGTCCCGTGGTAAGACTCCATGATGAATAATCAAACCCACTTCTCTAGATTATTGGACAATTGATGTTATTGGACTTAATTTTACTATATTTCTTAAATTACAAAATGTTTTTTTTAAAAAAAAGCCCATTTATATTATAGGATTTTTATATAAGCCCAATATTTGATTAAAAAAAAAAGAGTTTTAGCGTAGCGCGACTAACTTAGTCGCGCTAACGCAGCAGCGTGACAAGCAAGCCAGCGCTAGCTGCGCAGCGTGATGATAGCTTGTGTCACGCTGGCTGGTCAACGTCACTAAACTTTTAACGCTACCTGGCCAGCGTGATAAAACTTGTCGCGCTACACATTTTCCTTATAAATACCCTTTTTTCTCCTCTAAAACGATCCTCTAGACTCTCTTAATTTTTTTTCTACCCATTCTCACACTTCCAAAACCGACATTCTCTCATTCTCGAAAACCTACTTTCTCTCTCTTTTTTCTCCTTTTCCCTTTACACTAAAACTTTTCTCCATCAAATTATTTTTTATTTTATTTCTAATAAAGTGGGTTAATTTCTTATTATTACGAATTAAATTCGAAACTTTGTCCAAATTAATACTTGAAGAAACAATAATCAAGTGAGAAGTGTAAGTTTTCTAAGAGTCTTAAATTAAACTTTATGCATTGATTGTTGTATTTATTTATTTGTATTTTTATTTCAATTTTTCACAATATTTTTGTTAATGGACTCAATTTGAATTAATTTATCACATTAAAATAAGATGATTTTTTGACAAATTGTATCATGCTAGGAACCTTGAATTAATCTTAACGACGGTTTGACTAAATTAATTAGTTTCATTTGATTTCACCTTAATAATAGTAATTTTGTATTAGGTTGTAAGTCAATTACTTGGTTCTTTGTATAACTTGTGTATGATTGAGAGAAAACTAGTAATGGCCGCCTACGTGCTAATATGACGCACTCCGCCCTATTAGTACCTTCACCCCCGAATCCAACCTTTGGTTCGTAAGATCATAACTTGGAGTCAACCCCATGGGATCGAAAGAGTTATTCTTGCAATTTAGATTATCGCCCCATATTCGTGTCCCATTCGTAATCTATCTAAATACATGGTTTATGAGTTTGATTCCTAAAACTCATTGGCGACTCCTTACTAGCATCGTCCGTATTCATTGATAATCTCACTCGAAAAAAAGATAATTAAAATTTTTAAAAAAACACTAAAAAAGCGTAGCGCGACAGACTTTGTCACGCTAACGTCGCAGCGTCACAAATTTTTCTGCGCTACACCTGCAGCGTGACAAACTTTGTAGCGCTGCACAGTCAGCGTGACAAACTTTGTCACACTATGTTGCCAGCGCGAGTGAAATTTCTGCGCTCCTATTTTGTTGCAAAATACTTCTAAAAAAGTCCATTTCACCTTTCCTTAAGCCAATTTTCTAGGTTTAACTTGACCTATGGACGGTTTGGGAAAGGTGACCAAAAAAATTTGTGACCCTAAAATCCGAGGCCCCTACACCTAGCATAGTGATCCTTGCCATAAAAGAATGCTTAGGGATGTTATACCTGCTCCAGACCCACTCAACCCAATCCACTCTCCCAACTTGCCCTAACAACCACTTATAAGCTGCAAAAATAGTGTATTTTCAACCACCAACACAACAATTATTACTACTAAAACCATCTCTTAGCTCATCTCTCACTCTACACAATCTTCTCCACCCCCAACTAGCCCCTAAAGGTGGCTAATAATCCAACCAATTCACCTCTTTCAAGTACACAACATGTACCCATTTCACTCGCAAAACATCCTCTTTAAGAGAAATCTGCCAGACCAACTTGCCTTGAGCTGCCAAATTCCACTTAATACAATCTCTTAAACCCAAACCTCCATACTTCTTTTGATGGCATATTGTATCCCATGCCACAGGTTTCATTTTGCTGCTAATATATCTCCCCTCCCACAAAAACACCTACACAACTGAATGACTTTCTATAACACAGTCTTTGGAATGACAAACACTTGAGCCTAATTAATAAGACTGCATTCCCAATAAAACAGCATTAACCAAGGTGGCTCTAGCAGCATAGGATAAGTGCCTGCTAGACCATATTCTTATCTTGATCACAATCTCCTCAACTATCTTATCACAATCCTGAACTGAGAGTATCTTGGAATTGAGAGGAATACCAAGATATCTAAAAGGAAACACTTGTACAAAAAAACTCATTTGCTGCGTCACATTTGTTGCGGTTCTTTGTGATTTTTGAAGAACCGCAGCAAATAACTATTTATATCACTATTACACAAAAGTATTTACTGCGGTTATATAAGTTATTTGACGCAACAAATAACCAACCAAAATAATGTTCAGCCCACAAGCCCAGATAGCCGCCCCATATATAAGCCCACACACTTTCTTTTTTCCATCCTTCCTCCTCTAACCCTAAAATTATCACACTCACTCTCCTCCACTCTCATTCTCACCCACTCTCACAATCTCACTCTCATACTCTCCTTCGCACCCTCTCACCCACTATCACTCTCATTCTCACCCAATATCACTCTATCTCGTTTGCTCATCTTTCGTCCCTCTTTATTCGTAGGTAATCTTTCCTTTTTTTTTTCTTTTTTGTTGCATGATTCAATTTTGATTTCAATTTTGATTTTTTTTAATTTGCATGTTTATTATTCTTTTGTGTTGTTGTTGTTTTGAATTTGATTTATTTATTTTGATTTGTTTCATACGATTTTAAGGCAAATTTTTAGCGATTTTGGACGACTTTGAGGCGATTTCGAGGTTTGGGTTGTTTTGCTTAAAGATCTAAAACCCCTAATTTTTGATAATTTTTTCTACTGAAACCCTAGTTTTTGCGGTTGGATCTAATATTTTGTGCGTTTTTTGGTGCGATTAAGTCACAATCCTTTTGGCACTCGCATCTCAATCTCAGCGAGGTTCATTTTAAGTCACAATCCTCTCTGCCTTAATTTCTTTATGGGTTTAATTTTGTTTGATTTTTTATTGTTTAGTTGCCACTGATTTTGTTGCTAAAACTGCCAAATATGTTGTTCCCAAGTCATATCGCACTCCAATTAATCTTGAACAAGCTTTAATGACTGGTATTATTATTGTTATTATTTGGTTATTGTGCTGAATTACTGTTAAATTGCTTATAGATTAATTATCTTTTCTACTTTTTGTCAGTGATTTACTCCATAATTTTTATTTTTATATAGTTCCAGACCTTGAGACAGTGAACTTTAATGTGCTTAATAGTAAAGACGAGATGAAATTCGACAAGTTGAGGTATTCACAATTCTGAGCCATTCATACTGTTACACTACTACTACTTCAAGATTTCTTATTTTTCCTATCTTTGATTTTCTTGGGTTTTTTTTTTAGCTTCAAGCTTATATTTTTGACTTTAAGGCCTTGTTCTTTCGACTAAAATTCTCGTGAATGGAGAATAAAAGTGAACTTAAGTCAATTGAAATGAACTAATAATTATGTTAGTTGTTATGATATGAACTATGAACTTACATCTATTTGTAATCAACTGCAATTTGACTTTTCCATTACTGTTCCGCTGGCTTGTTACTCTCTGCTCATTTAATAGCATATTTATGATTTGTATATGACAACATCATTATCAACATTATTTAAGCATGTTGAGAGCATAGATGAAACTATTGATGAAAATATTCGGGAAAAGGTCTTGGCCTTTATAAGAGACGAGGTACTGCTTGTCATATACATGGCACTCAAATTTTTTCTTTTTATTTAAAAAATTGGGTAGGTCTGCAATAGTGGTTTTACTGTTATGTATCAGAACAAAACATGATGTATTTGCAGATTTTCCCCCTCAAAGTTGAATTTTTGAAGCCACAAGAGCAAATGGAACGCCACATAACTGATTTAATCAAAAAGGTATTTTTTAACCAATTAGTATTATCCGTATTCAAATACTAGCAGTTGTTGAATACCCTGTTGTTATCCTCTGAAAGCTAGCTATATTAAATATTAATATTATCCTAGTTGATTTGCTATGTAATTGGTATTGAATTGATATTTGGTCTCTTGCAGAGTTTTCGAGATGTAATTGGTGTTGAATTTAAGATGTTTGTAGACTCTTGAAGAGTTTGAACTTATTTGGTGACAAAGCTCCTGTTGAGCGTGTCCAAGAACTAATTGAAATTATAGAAAGCCAAGCTAATTAAGTTGCACAATTTGATGTAAGCTAAGTCTTTTTTTCCCCTCCTCTCGCTGTTACTTGGCACCATATTTGGTTGATACTCGGGTAGCAACCTGCTTTGACTTCAGTAATTTCATAGCATATTCATTGTATTGCGTAGTAATTGTACTAGTTGGTAAGCCGGATGCATGCCCAAATGTTGTCAATCTGTTGATTCAACACACTTGTATTATTTCTTATATCCTATGAAGCAGTGAAATTCTCTTTTATAAGCATTTTTAATGAATGATAAACAATTTAGAGGAACTTTGATGTTGCTATCAGATCTCATTTTCATTCTTATGGATTATGAGTCAGCATTAATGACATAATGTTCTTGCTGAAATAATGTTACTTGCCTTCTCACTGCAATGGTTGTGCTTTGGTGAACTCATAAAGGAGTTTGTTTCTCTCTTTTGGCTTGAACATGACTGAAAACAACCTTTCTAACTTGAGTTTGATATTTTCCTCCATGTTGCAGGTTGTAGATGTAGACCATATTAACAAGCTTATCTCATGCCAATATATTGCCATCCCCTTTTTCATGGTAAATGTCTTTGATTTTTCTTCGATTCTTTATTTAAACAACTTTAATTTCTTCATAACTTTATTTGTGTAGCTTATCAAATTTGAGCTGAAAATAACTTTGAAAAAGAGCTAAGTCGCTAATTAGCTTTAGTTAAGTTATTTAGTGGCCTTATTGGATTATTTAGTGGATTATCATTGAATAGGGAAAACTTTGTTTTGGATTGATGGGATTAGTGTCCAGTAGTCCATCAAGAACTTATGGATCGTTTAGAACTAAAACTAGACATGACATGAATATTTAGCTCTCTCATAACCATTATATTGGAGAAAGTACCATGTGTTTTGATCATTTTCATTAATGTCAGGCTATAACCACTTGTTATTCTTACTCTTACTCTTGCCTTTTGGGTTTGGTGTGAGTGATTGTTACTTGATATTGAATGGATAAATGGATGAATGGCCAAAAGGGTGAGTGAATGAGAGAAAGAAATATTAAGTGAATGAATGGCTTTATGAATGAATTAATTATTGTATAAGCTCCAATGAATGTGGTTGTAATGTTTATGTATGTTTTGTTTTTGAATGAACTGTGGAATTCAGATGTAGTGTATATGGTTGTGAATTTCTATTTTCACAACTCAGTGACTTTCTAGCAGATATGCCAATTTGCCTCCATCTCCTACTCCCGCTGCTGCTGCCTCCGTCTATGGTTGATGCTACGCTCCTTGCCTTGACCCCCCTGCTGCTAGGGCTCTTTTTATGTAATTTATTTACTGAATTTCATGTGATACAACTCAATGTAATTGGAGTTTATGTGATACAGCTCAGTGTAATTGGAAATTACCAATATAAATGTGTATATAACATTAAATGTCTAATTTTAGCATAATAACAGGAATTTTTTTTTTGTTTAATAAACTTTTTTTTGGAGGGAAAATTGAGTATTTGCTGCGGTTCTTTGAAAAAACTGAAGCAAATAATAATCCTTCCCACAAAAAATAGCCTTTATTTGCTGCAGCTTACCAAAGAACCGCAACAAATAAGTTCTGTCGTTTTTGCTGCTACTCCATTTGCTGCGGTAAAAAACCGGAGCAAATACCCCAATTTTGACCGCAGCAAATGTGTTTTTTTGTAATAGTAAAAATTACCCTTTATATAATTTGTGACATTTAGAATCCTACTCTGCACCCCCAAAGGAACATTCCCAAAGTAAACAGCAGCTTTATCAACATTAGCGGCCAAATCAGAACTAAGAAAGAAAGAATTGGTGGAGTAAGGGGAATAAGTTGGTTTTGCCTATGGGTTTTTCTTTTCCCACTGCATTTTCTATTTTCTCATTCCACGCATTGATTCTTTTTCTTCTTGTGCAGTCTTGATCATCATTTTCAACCTAAAAGACATGAGGAATTACTTCTTGAAAGTTTTCTGATTAAAAGATTGGATCTTGAAAGGTTTCTTCAAGAATTAAATTGTTTCTTGAAAATGGCGCAAAATAGCGAAGGCTTGTGGCGAGTATTTTGTGCCTTTTTTGGAATCTTGGGCATCTTGATTTTCACGTGTATTTTAGGAGAATTTTGATGATTATTTTTGTTTGTTAATTTGTGAGGCAAGTTGTTAGCATAAAATCTACTTAGTTAGAGTTAGTTAGAATAAATGCAAGTTGCAAGATCAAGTTGTGCAAGTGGATCAACTTTTGGTGTAGTTAGTTTGGACGTGTGTTTTGTAAGGGTAGTCCGAATTTTTGGGATTTCTCTAGTGTGTTTAGAGTTTGTTAGGATTTAGTTGAAGACTATGAGCTATAAATAGCCTCAATTACAATTTAACAAATTAGAAGTTTTTGTGAATTGAATAAAAGTTTTATTTTGTTTACTTTGAAAACAAAAGTTCCAAATTCTTGTGAGTTGGTGGATTGTTTCCTTTAGACTCTTACGTGGATTGGTTAGTGGCTTTGAGGGTGCCTAAGGATTTAATCAAATAATAATCTATCAACCTAAATTCGTGAGTATTGGTGGCTAGGCCTTTAGAAATTCGTGGATTTAGTTTTTCATACCTTGTGAGTTTTTGTTCATGCGAAAATTCACATCAAGTTTGGTGCTCTTGTAGAGAGATCTATAATTCTCAAGTGTTTTTGAATATGTAAATCACTTTAACAACAAAATTACAATTGAAGGTGATGGAGAGGGAATTCCTGCAAATTTTAAGAAAGGATTGTCAGTAGAACATGCTAAAGAAATCAAACGAGACAATGAGATCAAGGAATTGCGCACAATGCTTGAAGAAGTCATGAATTTTGTAGGTGGAGGATCGAAAACCATCAAGAAGGCACACGAAAGTGATGAATCCAATTCAAGCTCAGATGATGAAAATTTAAACAGGAGTGCACACAAACGTAGATGCTTAGATTATATTAGTTCTAGTGATGAGGGTGATCGTAAAAGACACAAAAAATGTGGCAAGAAGAAGGATGATGATCGAAACTTAAAGTTGGACGTTCCTGAGTTCAATGGCAGTTTAGATCGTGAAGTTTTCCTTGACTGGCTTAGGAGAACTGAAAGAGTTTTTAATTATAAGGAGTATGATGATCATAAAGCATTCAAGGTTACAGAATTAAAACTCACCTCTTATGCAAGTCTTTGGTATGAAGGTTTACGAAGAAAACGAAAGAAAGAGGGGAGATCGAAAATCAATTCTTGGCGCAAATTGAAGAGAGAACGTAGGAAGAAATTCGTTCCACATGAGTATGAGCATAACAATTTCCTAAAGATGAATGCCTTAAAGCAAGGGCAGAAAAGTGTGGAAGAGTATGTTTATGAATTTGAAAAGATGTCAATAAAGTGTGATATTGAAGAAAAGGAAGACCATAAGGTTGCTAGATTTGTAGCAAGTTTAGATGATTCCATCAAGGAAGAAAGTGGAATTACAACCCTATTGGACCTTTGAAGAGATCTGTAAAGTTGCACTAAGAGTAGAGAAACATGGAAATTTGAAGAAACCTAAAACCTTTTTCAAAAGTTATGAATCCAGGAAGGAAAAGGAAGTGGTGTACACTCAAACACCAAATCCTAAACCTAAAATTGAAGATGTGGAAAGGAAAAAGACAACCACTCCAGTCAAGTTATCTTTTGTTCCTGATGACAAGAGAAAGTGTTTCAAGTGTAAAGGCTATGGACACCTGCAGAGAAGTTGTCCCAGTTCCATGGTGATCACTACAAGAGAAGCACAAGAGATTGAAGATTCTTATCTAGATGTTCTTCTTGAAGAAGGGGATCATGAGAATCATGAATTACAGGAGGATAAAAGTAGCAATGGCATGGAAGAAATCGAGGCTGAAACACAGGGTTAGGCACTAGTCCTCAGGAGGGTTCTCGAGACTAAACCAACGCCAATGGAAGAGAACCAGAGGGGTAAAATTTTTGTGAAAGGTGTAATGTTCAGGGTAAGCTTTGTGATGTGATCATTGATAGTGGTAGTTGCACGAATGTGGTTTCTACATTGCTGATACAGAAACTCAACTATCCTACTAATAATCATCCTCAACCTTATGAGTTATATTGGTTAAGTAATACCAGTGATGTGAAGGTTACAAAACAAGCTTTGGTCAATTATAAGGTTGGTCAATATGAAGATAATGATTATGTGATATGTGCCCTACGGATGCATGTCATATATTACTTGGTAGGCCCTGGCAGTATGATAGATTTATGAAGTTTGATGGAAGAGCCAATGTTTACATCACCAAAAAGCATATGAATGATAAACCAATTGCCTTGAAGCCATTAAAAGTTGCGCACAATAGGAAGCAGGTGAATGTGGAGAAAAAAAAGGAGTGCTATTGAAGAATCCTAAGGAGTTGGAAAAGGAATTGAATGAATCTCATGGTGAAAGAAGTGAAGGAGGAATCGCCAGCAGTCCCACGCATTCTAAAACCACTGTTGAAGGAGTTTGAAGATGTGTTTTCAAATGATATGCTGCCAGGATTGCCTCCAAATCGAGGTATTAAACACCAGATTGATCTTGTCCCAAGTGCTCAAATTCCTAATAAACCAGCTTATAGATGCAAGCTAGAGGAGACTAAGGAAATCCAAAGGCAGATTGAGGAATTGATGCAACTTGGTTATGTGAGGGAAAGCATGAGCCCTTGTGATGTGCCTACACTGATTCTTCCTAAGAAAGACGGTTCTTGGCGCATGTACATAGATTCTAGAGCAGTCAACAACATCACCATCAAATATAGGTTCCCAATTCCAAGGCTGGACGATTTATTGGACAAATTATATGGCTCACAGGTGTTTTCCAAGATTGATTTAAGGAGTAGGTATCATCAAACACACATGAGAGAGGGTGACGAGTAGAAAACAGCTTTCAAGACTAAGTTGGGTCTCTATGAGTGGTTAGTCATGCCTTTTGGACTCACCAATGCTCCTAGTACTTTCATGAGGTTCATGAACGAAGTTTTGAAGCCATATTTGGTTTCGAAAGATGGGGTATCTACAGTTCAGTCAAAGGTTGAAGCAATTAAGACTTGGCCAACACTGGTGGCTAAATATGTGAAGATCTGAAAATCCGAAAAGCTGATCTGTATTTGATTTTTTTTATGATATCCGATCCGAAAAGGCGGATACCAAATACTATTCAAATATCACTTTTGGACCTTTTAGATACCCGAATATCCGAAATTTCAAATTTGAACCGGATGTCCGAAATTTGTTGTTACCAGATATCTCTTTTATGTATTAAATCCACCAAAAATAGAGGTCAATCCTAAAAACTTTCGACTTTTGAATATACTAAACTAGTAAACTCAAGAATCTTACGGAGTACTTCTACAAGAATTACTTTATTCTATGCGATTGCCAATGGACAAGATTTAACATATTTATTTTTTTTCAATTGGCCTGGTACTTATATCGTCTTATTGTATTCTTATGATGCAATTATCCATGTTTGTTTTTTTTCTTTGTGAAAGAAATATTGGAAATGGATATCCGGAATATCCGATCCGAAAGTTATTGGATATCAAATACGGATACCCGAAATTTTTTTATACGGATACTAATATTGATTGTCCAAAATTTCGGATCAGATATCCGATCCGGGCTCAGCCCTACCGCAACCAACATTACAGAAGTTAGTTCTTTCCATGGTTTGGCGTCTTTTTCCAGGAGGTTTATTAAAAACTTCTCATCTATTGTAGCTCTTATGACCGAATGCATTAAGAAGGATAAACCCTTTGAATGGACCAAGGAGGCGCAGAGAGCTTTTGAGAAAATCAAAGAATTATTATGCCACACACCTATTCTTGCATTGCCTGTTTTTACAAAATCTTTTGAAGTTTAAACCGACGTGAGAAATGTGGGATTTGGAGCAGTTTTGGTTCAGAAAAGGAGGCCAATTGCATATTTCAGTGAAAAGTTGAATGGAGCCAAGTTGAATTATTCCACATATGTAAAGAGTTTTATGTCATTGTTAGAGCTCTTGATCATTGGAGTCATTACCTGAGACCGAATCACTTCATTCTACATTCTAATCATGAAGCATTGAAGCACATTAATGGTCAGCAGAAACTGAGTCCTAGACATGCCAAGTGGGTCGAGTTTCTACAGTCCTTTCACTTTTCATCAAAGTATAAGGAGGGCAAGTCTAATGTTGTGGTAGATGTGCTTTCTAGGAGGTATGTTCTAATTAATGTTTTGAATTACAAGCTATTGGGATTAGATTTAATTAAAACATATTATGAACATGATGTGGATTTCTGACCTATAATGCAACAATTAGACAAAGGAGTTATTGGATCTGTTATGTTATATGATGGATTCTTGTTCAAGGGAAATTAATTGTGTGTTCCTAAGTTTCTGTTCGTGAATTGTTTGTGAGAGAGGCGCGTGGAGGAGGACTTGTAGGACATTTTGGAATTTCTAAAACTTTGAGTATGTTGCAAGAACATTATTATCAGCCTAAGATGATTGGAGATATTGAAGCTATAATATCTTAGTGTGTTGTATGTCAAAAAGCCAAGGCTACTTTTCATCAGGGTTTGTAAATGCCATTGTCAGTTCCTAAAGGTCCTTGGGAAGATGTGTCTATGGATTTCATTGTTGGATTACCTAGAACTGCAAGAAGCAAAGATTCTATTATGGTGGTGGTGGACAAATTTTCGAAGATGGCTCACTTTACACCTTGCCATAAGACAGATGATGCTATGTTGCAGACTTGTATTTCAGGGATGTGGTAAGACTACATGGAGTTCCTAAAACCATTGTCAGTGAAAGAGATTCAAAATTCATGAGTTACTTTTGGAGGTCACTATATATGGAAGCTGGTAGGGAGGAAATTACTCTTCAGTACTTCATATCATCCTCAGTCTGATGGGCAGATTGAAGTGACAAATAGAACACTAGGAGTATTACTCCGTGGATTGGTTAGCAAAACTCCGAAGGATTGGGACTTGAAACTGGCGCATGCTGAGTTTGCTTATAACAGCTCACCTACTTATGCAACCAAGCATTCACCCTTTGAAGTTGTTTATGGAGTGAATCCCAAGCTACTCATTGATTTCATTCATATTCCCAAGGGTGAGTTGGTTCATAAGGATGCTTTAGCCAAGGTTGAATATATGCAGAAATTACATGCATAGGTTAGAACAAGAATTGAAAAGGTAAATGACCAGTACAAAACTCGCGCAAATAAGCATCGAAACCAACGAAGCTATACTGAAGGTGATTTAGTATGGATACACTTGAGGAAGGAAAGGTTTCTTAATCAGAGGAAAAATAAATTAATGCCTAGGTGTGATGGTCCTTTCAAGATACTGAAGAAGGTTGGTGATAATGCTTATCAGCTGGAGTTGCCTGGAGATTATGGAGTTCATGCTACATTCAATATAGGTGATTTATCTCCTTACATTCTTGATGAACAACTTTGAAGTATAAGTTCAAACTCTTTTGAAGAAGACGAGGATGATAAAAGTGTAAATGACAATACATATATGGATCACAACTTCGAAAGTTTGTTTGTCAATGCTGGTAAAGATGCAACCATGGGTGAATTAATTGCATATGGAGATTCAAGTCATATGGGTGCATCTAGGGTTAGGATTTGCGTGTTTATGGTCGCACACACATAGTGGCACGCAAATCAAGGAAAGAATTGGTGGTGTTAGGGGAATAAGTTGGTTTGGCCTATGGGTTTTTTCCCACTGCATTTGCTAGGGTTTCTCTTATTTCAGGCATTGAGTCTTTTTATTCTTGTGGAGTCTTGATCATCATTTTCAACCTAAAATACATGGGGAATGACTTCTTGAAGTTTTCTTGATTAAAAGATTAGATCTTGAAAGGTTTTTTGAAGAATTAAAGCGTTTCTTGAAAACGACGCATAATAGTGAAGGCTTGTGGCCAGTATATTGTGCATTTGTTGGAATCATGGGCATCTTGATATTCACGTGTATTTTAGGAGAATTTTGATGATTATTTTTGTTTGTTAATTTTTTAGGCAAGTTGTTAGAATAAAATCTAGTTAGTTAGAGTTAGTTAGAACAAATGCAAGTTCCAAAATCAAGTTGTGCAAGTCGTTGTGCAAGTGGATCAACTTGTGGTAGTGCAATTAGTTTGGACGTGTGTTTTGTAAGGGGAGTCCGAATTTTTGGGCTTTCTCTAGTGTGTTTAGAGTTTGTTATGATTTAGTTGAGGACTATGAGCTATAAATAGCCTCAATTACAATTGTAGCAAATTAGAAGTTTTTGTGCATTAAATAAAAGTTTTATTTTGCTTACTTTGAAAACAAAAGTTCGAAAATCTTGTGAGTTGGTGGATTGTTTCCTTTACACTCTTGTGTGGATTGATTAGTGGCTTTGAGGGTGCCTAGGGCTTTAATCAAAGACTAATCTATCAACCGAAAATTCGTGAGTTTTGGTGGCTAGGCCTTTAGAAATTCGTGGATTTAGTTTTTAATACCTTGTGAATTTTTTATCATAAGAAAATTCACATCAACAACCTTTGTGAGGTTAATCTTTTAATTTTCACTATTTCCTTTATTTTTTGTTATTTGTCTTATATATTTGTTACGAAACTTTGAATCCTCATTTATTTGATTTGGTAAGTGTCAAGATCTCATTCCTTATGTTTTTGTTTGCTTGTGGGATTTCCATGTCAACCATGGTGGTGGATATGCTGGATTTGCAGAAGCTGTCGTTGATGCTTACTTGAACTCGCCACTTGCGCCAAACAATAATGGTGTAGAATTTAACATTCTTGAGTATTGACATCATTCCTCTTTCCATGTGATTGCTCGTATGGATAAATACATACTTGCTATTCCGATTACATATGTTACATCAGAGTCCTCATTTAGCATGAGTGGCTGAATATTGACAAATACCGAGCATCCCTACTCACCAGTAATGTTGAGGTATTCTTCACTACTCAAAATTGGTTGTATGGTTATTTAAAGGAGCTTGAAGTGGAACAATGTCTGAATGTTATGAAAGAAGTGATCCAAATGATATTGTTTTTGATTCGCTCCTATCACGTGTAAGTTTTCATATTTAATTATGTCCATTATTATTTTCTTTATGTTTTTTTTTTTTTTTAATGCTGAGAATTTGCATTTGTTTTATTTGTTTTTTAGCAAATTATAATTTGATGACCTCTTACCCCAATTTTTTATTTTGCTAATGTAGGTGGTTTGAAATGTGACATTCTATGAAAAAGCAAGGGGTGCAACAACTAGAGCAATCAGGAGCCATGTCAATTATCACTCAAGCTTCAACACCTATTGGATATTAATATTTTGTCTACAAACTTTGAACAATCAGCTAAATGTTACCAAACTCATTTATACAAACAACTGTTCAAATCAACAGTCAAATCTTCTAAACAAAAAGTTAATCCTCTCTACGCCAAACTCTAAACTCTACCCTCTCTACGCCAAACATGACCTAAACCTTATTATTTTCTCATTATCCCGAACAACCAAACCGCCGCTAAATATAGACGTGCGATTTGAGAAGTAATACATTTTTGTTTTTGGGCACGAGAGTAAAAATCGATTTGTACTCCGGATGTTTGCCCGAGTGTATACTGTATAAGTGTATAGTGTACTAATTGGCGTATCAAATGGAAGGAATCAACTAAGTTGGGCCTGACCTATTACTTGCCCCCTCTCTCTATAGTCTATACCTTTTTTTTCTCTCTTTGTTCTCAATTCTCAAATTACGCTGCACCAAATTTCAGTTGCCATTGTTTCAAAAAGGCTCAGTACTAGGTATGTTTGAAAAAACTGCTCTCTAACTTTATTCCAATTAATTAAAATCTGAAATTCGTATTTTATTATTCAGTTCATTTTCGCTACTGTAGTGGTTTGTTTTAATTCATCAAATTTGGCTAAACTTAGGTTAAAATTCAAAGTTTTCAATGTATTCAATCACTAAAGTTGATTTGAAAGTCAGTCGAAATTGATGTTAAGTTATTCGTCAATTAATTTTGTGGAAATTTACTATTATTTTACAGCTTAGGTTAATGGCATTAAGAACTTGGTATAATTTTGTTTGCGAATTGGTTTGATTGGGGTTAATTGAATAATTGCTACTTTGCTTGTTAGAACTATTGCTTGTATGTTTAAGAATTAAGATAATATATGATGATTATGTTATTCAATAATTTGTTGCTTGTATAATTGAATAATTTTTACTTTGCTTGTTTTAATTTAATTGAAATGAAATATTAGTTTGCTTCCAAATTAACTATAGTCAAAATTGTGTTATCTATATAGTCAAAATTGACTATTATATTTGATTTTTTTGATATGTTTAAAACTATGAACAGTAGTGTCTTTAGGAGTCTCTTGCATTTCGAGCTTTATAAACCCACAAGGTTAAATTCCCGGATACGTCACTTCATTTTTTAATAAGAATATGAAGGTAATAATGAATTGTTCTTGGCTTCGAGATCTTTTATGGTTTTTGTAAAAAGGAATGAGAAATAATGTTAATGTTATGGAGGAAATGGAAGAATTGATTTTGGTGATTGGTAATTGATGATTGATTATGCATACCAAAGGCTAGGGGTATTGTACTTATCCTTGATAGGAATTAGCTAATTTATGAACTGTTTTTCATTAGAATATATTATGGTTTTTATAAGTTGTATCCATTAGTTTTTTTTTTTTTTTTTTTTTTTTTAAAAAAAATTTTTTTTTTTAAGTTGTAACCAATGTTTTTCAAATTTCTAAGTTATACCCCTAAACTCACATAATTTTCTATGCTATGCCTTTTGTGGTTAACATTCAATCAAATTTTTTCGTTATTTTTGTTTGTATCAACCTTTTAATTGGAGTTTTTCTTCAAAAACGCTTACATTTATATCTTGGGAAATTTTGAAAGAGTATCTATTGAACAAAATTAACCAAATTTGTAACTTAACATTAACTAAAAAGGCCACAATTTGTTAATATTGGTTAGTTCAAGGGTGCCATTGAGAATTTGGAACATCATCAGATACACTTTAGAAAATGCAAAGTCTTATGGGTACAACTTAGAAAAACCCAATTTATTATAAAGTTACTATTATGATACCATGCAAATGTATTATTTTAAACCCGTTCAATAGTAGTATTTTTGAACATATGGGGGTTGATATCTGATTTCATAGTGAATGCCATTATAGGTAAATGTTATATGCACCTCTGAAACTAATGATATGAGCTAGTTTGTTAGTAATCAAGGCTTAGATAGTTGAAATCTTGGAAAAGGTTAATGTCATAGTAAGTTGAAATCAAAACTTTATATGTATTGTTAGGCAACATTGCAAAAAATTCATAGCGAATGATATGAGCTAGCTTCTTAGTGATTAAGGCTTGGATAGTTGAAAACTTGAAATCTTGGAAAAGGTTAATGTCATAGTAAGTTGAAATCAAAACTTTATATGCATCATTAGGCAACATTGCAAAAAATTCATAGCGAATGATATGAGCTAGCTTCTTAGTGATTAAGGCTTGGATAGTTAAAAACTTGAAATCTTGGAAAAGGTTGATGTCATAGTAAGTTGAAATCAAAACTTTATTATGTATCATTAGGCAACATTGCAAAAAATTCATATCAAATGAGAGTTTTGTCACGTTTATTGAGAGATGCCTAGTTGCTAGACTTAGTAATGATGATGTATTGTAAAACTTTCAATGCATGAAAACAGTGAGACCATACTTTTGTAAGTGTTTTTTATTTTTCTATTTTAATTTTTAACTTGTTTTTTTCCAACTCTTTTGGATGTAATTTTATGTACTATAATTAATTATTAGTTTTCATTTAGAACTTCATTTATTTTATTGTCTTTTCGGTTTTTTGGACAATTCCAAACCTACTCTTGCCAAATCTTGGATATGCCATGGGCTCTTTGTTTTTTATATGTAACCCAACTCCTGAATTTCATGATTGATTGCATCAGACATGATTATTAGAAAATTTAAGTAATTGTAACTTGAATTATTGCCTAGGTGACCCCAAATTATTGTGGGATTGAGAAGTTGTTATTGTTGTAGCTTGAATAAATGATTGATTTTGTCAATCAATCAATTAATCACAGCCTTAATCCCAAAAAATTGGGGTCGGCTACATGAACCAAAATTCATCATTCCATGTGGTCATCCACATAAATGATTGATTTTGTATTAACGGAAAATGAATTGTTTGTGTAAAGGAAGAAATGGAAAGAGCCTCTAAAACAGAGCTGGGATATGTTCCTGGACCAGATTTTGTGGAGGACAACAAGGAATCTCTTATTGATATTGAGATGAATGAAAACACTGAACTTTGGCTTATTCAGTTACCTAATGATCAAGTATTTTCCTTTCTCTTTCTCTCTTTTATTTACAGTTTGTTTTTAAACATTGATTTTCCCATCTGTATTCTTTTGTTTGCCTTGTTTGTTTTTGGTGTGTTGTATTATTTACAAAGGTGCCTTGTTGAGTGTTTGTAATGTCACTAGGTCAAAAAAAACTCGTATAAAAATGATTTTTTTAATTATTTTCTTTGTGTAATCATTGTTTTACATTGTACATTAATCCATAAAACTGTTATATAATTTGCTTATGGTCTTTCGGCGAAAACCCTGCTTCCTCTTTTCTGTACTTTAAGTTTTCCATCATTTTTTAGAAAAAACATCCTTTTTTAGCTTTGACAAAGAGTCATATGATAGCTTAACTTTTAAAATTAGAATTCGGATATAATAGATTATCTTGGTGTAACTTTGGAGGAGAGAGCAAAGTTTTTCCGTATCATGTTAATTGGATAAGAAGATTGTAAGGTTAGACAGCATTAATTTGAATGAGTTTGCTTCCATTAGGAAGTGGTTGTTTCATTATTGCGAACGCTTATTTTCCAAGTTATGATGTGGTTTTACTAAAATTGTTTTATAGAATTTTGTAAATATAAATCAATGCAAAGGTATCCCAAAAATCTTGTTAGAACCATTATTTTTATAAAATAGTGTTTTCCTTCTTATAACAAATTAGTATGTGTGACTATTGTTCTTGTATGAGTGTAGGTTTCTCAAGTGCTTATGTATAGACGAAAGGGTCTGTTAAGTATAGTATTTTCGATTGTGGAATTTTGATGATTTATTGACATCCCTTCAAATCCAAAATTGCTAAAATGCCATTTTAGCTTACGTAAGAGTGTATATGATCTTTATATTTTTTATTATGAAGATTTTGTTTTGAGCTGATGACTAATAGAATGCTTGATTGTTAAGTTATAGCAGTGTATTGATGTTTGCATTGTTGGGTTTGCTTTTAGGACAAAGCAAATAAACCAGTTTTCACACTGTTTCCTTGGCAGAAGCATTGCGTAACATGCATTATTTGAAATGTTTCAGGCTATATGCTTCTATAAAGTTTGAGCAAAAATTTGGTGAAGGTTTCTTAGGACTTCAGTTATGACTTTTCCTGGAGGTTTATATAGGTGTAATGAGTTTATAATACTGTATTCCATTTTTTCGTGTCATTCGTATTTTTTATTTTTATTTTTAATACTCGTTCAACATGGTTATTGATCGATTTCCTCTATGCATAGTACTAGTGGGTAGTCGTTTTTAATAATCATTGCTTTTGTGAAGCAAATTGTGCTGCTTTATGATAGCATTAATCCTTCTCTTCTTCTCCATGCCCATAAGGATGCTTGGGATGACCCTCTTAGTGGCGATCTGGTTTCCCTTTCCTTATTCTTGCAAAAAAAGAAAAGAGAAAAAAGGCAAAACTAATACTTTATAAATTGTAATACGTAGTATTTTCCTTCATGATTGAATGGGTGTATAATGTAGCCACTAGCCAAGTAGCTCAGCTACTTCATTTTTGTTTCAGTGATGAAGCGATTTCTTTCCATTCTTGCTGAGGGATTTTCTTGCTTGCGCAGTTTCCTGATTTTGATGGGCAAAAAGTCTCTCTAGAACTTGATGGAGATGGACCCTTGGGTACTATTGAGGCAAAATCTGGTATTATTTCCTTCTTGCCCTGTCAAAGTTGCTAATGGATTTAAGGATATACATACGCTACTCTAGCTTCCTTGAACAAAGTGAGAGAAAGTATAATCCTTTTGCTTTGTGGCAGGTAAAAAGTATAAATTGGTTAACTCTCCATCTCAGGCTGCTGATATATCAGTCTTTCTATCCTCTCCATCAGGGCCAAAAATTGGTAGGTCTGAAATCGTAAATTGAGTTTCAATGTTTTATAACTTTCACTAAAAAATGTAGTACAAATGGGTGTACAAATGTAGTGTAATTCCCACAAGTTTTCCGATTAATGGTAATGTTTTCGTTTGAATGGGTGTATAATGTAGCCACAAGAAATTTTATCACTTTTGTTTGATCACTTACATAAACTGTAAGAACGATCCTTCACATGTTAATTGCCATACAATTGAGGATAATTTTTTCGTTGGAGGTGTTATAGGATCATCAAACACCACGGGTTGTTAGTAGCTGCAACATTTTTTATTATGCCTAATCCTTCCTTTTTCTCGCTTTGGCAGCTGGGAAAATTTCTCGACATGTTTTGCCGGTCCATTATCCAGAACCAAAGGAACTAATAGCTCTTGAGCTTGATGCAAAAAAGCCAATGCCCACTAGTTCTAAGACATCATTGACAAGTTCATATCATCATTCGATGTCTTCAAAGAGTCAGAGAATGCCAAATTCAGAAAGCAGAAGCCGATATGATCATAATAGCAAAAGAAGCTCCGCGTCTGAAGTTACTGATGGATCTCTACATTCTAAAAGAACCAATGTTGAGTCTTCCAGATACAGTAATCAATCTGCTCAAGACTCTGGGCGAGGTCGAAGTGAGGACACTTTCTCAGGGTCAGCAGAGCTGTCTCATCGAAAGAAAAGGAGGAAGACAAACATTAACGCTTGATCAATGTCTGTGGTTTGTTGAAAAGTGTAATAATTTGACCGTCAAATGTTGCTCTTTTTGTCAGTTACTATCTGAAAGTTGGTGTTTATGAAAACAATTACCTACTTTCTAAACAATTTGCACACAAGTATCTTACATTTTACAACTTCTTTAAGGAAAGACTAGAGTATACTGGTGCAAATGCAAGGGAATTATTAAGTTATAAGTTATAACAGTAGTATAGCAACAAAATTGTAGAAAGTAAGAGAGGTCCTATCAAAAAATAAAATTAAAATATAGAGCGAATATGAAATTCCTATTAAGACTATAGGTAAATGCACAATATTGATGTTTTTTTTTCCAATGCTAAAAAAGGCAAAACACAAAAACCACAAATCAAATACCCAAAACTCATGATATCAAACATTTTTCGCGAAATTTATATTGGCTGAAAAGATAAATAGTTTATTCCACCATAATTTTTTCTTTCCTAATAAAAACACATCATCACAATTTAATAGGTAACAGAATAGATTACAAATATGACCCTTAACAATGATGATATAAAGTAAAAATTGTTATAAAATAGGGTTTTTTGTAGAGAGTGTTTTTGGAGAGAAGAATAGATCTATCATCTTATTCAATAATAGGGGATATATATATACAAGCAATAAGGGTTTTCTATAAACTAACCCTACTTTCCGGAATATTCTAGATACATAAGGAATATAATGGGCATCCACAATATATCAATATTTTATAACACCCCCTTGAATGTTCATAATAGAACAAATGCACTATTTTATAATGCGCATGTGCAATGCTGCCTCGTTAAAACCCTTACCAGGAAAACCCAGTGGGAAAAACCATGGCTAAGGGAAAAAGAGTACAGAGCGCATTAACTCCCCCTCATGATGTCATCCGTTGAGATCCTTGAGACGACGCAACCCGATTAGATGAACTAATTTCTGGAATGTAGTAGTCGGAAGTGCCTTGGTAAATAAATCTATCAAATTTTCGCTTGAACGAATCTGTTGGACACTAACCTCACTATTCTTCTAAAGGTCATGGGTGAAGAAAAACTTTGGCGAAATATGCTTCGTCCTGTCACCTTTAATGTACCCTTCCTTGAGTTGTGCAATACAGGCTGCATTGTCTTCATATAGTGTAGTCGGATCTTGTTTTCCACATAATAGACCACTATCTTCTTGTATGTGCTAAATTAGAGACCTTAGCCATACACATTCTTGACTAGCCTCATAAATTGCTAAAAGTTCTGCATGATTAGAAGAAGTAGCAGCAATGGTTTGTTTCATGGAACGCCAAGAGATTGCGGTACCACCATATGTAAATACATATCCAGTTTGTGATCGAGCAACATGAGGATCAGATAAATACCCTGCATCTGCAAAACCAACTAATTCTTCTTTGGAGGTGTTAGAAAAGAACAAACCTTTATCTTTCGTACCTTGTAGATAGCGAAATATATGCTTAACCCCATTCCAATGCCTTCGGGTAGGACATAAGCTAAACCTTGCTAATAGATTAATAGATAATGATATGTTGGATCTTGTGTGACTAGCAAGATACATCAATGTTCCTATTGCACTTAGATATGGTACTTCAGGACCAAGAATCTCTTCATCATTTTCCCGAGGGCGAAAGGGATATTTATCAACATCTAGTGATCTTACAACCATAGGGCTAGTTAACGGATGTGCTTTATCCATATAGAATCTTCTAAGCACCTTGTCTGTGTATGTAGTTTGATGCACAAGGATTCCTTCTTTTAGGTGCTCAATTTGTAGCCCTAAACAAAATTTTGTCTTACCAAGATCTTTCATTTCAAACTCCTTTTTCAAGTATTCTACTTTTATTGAAATCTCTTCTAGAGTTCCAATGATATTCAAATCATCAACATAGTCAGCAATAATCACAAAGCCTGACCCAAATTTCTTTATGAAAATACAAGGGCTGATAGGGTCATTTTTATAATTTTCTTTCAACAAATATTCAAGGCAATTGTACCACATACGCCTTGATTGTTTCAATCCGTAAAGGGATCTATTTAACTTAATACAATGTTGTTCAATTCTCGAGAACACGAACCAGTTGCTTCAGGAAACTTGAAACCTTCCGGGAATTTCATGTATATATCACTATCAAGTGGGCCATATAAGTAAACTGTTACAACATCCATTAGTCGTAAATCAAGTCCATGTCTTACTGCCAGACTAATTAAGAATCTGAAAGTAGTTGCATCCACCACAGGAGAGTATGTCTCCTCAAAATCAATACCAGGTCTTTGTGAGAATCCTTGTGCAACTAAACGTGCTTTATGTCTCATAATTTCACCCTTTTCATTTCTTTTCCGCACAAAGACCCATTTATATCCCACTGAATTTACAACTTCAGGTATACGAACTACTGGCCCAAATACTTCTCTCTTTGCAAGTGATTTCAATTCTGCATCAACTGCTTCTTTCCATTTTGGTCAATCATCTCTTTTCCTACATTCTTCGATGGACTTAGGCTCATGATCCTCTTTTTCATTCATAACATCAAGTGCTACATTATATGCAAAAGCATCATCGAAGTCGATTTCATTTCGATTCCAAGTTATTCCAGACATGACATAATCTGTTGAGATCTCTTCATTATTAGGTACCTAAGGTTCTTCTAGAACACTATCATTTGTCATGTCTATGGTCTCTTCTAGAGATCTTTCATTTATTGCTTCCTCAATCTGGCCATTACTTATCATTGCTCCTTTTCTTTTCCGAGGATTCTTATCTTTGGAACCTACTGGTCTACCACGCTTCAGGTGTGCCTTAGACTCATGAGATTGTCCTTCAGGGACATCAATCTTGATAGGAGCATTCACAGCTGGTATATGTGACTTAGTCACTCTATTTAGGTCAATAAATGCGTCTGACAATTGATTTGCTAAGATTTGTAAATATATTATCTTTTGAACTTCCAATTCACATTGTTTAGTACGAGGATCAAGATGATTTAATGATGATTCATTCCAACTAATTTCTTTTTCCAACTGCTTGTTCTCTCCCCTTAATGCTGGAAAAACTGACTCGTTAAAGTGACAATCTGCAAAACGAGCAGTAAATAAATCCCATGTTAATGGCTCTAGGTATCTAATTATTGATGGGGATTCAAACCCGACATATATGCCCAACCTCCTTTAAGGACCCATCTTAAAGCGTTGTGGTGGAGCAATTGGAACATACACATGATCACATCCCAAAATTCTTAGATGGGAAATATCTGGTTCCTGACCACAAACGGGCCGATTGTGATGGGGAGAATTTATGTTTAATGGTTGGCCTGATAGGAATTAGTGCTGCAGCATGTAAAATAGCATGTCCCCAAGCACAAATCGGGAGATCCGACTTCATAAGTAATAGTCTAGCAATCAATTGAAGACCATTTTGTGTATGAACATGTGCTACAGGATGTTCAACATTAATTCCAATAGTCATACAGTAATCATTAAAATCCTGTGAAGTAAATTTACCAGCATTGTCCAAACGTATATTCTTAATAGGAAAATCTGGAAATTGTACTCGTAATCTTATCAGTTGAGCAAGTAACCTCGCACACGCCAGGTTGCGGGTTGATAGTAAGGACACATGTGACCATCTAGTCGATATATGGATTAAAACCATAAAATATCTAAATGGTCCACATGGTAAATGTATTGATCCACATATGTCTCCTTGTATGGTTCAAGGAAAGAAATAGATTCATAAGTTATTTTCGCTGGTGATGGCCGAACGATCAACTTACCTTGGGAACAAGCAGCACAAGAATAATCATTTTGAAGAATCTGTTGTCTCTTCAAAGAATGTCCATGTGAATTTTCAATTATTTTTCGCATCATTATACTGATGAACCGGGATTGGCCTAACTGGTCATGCCAAACTATGAAGCTATCTGTAACCTTCTAGTTTACAATAGCATATGTCTCAATAGTATTAATCTTTATGTAGTACAAACCAGTGGAGAGTGCAGATAATCTCTCCAAAACATGCTTAGTGCCTTGGGTTATACTCGTAATTTGAAGGAATTCATTATTTCCTTCACTTATTGTCTTAATATGGTATCCGTTTTGACAGATATCTTTAAAACTCAATAAATTTCTTTGAGAATTAGGGGAGTACAGAGCATCAATAATTTCGAATCTTGTTCCCATAAGCATCAATGTAGTTGCTCTTCCGGAGCCTTCAATAATGTTGTACTACCGGATATAGTATTCACACTTATATTATTCATCATCGATTGAGAAAAATATCTCTTATTTTTAAGTATCGTATGAGTAGTTGCACTTTTTGCTAGACATATTTCTTCACCAATTAATGTTAATTGAACTTGGAGGGCATTCATGTTCTTCAAATAAAATAATAGAAAGTAAATAACATATCCTAAAATGTCCAAACATTCAAATAACTAAAATAAGATTAAAGTAACAAAGTCACAAAACAAACTACTATCATCAAGTTCATGCATAAAATAACAAAACCAAAATAAATGACATAAATTATTCTAGCTAAATTATGAATATAAGCTACTAAATCTTTATTTGCTAATAGATATAATTGTCTTTGACTTAATTATTCCCTTCAAGGGTGGTGAAGAAATCTGCAACCTCCAGGTGAGTTGTATCACCATTATCAAAATCACCCTTGCCATCTTCATACACCAAGTTAGTCTCCACTTTCTTTCCTTTCTTTTTCAAAGATTGTTGATAAAGGTCAACAAGATGCTTTGGTGTACAAGATATACGAGACCAGTGACCCGTTCCTCCACAACGGTAGCACATAGTCTCACTTTTAGCCTTCTCATGCCTTTTACCACCATCCTCATTATCCCACTTCCGGTGAGAAAAGGAGTTTTTGAAATGACCACCTCTACCTCTATAATGGCCACGACTTCTTCTGCGGCCATGATTTCCACCACGACCACGACCACTGCTACCGGCAAGGTCTTTATTGTTAATTCGTATCCCATTGTGGGATGTAGCATTCACTTCAGGGAATGGAGTAGAGCCAGTTGGCCGTGATTCATGAATTTTCAATAAAAGTTCTTCATTTTGTTCAGCCACTAGAAGACAAGATATCAATTTAGAATATTTTTTAAAACCCTTTTGACGATATTGCTAACTCAATAAGAGATTATCCTTGTGAAAAGTGGTATATATCTTTTCCAACATATCCTTATTAGTTATTTTTTCTCCACATAATTTCAGTTTAGAAGTGATTTTGAACTTGGCTGATGAGTTATATTCACTTACTGATTTAAAATCTTGTAACCTTAAATTTGGCCATTCATAACGAGCTTGAGGGAGGATAACATTTTTCTGGCGGTCGTACCTTTCCTTTAAATTATACCAAGGCACCATTGGGTCTTTCACAGTTAAATATTCAGTCTTAAGGGCCTCATGAAGGTGATGGCGAAGGAATATCATAGCTTTAGCTTTGTCTTGACTGGTTTCTTGATTTCCTACTTTGATAGTTTTTCCAAGACCTTTTGCATATAGATGAATTTCAACATTTAATACCCAAGAAAAATAATTTTTTCCAGTAATATCGAAGGCTGCAAATTCAAGTTTTGCTAAGTTTTACATAATTCACTATATTAAAACAATATTACAAATTAGGAATTTGACAAGTCATTTACACAAGTAAAACTAATAAGAAAACAATTATTAGGAATTTAGACAATAATCCAAGAGACACGACTGATTATTATAATACAATTCATAATATATGAATTAAAAGGAATAAAACACTGATATTTAAAATCTAACCAAGGAATTGAAGCGAGTGGTGGTTTACGCTTCACCTTCATACTAATTAGACTCATGGTCGATATCAAAAGGCGGAATCAGGTCACTGGGTGAATCCTTAAGGGTAAATTAGTGAATATTTTGCACGCATGATTTGAGATAGATAGAGTAAACATTAATTTTACATATTATTGTTAGTCGATTTTAACATTGATATATATGATTTGAAGTGATACTTAGACATACGGGTGCACTAGTGCTTATTTTTGTTTGTTTTTACTTGAAAGGTGGTCCAATTGTTATGAAATAATGGAGTTTGAATATGTTAGATAACATCTATTTTAGCTCTTTGACAAACAATTTTGACGAAAATAATTATATGTTTAGATTTATTTTATAGAAAATCCTGTATTGTAAAAGCTTTTTCCGCATGAATGGAATGACTTAGTAAGCCTAACCTCAAATTAAAGATGGTAATGCTCCGTCATTAGTTAAACTGTAGCAGTGATTATGTCAACATATATTATGAAAAATAGATTGAATAATAATCTAAATTTCAAGGATCACATATTTTGGAAACCACCGAATCATACACCACTATTACAGTGATAATAATCACATTCTAAAATAACCAACTCTTCGTGTAGTGGCTAACCAATGTCAACTTAAATTTCCTATTATACACATACAATTATCAGTGTTGGTTTTTTTTTTTTTAAATAATTATCAGTGTTGGTTAATATGTGATTAATAGAGCATAAATTCAAACGTGGCTTTGAAAGTATAAAACAATATTTCATGCATTACTTATATTGATCAAGTCAATAAAATCAATTATGTCATACATTATCATGAAATCAGGAAGATGAATGGACGATAACAATTGTTTCAATCATGTATGCGCAAAATATAGCAACAATAATCATCCAATTGTAAAACCATTACTTAACTACAAATCACTAATTACCTGATAACACCCAATACAAACTCACAAAGTAAATTAAATTATAGGAGATGTCGATTAATCATTAATCATTCCACTCGATATTGATTATCTATGAAGCAATAACAAGATATGTCTAAAAAGTATACTAATCATAATTTGCATAGCATCTAATGGTTATCAATAATTCAGAAGCAATATATTTACTTTGCCTAACTAAATACTTATGCAAAAATTAAATCAGCAACCTAACTTAACTTTATTCACACATTACGAAGAGTCTAGAAAACAACAAACAAATCATGCAGTAATTAATTCAAGCATAAAGGGAAAATAATTCAGAAGTAAAAGTTTTCACGACTACAACATATTTGACTCCATGTGCAAGTTGATCCAAACAATAGTCAACATGATTTTGGACGTGTCACATAAGAAAATGAATCCAAATAATAATCGACAAGCAATAGCAAAGGCATAAAGCATACCTGGAGAAGTTGTTAAGCTAGTTGATTCGGTAAAACAATCGTGCCGATAACGTGTTATAAAATAGGGTTTTTAGTATAGAGTGTTTTTGGGAGAAAAATAGTTCTATATATATATAAGCAATAAGGGTTTGCTATAAACTAACCCTACTTTCCGGAATATTCTAGATACATAAGGAATATAATGGGTATCCACAATATATCAATATTTTATAACAAAACTAAAGTTTTTTTAATTAATTAATTATTTATTTATTTCGTACATTATATTTGTCAATTTTTGAAAATTAGTACCTTTTATTTATTTATTTATTTATTTATTTGTTAAAATTACAGTATCTCATTCTTCTCTAAAACACAAAAGTTGGTACCATTTGACATTTCCTGTCAAAAAAAGTTAAGTAGGGCCTACTCTAACTAATTAATCTTAATAACTATTTTTCTCAACTAAACTCTATTATTTTAGCACCTTAATGCTATTATTATCTATCTTAATGCTATTATCTGAATTGATAGCATTAATAGCTTTCAAACAATGTGAAGTTGTGGTAATGTTGTTCCAGTTCTTCAAGTTAGCAAGTTTAACACCCTCAAGGGTAGCAAGAAGTTCCGCCATTAGTATATTAGTAGCAACTATAAATCACTTATCACTCCATTGAAACTCAATTTAATCCTAATTTTTCAACTGAATTCCGCTTTAATCCAACAATCATTATGTACACAGATTTCGCCAACATTCTAAAAGTTAGGTTTCTGATTGAGTTGGGTTTTGCAATTGCTTTGGGTTTTTTTCGATTCATTTGTAAAATTCAGGGTTTTACTTGTTAAAATTCAAATTTAACCTACATTGCTATTAAATTTAACCTTTAATGTTCTCTGAATTTCATAAAAATTGATTTTTATTTTGTTTAACTGGCAGATGATGTAGCGATGGAGAAATTTTGAGTGTTTAATTGGGTTTTTTAGGATTTGCTTATGAAGGGGGTTAAAGATAAGAGAGAGTATGTGAGAAAATAATAGAGTTTAGTTGAGAAGTAGTTAATAACACTAATTAGTTTTAGTGGGCCCCACGTTTTTTGATGGAAAATGTACGTTAAATGGTACTAGCTTTTATATTTTGGCAAATATATATTTTTTTATTGAGGTACTAATTTTCATAAATTGACAAATATAAGATACTAAATAACCCAAAAATAACTAAAAATAACCATAAATCGAAGCTATCTCTAAAAATAAAAAGGTTATCCGGCCAACATGAAATCCCAATACATATATATAGAAAGAGGATCATGTGAAAACTGTTTTCACCATGAAAACCACAAAAAAAAGGGTACAATAGAGGTATAAAGGGTACACATACTTCATTGATAACATTTTCATAAATAATAAAAAAATTGTTGTAAATATACCTATACCACTTTAATCTTAATATGACCACTTTAAATCTTATATGTACCCCTTTTTGTGGTTTTCACGGTTTTCAGCAAACTTAAGGTTTTTAGTGGATCCTTGCTATATATATATATATATATAATTAATAATTAACATAATAGAATATTAAAAGAGAAGGCTTTGATCTTGATAGAAAATAGACAGTTATATATGAAATATATTGCACATACATAATATCTACATATCTAAAAATAAGAAATTTTAAGGACAAATTATACGCAAGTTACCTAAACTCGGTTATGCTTAGTTTCTTTTATATCACTTATTCATTCATGTGACTAAGGCCGTGTATTGAAAATGCAAGTAAATGCCGAAGTACCAAAAAGTGCAAGTAAATTCTTCCACAGTCCACACACGACATCATTAGTCTGTAAGTATATATTGTTCCCAATTTTAGCAGTGGAGGAAGAACACGAAGAACGAAAAAGGATGAATCTCAATATCTCACCATACATAATATTAACATAACTATGTAACATAGTCTCCAAATATTTATCCTATTGCGATAATCAAATATCGTCACAATATATTATGATAGAATTAATTTCTTAACTCTATTCAACATCCCTCTCAAGGTAGAGCATGATGATCTTGAATGCATGCCCATCTTGATGTCCAAAAAAACCCTCAAATTACGCCTTTCCTTAGAGTCCTAGTGAATATATTTGCTAATTGTACCTTCGTTGACATATACGATGGACCAATAGGAGTACAATAACACTCTCCTTGATCTCGTTGTCGAATAAAACGACGAATGGACTCTATACTTTTTTTTATTCTTTCATGGCAATCTTGGTCTTGCAGTAGTTGCTTCAACCACTTTAACTCACAAGTCAATGCCGCCATTGACCTGTTTATTGTTTCTTAGTCTTCCATAACACATGTGATAGATCAAGTAGCACAAACTACTCCGTATTTCATGTTGGTCGGATAAGTTGATCGCCGCATTTCTTCAAGTGTCTCACTACTCTCAAAACAACCTCCCAATGATCCTCTCGCAATACTTGCATATATTGTGACAAAATATGCACTGAATATGCCATGTTAGCCGAGTGACCGCCAGAAAAATCAAATCAAACGACCAATTAATCTCATGTACTTCTCACCATCATTCCATCAACAAGCTCTTTTTCCTTTGCCAAAGCAAGTTTATGATTTTGCTCCATTGGATAATTTGCGTGTGTGTCAACAGAATAAGGAGACTTAAAAAGTAGATATTCGTATTAACCTCATTTCCCCTTTCACATTCTCAGCCCCTGCCTCAAGATCTATTTTTCTTAATGGATGTCTATGCATACCTCCAATTTATTAATCAAACACTCTCAATTCTTCTTTATAAAGTTTATCTTTTATTTTATTTTCACCTTCTAAGTCTTCCATTGATGAATGGCGAGGCTGAATCAAACATGGTTATATTTATACTTAAGGTATATACTGCGATTTTTGCCAAGGACTGCAACATTTGATAAATTTTGAATTGATCATATTATTGCTATGATTTTAAAACACTTTAATCACTACCTTTTCAGGAAAATCCGCCATATATGGTTGCATTTATGCTTCACTTGCATATATCAGATACATTATTAGGGTAAAGGTATTTCTTGTTCTTTACACTTGAACATTTTTTTATGATCATTTTATGCAATCCCATCGTCCAAATCACTTGAAGCATCAAACACACGGTTTTATCCTAACCTCATCATATAACCCTTTTAAACATTTCAATTACTACGACTTCAAGAAAAAATAGCAACACATGATCACATAATGCTCTAAAGTATTAAATATTGCCTAGAATTCGCAAGTGCCGCCTAAAATAATTATTAAACATCCTAAAATGCCCTGCACTATCAAAACCACCACAACTCATATCCTTACCCTCCCATGCTTCCATCCACCTTCTCTCTTCAGTCTTTCTGATCAAAATACCAATACCTCATCAAAACCACCACCATGCTTCCATACACCCACCGCCACCCAAGTGCTTCCACCCATTCACCACCACTATACACTTCTAGCTAATCACAAATCCCCGTAGATCGAACTCGCTCTGACCCCCCATAGGCCACCATCACCCCTTGCCTAAAAACATTGGAAAACAACAACCATCATTGATGGACCACCCACCACCATCTCTTACCCACAAATTGAAGGAATACACCGCAACCATCGCTGAATAGCCACCAACCACCATCCCTTGCCCGTAAAATATCGAAAAAACCCATCGAGAAACTGTCCACCAACTAGAATAGCACTCCATAGCGGGGTTTGCCTAGTTACACACATGAAATGCAACTCACATGGCAGTTTGGTAATTCTTGAGAAGGTTAGGGTTAGTATATGTGAATTGTATTATACGCTAATTACATGTATAGTGGTTTGTATCCGTTATGTATTTATTCTTCTGTTATGTTTTTGTTCTTGAGAATGTACAAACTGCCACCACTGCCATTGCACTTCCACAGCCACCGCCGCTGATAGCCCCTTTCGCACACCACCAACACCATTTACAGCCCCATTTGCACACCAAACATGTTCGTGCAACTGTAAGGCAATAACCCTAAACACATTCGAACCTTTCTTCAGCCGCCCAAATGGCCCCATTCGACCACCATTACACCCGAATTCGTCACCCTAAACCCCCAATTTGGATTCCAAAACCCTCAATTTGATAACCAATTCGAAACATTAAACCTTAATTCGATACCCAATACCTCTAATTCGAAATCCTAATCCCCAATTGGATACTCAAGTTCAACTATCCTAAACCCCAATTCAAAGTGATTTGTGGTGACGGTGGATGAAGGAGAAGATAGATTTTTAGTAATGATGAATAGTAGATTCGTGGTGGTGAAGGTGCATGAAGGAGAATTAGAGATTCGTGGTGGTGGTGGTGGTGGTGGTGGAGGTGGATGAAGGAGATACGAGTTTGTTGGTGGTGGACTAGTGGTGCTCTGGTGGTGAATTAGGGTGGAGGGGGAATATGATTATTTCTAATCATGTTTTAATTAAAGATGTAATCATGTTTTAGTACTTAGAAAAAGCAATTAAGCAAGATTATTTCACAGTTTGCATATAATACAACAATACATTGTTATACTATTGAAGTACCCGTTTATGGGCATTACAGTGCCCCACCTATATGAAAATGACAGAAAAGACCCTGTGAGTTACTTTGGACCGCAACTCATCGTGTGTAATCAGTAATTCCCCCTCCGTTACTATCGATTTGTGTTTTCATCGAGATTTTTTTTTAATATTTAATTCTCTGATAAATTTGTGTGGCGTGTTGATTCTTCGTAGTGGCGAGTTGATAAGTCGCCAATGGCAGACAAACCTTTGTTCATAGCAGGGTCGTCTCGTTAAATTCCAGGGCCCTGTTCCAATCTTAAAAAATGGGGCCCTAATGAAATATTTTTAAACATATAATTCTAAACATTATTTTAAAAAACACAGAAATTTAATACTAAAATAATAATGAAAAAAATTCAACAATGTGATTAACAACTAACACAGAAATGAAAAAAATGGTTTTCAGCTATCTGCTTTAATAGCGAAGTGCTCAAAAGCATTGACCGACTTTCTCAATTGAAAAAATTTTTAAAAAAAATCACAATTGCATAAATAAATCAATACGATCATAAAAAATAACATTTTAACAACAACATCAATTAACCAATGCAATTAAAAATAACAGCATTTGCATCGCTCCCTCTCATCGACTTAATCAATGCACTAATCCAATTATAATGTTCTTCCCCAGCTTTATCATAAGCAATATGTTTACACTCCAAAACCTCCTTCACATCCTCCACATTAACCATCACTACCCCATCATCCAAACAACCCTCAATTCCGGCCACTCCCCTCCCCCGAACACTACCCTTTCTCCTGAACACGCCCCAAAGTCGTGGTAGCACAAACTTCAAGAGCATTCAAAGCAACCCTAGCATCCCCATCACACTGCGATGACAAAACCTCAATAACCTCCTCCTCAACCACAACCTTCCTCCCAACACTAACCGCCACGCCTTTCTCCGAATCCTCAACCGCCCTCCTCAATAATTTCCCAACTCCCACAGGACATAATGGATTAAGAGTCAACAGTTTAACAAAAATTTGTTATATTTGGGCAAACCTAATTTTTTTATCTATCAAAATCAATCTCATATATATGTTGAATTGGTTGAAAAATTTGCAGAAATTGGGTGAAATTTTATAAGGGGTGAAGAAATTGGCCGTTTGAGATTGGTTAAAATGGAAAATTAATTTTTCCATTGAAGAAGGTAAGATAATTACTATTTTTTTTTTTGGTAAAATAAGAAATTAAATGAGAATTTACGAATAGATGAAATTATGGGAAAAAAAGTTGAGAAAGGGGAGGAATTTCAGCAACTTTAATGTGATGGCTTTTAATAGCCTTGATTCAATAAGGGATTTTATTTTGGAAACTTGAAAGGTGCGTGTATTCATGATAAGAAGATGAAGAGTTGCTGCAGTGTGGAAAGTTTTTTTTTTCTTTTTCTTGTTCAGTTGGGTTTTGAGCAAAATTAGGCCCTTTGATTTTCGAGGCCCTGCGTTATTGGCCAGCTTGCATAGATAAAGGGTCGGGCCTGGTTAATAGCCTTGATTTTGGCCAATTATCAACTCACCACTACCTTCATGATGACGAAAAAATCAACTGCTATTTTTATTCTTCTTTATTATTCAAATTTTGTTTCAATTTTGTTTTGTTTTAATTTTAGCTTAGATTGTGTGTAGATTATGCTATAATTTTTGGATAATATTTTAATTCTGATATTTCTTAAATTTCTTTCTTATTTTTTTTTATTTTTAGAATTTAACCATTAAGGAGGAAATTGATGGTCGTGGGTTAGCGGTGGTTGGTGGGTTGACTGATGTGGAAGCAAAGGGTTTTGGCTTGTAGGTAGCACTAATGTGGAGTGGTATTTTGGCCATGTAGGAACAATGATGGTGGTTGGTCAATGGTTGTATTCGTGGGTCTAAAGTTGTGGTTGAACATTGATTGGGCAGTGTGGAAAACAAAGGGCAACAATAAATGTAGGATTAATGAATCTGTAAAACTGATTAAGAAAAAAAATATAGGCCGAAAGTTTAATGTGAAAAAAGAAGAAAACCGTGACGTGTTGGAAACACTGTCTTCGAAGCGAATTTCGCCCTGACAATGGATCAATCGGCTACCAACGTTTGCTCTCCAAGATTGTACACGGTTACCTTCCGAATTGTGCACTCAAGTAAGAAAGGTTTGGAACTCAGGAAATTGCTCAGAAAAGAAGAAGAGAGGAAGAAGAGAATGGTTGTCGAATTGTGTACTTCCACCGAATCCAAAGACACAATTTATAGCCAATAAGAAAACGAACTGAAAAGTCAAAGGTGTTAATGGCCATTAAGGAAAATTATTTTTAAATCAACAAAATCAGCACAAATATATTAATTAATGGCCATAAAACTGTAATAAAAAAATTAATACCAGTTTTAAAGCTTAATAAAAGCGTCAGTTAGGAGAAGAATGTGGAAGGGCTTGCGTAACTGATGATTCTCATACAACTGGAATATCAGTTACGACTCAGGCCAAAAAGTAGGCCACACCACTCCACACACGTGTTACAAGCACGAATCGAACAGCGCGCACGTGGGGAGACCCCTTTCTAGCCCATATCACTAGTTCAAATATAAGTAGTAAAACCCACCTTTATAAACACATTTCAAACCTCTTATTCTTTCAATGTGGGACAAAGTTCCTTTCATAAAATACTTATTTTCTTTTCCACAAAACAACTTCACATAGGTTAAAGGTTTGATTTTTGCATAATTCCAACAATAAAAACTATGATGGGGGGAAAATGGTTGGTGGAGGGTTAACTGATGTAAAAACGAAGGCTTTGGCTTGTGGGTACTAGGTAACGGTAATGTGAAGTGGTGGTGGAGTAGTGGTGGTGTGGAGTTGAGAAAAGCCACAGGGGTTAGGGGTATTATTGTCAAATCAGACATATCTATACTAATAACTAAAGTAAACACCATTTAAACCAAAAGCTGCCACGTGTCAATTTCTCATTAAAAATTCTCCCGCCTAAACCTTTTCCGATATCTAATAAAACAAACTACTAAACTAAAATATTAAAATAAATCCTCTTAAAATATTTTTTCTCAAATCAATAATTTTTGTATTATTTTCACTACAATAATCATTAAAAATGCTTCATTTGAAATGTTATTCAAATTAGATTATGTACTATTTAAAAATTACATTTCATTTAATACAATAATCATTAAAATTGCATTTCACTAAAAAAAAATGAATACTCGATATTATATAAATATTTTTCATCTAAATCGTGCAACGCATGAGTACTGATCTAGTTTCGTATAAAAACCAAGTCTTACTTATGAATTTTGGGTGGCATTTAACGAACCCCATTAGGCTACATGTATTGCTAGGCTCTTAACACTTTGAAACTTTTATTCCAATCATCCTATGAGATCCCATCGTCCAAATCACTTGAAGAGTCAGACATCAAAGGTCGAGAACGTAGAATTAATTAGCTCCTTATTACAATAATGAAAAAGGTGAAGCAATTAAGAATTCAGTGTAAGTATTTCCACACTCCTCAAATTATTTGCGCACTCCACTCCCTCTCACATGTATAGTAACAATGATCAATATTCATTTGAGTAATATAAAAAGTGAAAAAATAATTTGGAGAGTGCGGAAATCACTACCCAACATTCCATAATTAAGGACCACAATTATCTTCACTTATAAAATGCTACACAAAAGATGCCAACAGTTGAACATCAGTTGTCTTCCACAAAAATGTTAATTATAAATTTAGCACTGTCAATTCAGATCAACAATTAAGTAGTTCTAGTGGTATCCAACAATTCACTTCATCTGAGTTGATTTCAACTCCGTTTAGTATAAGTTGATTTTATTTTGAGGCTAATTCAATTTTACTTGTATATACAAGCTATATACCCAAACAACAGTGGAACAACAAAAAGAATTCAATTAAATTCATTAGTAGTAATAATTATTGAAGTAAATATGCAATAAGTGTAAAATTCAACTCTGCCTCTAGGGTAGAAAGTATAATACACAGCAGCCAAATTTGTTAACTTATAATAATGGGACCGGTAGAAGCTCTAATATATTTGAGGTTTTGCATATTGTAATGGTAGAGCATAGCCTTGGTTGCTAAGGCTGAGTCCAAGTCCCTCCTTCCGCTCCTGCTAGCACGTACAGTCCCTAGCATTGATCATCTTAGGACTTTTGGTTGCCTATGTTTCGCCCCGAGTTTGGAAAATTAAGGAGATATTTAAAGGTTAGAGAGGAAGCACATGGAAAAATAATGCTTATGCAACCAATGCCTGGCCTCCATCTGAATAGTCAGTCTGTTGAACCTTCGTTGTTCTATTTGCACCTGTTTAATTTGGTTGCTTTTCTCGGGAAAGGACTCACTTTGGTCGTCGTACTCCGCCTGGGGCGACGTCATTGCCAGGATCACTTCTCTTGGGACTCACTGTTGGCCATGAACATGGAACGAGGTTTTCATTGCCTTTGCATTTAACAAAATTTATAAATTAAATTAGTTGAAACCTTATATAAATAACCAATTTATGTGTTATGTAATAATTAATAACTACAACTACTTATTAACTGTTATAAAATATTGTTATTTGATGGATGTTCATTATACCCCTTGGGTATAATCTAGAGCATTCTGGATACTAGGTTTTACTCTACAGGAAACCCTTAATGCTTGTATATATATATTTTGGTACTGAATAAGAAGGCAGGTTTATTCTCTCCCACAAATACTCTCTATTAAACCCTATTTTCTATAACACGTTATCAGCACGACACTCTGATTGAATCTATTAGGTTGCATCAATCAATTAATATAACATCCCATCTAAGCCCCTAAGGTATGCATATTTGCAAGTTTATTATATTTATCAAATTCAATTGTATTTTATATTTGATGAATGATTGCGTTCGTAATTTAATCCTCATACTCGTAATTTAATAATCACGACAATGCAAGTTAAATTAATAGTATTTAGTCGATTTCTTGAAAAAAAAAAATAATTATTATTTGAAAATTGCCGATTACTGTGTATATATAATGGATACATGTATAAATATTAAATATTCGTTCATATAAATTGTACCATTGTGTATATTGTTGTTAAGTTGTGTGTAGTATATCTACATTGTGCTGTATGTTTATAAAAACAATTAAATTGTATATTGGTAATTAGTAAATTACAAATAATGGATAGTATATGAATTGTCTTTGAAAGAAATAGTATGTGTGTTATACTAGTGTTACATAATATAAAATATAGTATAGATAACAGTATAGTAAAATATGTGATATGATAGAGTAATATCGTTAATAAAATTAAAAAAAAAATAGTTATATCTGTATATTAGTAATTAAATGTAATATATAAATATGTGTGTAATGAAATAGATGTTTGGCTAATAATATTAGTAGTATAGTTATAAGTTTTGTGTGTTTATTAAGATGATTTGAATATATAGTTTTTGTATAATGTATTTTTAATATAATCATAGTGTTTATATGATGATTTGTGAATTATTTTAATATGATGTACTGAAAAGAGATATGTATGCATGTTGAAATCGTTAGATTTATAGTAGTTTAATAGTATATATAATATGTCTAGATTATTAGCATATAAAATTATTTTAATTAATAGTATTTGTAGTATGATAATTTTCTCACTTGTACCCACATGTTTTTTCATTTTCTAAGGTATACCCACCTATGCCTAAAATTCCAAGGGATACCCACAAATTTACAAAAATTATTCACTTATAGCCACTTGTTAAATCCACCGTTAGCTAGAAAACCGTTAGTTCATCTTCTTCCTTCGTTTCCAACATCATCATCTTGTTTCCCTTCTTCCTCCATATCCAACTTTCAAATACAATACCTTCAAACTGCAATTCAAGACTTAAGATTTTCAAAACAAATTAAGCCCTCTATCCATTTAATTAATTTTCTCATCTATCAACAATAATTAATTTTCTCTCCTTACTAAAAAAAAAAAAGATTGAAAAAAAGAAAAAAAAATCCATTTAAGTAATGAGGTTGCCATTAGTTTTTTGCTTCTTAGTTTTTAAAAGTGGTTTTAGTGCGAGTGCATGGGATGGTGGGGAGCTGTAATTGAGGGTGGTGTTATGGTGTTGACGGAGAGAAGTGAGGAAGCAACTAAATTTAACGGAAATGTCACCTGAGAGTTAACAATGTGGCTATGAGTGATTAATTTTTGTAAACTTGTGGATGTCCCTGAGAATAACACGAAAATGTGGGTACACCTTAGAAAATGAAAAAACACGTGGGTACACATGAGAAAAACCC
>PYUH01000138.1:2075805-2086512 GCA_016808085.1 Suaeda aralocaspica
AAGATATAATATTTATATATGCTAATGATAGATGTATTTAATATGTAATGTAAAATATGTTAATTATTTAATTATATATGTAATCTAAATGATGCGAATTTAGTAAATATGTATCATTGATTGATTTAGATGATTTAGAACTATTAGTCTTGTGTCGCTATAGAGTGTAATCAAATAAAGTATAATTAATATCATGATATTATTAGGTTAATAGAATCTTGAATATAAGTATTATAATAATTAGAGATTGCTGATATAATTGTTGTTATTGTTTTGTGTTTTGTTCAATGATTTTGTTTTTTTTATTATTATTATATATGGCTATTGATAAAGTTCAATGATAAAGAGGCAATCATATGTGGATTAATTATTATTATTATATATATGGCTATTGACAGTATAAATTGGTTAACAACATACAATTAGTTAGTTTATCATTCATTATATTGGTACATGTGGAGTAAGGTCTCTAGTCATTATCTTGTCTACTAGTATAATTAGGAGTTTATGCTTTATTATAATTTCACTAGGATTAGGATTTCCATCTTTATATAAATTAAGTGTTAAGCATTCATTTATATCAATATGAATTATCAAACAATAATATTAGCGTAGACGAGTATTTTTAATGCAAAGCTTATCACCCACCATGGTTTATTTTATTTTATTACATATATATATAGTGTTTCGTGAATTTGTCTATACAGTATATATGTATTAAGTAAATTTGTCATTGTTGATTACTTGACTCATTTATCAGTAAATTCGTGGCATATATACATTTATTACACTATATAATAGTTCCTAATTTACAATATTATTTTGATATAGTAAATTATGTCAAACCTAGCAAAACTTGAATTTGCGGCCCTTGATATTACTTGAAATAATTATTTGACTTGGGTATTGGATGCTGAAATTCATCTAGATGCAAAAGGTCTTGGAAAAACTATCAAAATAGGAAATCAAGAAAACAGTCAAGACAAAGCTAAAGCTATGATATTCCTTCGCCATCACCTTCATGAGGCCCTTAAGACTGAATATTTAACTGTGAAAGACCCAATGGTGCTTTGGAATAATTTAAAGGAAAGGTACGACCACCAGAAAAACGTTATCCTCCCTCAAGCTCGTTATGAATGGCTTAATTTAAGATTACAAGATTTTAAATCAGTAAGTGAGTATAACTCAGCCATGTTTAGAATCACTTCTAAACTGAAATTATGTGGAGACAAAATAACTGATGAGGATATGTTGGAAAAGACATATACCACTTTTCACAAGGATAATCTCTTATTGAGTAAACAATATCGTGAAAAGGGTTTAAAAAAATATTCTGAATTGATATCTTGTCTTCTAGTGGCTGAACAAAATGATGAGCTTTTATTGAAAATTCATGAATCACGGCCAACTGGCTCTACTGCATTCTCTGAAGTGAATGTTGCATCCCACAATGGGATACGAATTAACAATAGAGGCCCTGCCAGCAGCAGTGGTCGAGGTCGTGGTGGAAGTCATGGCCGCAGAAGAGGTCGTGGATATTATAGAGGTAGAGGTGGTCATTTCAAAAACTCATATTCTCACCGGAAGTGGGATAATGAGGATGGTAGTAAAAAGCATGAGAAGGCTAAAAGTGAGACTATGTGCTACCGTTGTGGAGGAAAGGGCCACTGGTCTCGTATATTTCGTACACCAAAGCATCTTGTTGACCTTAATCAGCAGTCTCTGAAAAAGAAAGGAAAGAAAGTGGAGCCTAACTTGGTATATGAAGATGGCGAAGGTGATTTTGATAATGGTGATCCAACTCACCTGGAGTGNACTCACCTGGAGGTTGCAGATTTCTTCACCACCCCTGAAGGGAATAATTAAGTCAAAAATAATTATGACTATTAGCAAATAAAGATTTAGTAGTTTACATTCATAATTTAGCTAGAATAATTTATGTTATTTACTTTGGCTTTGTTATTCTATGCATGAACTTGATAGTTCAATATTTTGTTTTGTGCTTTAAGACTTTGTTACTTTAATCTTATTTTAGTTACTTTGAATATTTGGATATTTTAGGATATGTTATTTACTTTCTATTATTTTATTTGAAGAACATGAATGCTCTCCAAGCTCAATTAACAATAAATGGTAAAGAAATATGTCTAGCAGATAGTGCAACTGCTCATACGATACTTAAAAATAAGAGATATTTTTCTCAATGATGATGAATAATATAAGTGTGAATACTATATCCGGTAGTGCAAACATTATTGAAGGCTCCGGAAGAGCAACTATATTGATGCCTATGGGAACAAAATTAAAAATTATTGATGCTTTGTACTCCCCTAAGTCTTAAACAAATTTATTGAGTTTTAAAGATATCCGTCAAAACGGATACCATATTGAGACAATAAGTGAAGGAAATAATGAATTCCTTCAAATTACGAGTATAACCCAAGGCACTAAGCAGGTTTTGGAGAGATTATCTGCACTCTCCACTGGCTTGTACTACACAAAGATTAATGTTATTGAGACATATGCTATTGTAAACCAGAAGTTTACAGATAGCTTTATAGTTTGGCATGACCGGTTAGGCCATCCCGGTTCATCAATGATGCGAAAAATAATTGAAAATTCACATGGACATTCTTTGAAGAGCCAGCAGATTCTTCAAAATGATTATTCTTGTGCTGCTTGCTCCCAAGGTAAGTTGATCATTCGGCCATCACCAGCGAAAATAAATTATGAATCTATTTCTTTCCTTGAACGTATACAAGGAGACATATGTGGACCAATACATCCACCATGTGGACCATTTAGATATTTTATGGTTTTAATCGATGCATCGACTAGATGGTCACATGTGTCCTTACTATCAACCCGCAACCTGGCGTTTGCGAGGTTACTTGCTCAATTGATAAGATTACGAGCACAATTTCCAGATTTTCCTATTAAGAATATACGTCTGGATAATGCTGGTGAATTTACTTCAAAGGCTTTTAATGATTATTGTATGGCTATTGGAATAAATGTTGAACATCCTGTAGCACATGTTCATACACAAAATGGTCTTGCAGAATCACTAATTAAACGTCTTCAGTTGATTGCTAGACCATTACTTATCAGATCTATCGATTTCTACTTGGGGACATGCTATTTTACATGCTGCAGCACTAATTCGCATCAGGCCAACCAGTAAACATAAGTTCTCCCCATCACAATTGGTTTGTGGTCAGGAACCAGATATTTCCCATCTAAGAACTTTTGGATGTGTTGTGTATGGTTCCAATTGCTCCACCACAACGCTCTAAGATGGGTCCTCAAAGGAGGCTGTGCATATACNCAAAGGAGGCTGGGCATATATGTCGGGTTTGAATCCCCATCAATAATTAGATACCTAGAGCCATTAACAGGTGATCTATTTACTGCTCGTTTTGCAGATTGTCACTTTAACAAGTCAGTTTTCCCAGCATTAGGGGGAGAGAACAAGCAGCTGGAAAAATAAATAAGTTGGAATGAATCATCATTAAACCACCTTGATCCTCGCACTAAACAATGTGAATTGGAAGTCCAAAAGATAATTAATTTACAAAGCTTAGCAAATCAATTGCCAGACGCATTTACTGACCTAAATAGAGTAACTAAGTCACATATACCAGCTGTAAATGCTCCTATCAAGATTGATGTCCCTGAAGGACAATCTCATGAGTCTAAGGCACGCCTGAAGCGTGGTAGACCAGTAGGTTCCAAAGATAAGAATCCTCGGAAAAGAAAAGGAGCAATGATAAGTAATGGCCAGATTGAGGAAGCAATAAGTGAAGGATCTCTAGAAGAGACCATAGACATGACAAATGATAGTGTTCTAGAAGAACCTTAGGTACCTAATAATGAAGAGATCTCAACAGATTATGTCATGTCTGGAATAACTTGGAATCGAAATAAAATTGACTTCGATGATGCTTTTGCATATAATGTAGCACTTGATGTTATGAATGAAAAAGAGGATCATGAGCCTAAGTCCATTGAAGAATGTAGGAAAAGAGATGATTGGCCAAAATGGAAAGAAGCAGTTGATGCAGAATTGAAATCACTTGCAAAGAGAGAAGTATTTGGGCCAGTAGTTCGTATACCTGAAGTTGGAAATTCAGTGGGATATAAATGGGTCTTTGTGCGGAAAAGAAATGAAAAGGGTGAAATTGTGAGACACAAAGCACGTTTAGTTGCACAAGGATTCTCACAAAGACCTGGTATTGATTTTGAAGAGACATATTCTCCTGTGGTGGATGCAACTACTTTCAGATTCTTAATTAGTCTGGCAGTAAGACATGGAATTGATTTACGAGTAATGGATGTTGTAACAGCTTACTTATACGGCCCACTTGATAGTGATATATACATGAAACTCCCGGAAGGTTTCAAGTTGCCTGAAGCAACTGGTTCGCGTTCTCGAGAACAACATTGTATTAAGTTAAATAGATCCCTTTATGGATTGAAACAATCAGGGCGTATGTGGTACAATCGCCTTAGTGAATATTTGTTGAAAGAAAATTATAAAAATGACCCTATTAGTCCTTGTATTTTCATAAAGAAATTTGGGTCAGGTTTTGTGATTATTGCTGTCTATGTTGATGATTTGAATATCATTGGAACTCCAGAAGAGATTCCAATAACAGTGGAATACTTGAAAAAAGAGTTTGAAATGAAAGATCTTGGTAAGACAAAATTTTGTTTAGGGCTACAAATTGAGCACCTAAAAGAAGGAATCCTTGTGCATCAAACTACATACACAGAGAAGGTGCTCAGAAGATTTTATATGGATAAAGCACATCCGTTAACTAGCCCAATGGTTGTAAGATCACTAGATGTTGATAAAGATCCTTTTCGCCCTCGGGAAAATGATGAAGAGATTCTTGGTCCTGAAGTACCATATCTAAGTGCAATAGGAGCATTGATGTACCTTGCTAGTCACACAAGACCCGACATATCATTCTCTATCAATCTATTAGCAAGGTTTAGCTCATGTCCTACCCGAAGGCATTGGAATGGGGTTAAGCATATATTTCGCTATCTACAAGGTACGAAAGATAAAGGTTTGTTCTTTTCTAACACCTCCAAAGAAGAATTAGTTGGTTTTGCAGATGCAGGGTATTTATCAGATCCTCATGTTGCTCGATCACAAACTGGATATGTATTTACATATGGTGGTACAGCAATCTCTTGGCGTTCCATGAAACAAACCATTGCTGCTACTTCTTATCATGCAGAACTTTTAGCAATTTATGAGGCTAGTCAAGAATGTGTATGGCTAAGGTCTCTAATTCAGCACATACAAGAAGATTGTGGTCGATTATGTGGAAAACAAGCTCCGACTACATTATATGAAGACAATGCAGCTTGTATTGCACAACTCAAGGAAGGGTACATTAAAGGTGACAGGACAAAGCATATTTCGCCAAAGTTTTTCTTCACCCATGACCTTCAGAAGAATAGTGAGATTAGTGTCCAACAGATTCGTTCAAGCAAAAATTTAGCAGATCTATTTACCAAGGCGCTTCCTACTGCTACATTCAAGAAATTAGTTCATCAAATCGGGTTGCGTCATCTCAAGGATCTCAACGGATGATATCATGAGGGGGAGTCAATGGGCGCTGTACTCTTTTTCCCTTAGCTATGGTTTTTCCTACTGGGTTTTTCTGTCAAGGTTTTTAATGAGGCAGCATTGCACATGCGCATTATAAAATGATGTATATTTGCTTTATAATGGACATCCAAGGGGGAGTGTTATAAAATATTGTCATTTGGTGGATGTTCATTATACCCCTTGGGTATAATCTAGAATATTCTGGATACCAGGGTTTACTCTAAAGGAAACCCTTAATGCTTGTATATATATATATATTGGTACTGAATAAGAAGGCAGGTTTATTCTCTCTCACAAATACTCTCTATTAAACCCTATTTTCTATAACATTAACAACTATTTATATGATAAAAAATCATCATCACTATTTGTAATTATAATAATTATTATTATTATAAGGAATGGAACTCAACTGTCCACATTTCCGTTTGTTATGCCACTTTTGTCATTTTCCCATTCTAACGCTTTTACATTCTCTCTCTGTATATCCCCGCCCCGCTCCCCCTTTTTGTATTCTCTTATTAACAACTATTTATTTGATAAAAAATCATCATCATTATTATTATTATCACTATTTGTAATTATAATTATTATTATAATGATTATTTACTAATATTATTTACTAGAGGTAATTAAAATTAATTAAGGGAAATTCTCTCTTGTAGGCTTTTGTTTTTTTAAATTCTTAGTGGCAAGCAAAATTGTGTACTCTGTTACTTTTTATCACTCGTACGCCTTTATTAGAGGGCTGACTAGTAAATCACTGTGATGTACAATTTTGCATATCACAATAGCATTTTGGGGTAATATGTTAGAAATTCGGGATAAAGTTGTCTTTTTATATGCACTTTATGGGGTAGTGTGGTAATAAAGTTTTCTACTTATTTACGAAAATGCCAGGTGATTTGCTATTTATACATATCACAGTGATTGATTAGATATTATCCCCTTTATTTATTTGGAAATCAGTTAGCTTATTGTAATAATGAAAGAGAATGGAACTCAACTGCCCACATTTCCGTTTGTTATGCCACTTTTGTCATTTTCCCATACTAACACTTTAACATTCTCTCTCCGTATATCCCCTCCCCCTTTTTGTATTCTCTTTCCATACAACCACCCCACAGTAGCTCTAACCACACAAGTTCACCCCACTCCAATCACCAAAGCTTCCACCCCCGAAATCCCCTCTACCATCCCTCATATCACCTTATAGGGTTCGTGGGTAATTTGTTGGGTGGCGAGGGGTGATGGAGGAGGGGCGACTGAAGGGAGGTGGTTTTTGGGAGGGGATTTCGTGGATGGGGGTTTTGCTTTTGAGAAGGGGTTTTTCTTGAGAGAAACTATCAATGGAAAAAGATGGGGTTAATGAACTTAGAGAAGGGGATAAGGTAGGAGAAATGGAGGACTATAATTATGTGATTAGGTAAAGAAGGGGAAAAGCCGAAGAAAATTGTTTGCACTAATTAAGGTTAGATAATTAAACAAGAATCTTAGAGTAATTAATGCCAATAAACATTTTTTTTAGGTAAAACTAGGGTGTACCCGTGCTAATGCACGGGATATGATATTTGAAATAAAACAACGGAAAGTAAAATATTGGTGATTTACTAAAAAGAAAGTGAAATATTAGCGGTTATTAAAGTCTTTTGAAAAAAAATTAGTAAAATGGTAGAATATGTAAGTTTTGTTTAAAGGTTGTAAGATATATAAGTAGTTGTTCATAGTTTCTTACCTTAAAGAAAAATAAAATAAAGAAAATCAAATTCATATATTGGGATTTTAGAGTGTTGTGGTGAAAAGTTAGGAAAAAAACATTTAAATTAGTATATAAGATAAGCCTATTTATTTCACAAATTAATAAGGACTTTCTAGTGATAAAAGTACGTAACTTTGCCTACTATTAAGAATTTTAAAAAGTAGAGGCTTACTTATGTTCTTTTTTATTTTTTTTGTTTGTTTTTTTGTGTAGTTAATGTTAGTTCAATTTGATTTCAGTTCAAACCGCTTTGGTTCAGAGTGCTTTCATTTCATACAATTTACTTGATCAGTTATCAGATTAACTTCTTTATTAAGTTTTGTAATCACCTAGTTTCACCCAAATTTGACAGCTCTAGATAAATTTTCTTATTAAAAGTTGCATAAAAAATTACACAAAGATCCTTGTCACATACAGATTTACAGTTAATAGCCATGACAATTAACATGAATGTGTTTTCCGAAGACTTCAAAAAATCTCAGTACAACAAAGAATATAACTATTTCTACTTTTCGTAACCATCAGATGCTCTACACATTCTAATGCTATAGCTTCAATGACTCGTTGAAAATTGAATAATTAGTCCAGTCCCATTGAACATGACCACTTAATCCTTCAGACATTATCCATATACAAAGATTCAAACGCTAATCATCAATGTCGGGCATTGGCATTTTCCAATAATTCCATGAATTGTAATCCTCCTGTAAATAAATGTATACAAAAATTAAATAAAACAACATAAGCAGTTAGTAATATAAATAGATAGATAAAAACACAGCCAGCTCATTGATAAACAAAGTTTGGTTAGCATCTTTAAAAAAAAATTTAAAATTACCTGCTCAACCATTGATGTAGGTGGGAACATATCATGGACTAGAGTATGCAACGATGTATACGACTTCACATCAATACGATGATTGATCGCCACCTCACCCTGTCAATTTCAATTTAACATTGCTTTGTAAAAGAAATATCTTTGGAATACCAAATATCTTACTAACAAATATCTTTGGACTAGGTAATTCACTCCTGACAATTTACTAACAAATATCTTTGTAAAAGAAATTTACCTTAGGATTGATTATGAATATTTTGCCCTTTGGAATACCAAGCTTTCTATAAGTAAGCTCATCTGTGTCCCTATTCCCAAATCCTGCATAGAATGGGTTGTAATCAGGTGGAAACAGAGCCTTGATATCCTGCAGGTTAATGATTATTAGAGCACATCATCATTAAAAATCACGAGTTCAATTAGAATGGCTATACAGCAATTATCCATGAATCCTATAAATGATGATCGAGAGTATACCTCCAAACAAGCAATCTTGAATTCATGAGGAGCTCGTCTGATGACTGTAATCAAGCAAATAGAGATGTTAAAATTCAGAGAGAAACTGATGTCCTTCCTTCGTAAAAGTCTACTGTGTATTTATAGGACTATGGTAAAACCCATTTGTGTGTGTGTGTGTGTGTACGTGTGTAGCTGTGAAGATAAATACAGGTACAGGATTGCACACATGAGGCTGAGCAAATCATTTCAGAGTAACAAAATTCGTTCATAACAACAACAAAGCCTTGGTTTCAAAACAATACGTTGACTAGACATGAATCAAAATAAGGAATCGCAAAAGTTATGTGAACAAATCCTTCACCTCCATTTCCCTTTTAAAGCCATACTCTAATCAAGCACCACCAATAACCTCTTCTCAACTACCACTACCGTAATTTAAGTTTGCGTTGGTATTATTCTACCTTTTAATCCACCCATCCTTTTGCCACATTCGAAGCCTCCTTACCAATGCATTACTTAGTCTATGTCTTATATGATCAAACCATCGTAGCTGATTTTCCCTCATCTTATCCTCAATATTATTCATTCATAACAGTCAAAAATTATTCAACCTTTGTGGGGTACTTTTCTCTCTTATAAATTTTACGTTCATTATTGCCGTGTAGGGTTGTTATCAATATAGTGGGGTCATTATGCTTGCAAGTCGCAATGCAGATTTGTCATTCTGAATTTTCTCTACTGTTTTGTTGATCTCGTGATACTTGCACGTATTCTAATTAATACCCTACAAAAATGAGTGGTCTCAAGTAAAATAGTAGATTTGCAAACTACTACATGTACTTTCGAAAGCTAATTTCCGCTTCCTCTGTCACATTGTCCATAGAACTGATCAGAACTTTTGTAAAAAAGCCACTTAGCGGCAATAATGAGCCAATTGGCTTTGTCACATGCCTAAGATAAATTAGAAAAATGGATATGATAATCCAACCTTTTGCCCACCGGACAATAATGGTCCAATCTTTGACTAATTATCTAATAATCCAATCTTTCACATATTTTTTACACCAATGGACTCCTATGCATAGCTGACATTTACTATAGTAGGTGAAAATCATCAAATGGAAGTAAAGCTCTATTCTCGTCAATTTATTATTGCTGATTTGAACTTATTTTTACTGATTTGAACTTGCTGAAATCATTAACAATTTATTAAGAATTGAAACTGATTTTTGCTAAACTAAACTTATTTTTGCTAATGTGAACTTATTTTTGCTGAACTAAACCTATTTTTGCTGAAAATAACTAAAATTAAGACGAGGACAACAAGACCTAAATGCATTTAACCCTAAATAAATAACCATTATGCTCCCATTGTTTCTTTTCTTCCATCATCTTTATAGCCAAAACTAAATTCAATGACTACCACCAGAAACAAGGTCACTCCAAAATCTGGCCACCATGCACTAACCATAGGCTCATCCTTCAAAAGTACACCGACCTTCCAAATTCTAAACTCCATGCTTTACTACTCTATTATAATAACTCCAATTTTATTCACTCTTTCCAAAATCCTTGATTCTAACTTTATTTTCATTTAAAATAGGAATTTAAGCCAGTGTGGCAGTCTCTCATGTGTTTATCATCACCACCTTCGCTCATTCTTATTTTAGGTACAAGATTCATCATCTTCGCTCATTCTTTTTCAGAGTACAGAATTCATCAAGCTGACTATATAAAGTAGACTGTAATTATCAAATTTGCAGGGTATGAACCGAGATGTTTGATATCGCATTTTCAGGGTATGATTTAGGGTGTTTAAATTGTGTGTCCAAATTTGGGTGTTTTTGGGATCACAAATCTGGTGTTAAAATGAATCTGTGGATTGAATTGATAATGGCAAATGGTTGTTTATTGAATTGAATTCTTTGGTTGTCTGGTTGAATTTTAACAGGAATTATAAACATGTGTTAAAATGAACAAAGTCAATATTATTTCCAGCAAACTAAAGAAACAACCCCCACCCACCCA
>PYUH01000138.1:2087486-2173564 GCA_016808085.1 Suaeda aralocaspica
CCCACACATGCACCAAAAAAAAAAAAAAAAGAGGCCTGACAAACACCTTAAATTTTCAGCAAAGGTTGTATTTCAACAATATAAGACTGCGAAGACAATAGATCTGAATTCATTAACTAAAGCAGTCTCAAAGTTTCGCTCCAAAATTTCCAATCAGCTATTTAATATTATTCAGCTCACCAAAAAGAAAAATGAGATATGTAAAAAGGAAATAGAAGGGAGGAACATGACAAATGCTAAAACCATTACTGTAAAAATAAGCAACATATTTACCTTCACGGAATAATGAAGGAAACAATCCATTAGGTGAAATTACAACAGGTCCAGTTGGCAATGTCTTTCCATCCTGAAAGTGTTACATACTTCAAAAGTAAGATTGTATAGGCCTAAAAAAAACTTGAAAGTGATTAACAGTCATAAAAGAAGACAATGTAGTTGGGAAAATGAGAGCACATTCCTAGTTTCATGTAACCAATACAAATACAATCAAAATCTATAAGACAAAAAACATAAGAAAAGAATAAGGTTAATCTAGCGCTTATTGAAACAAAATTTCAGATTAGACCATGCATCATTTCTTACCTAACATTAAGGCATGTTCAGATCAACTTATTAAAGCAATCTAGTGCTTATTGAAACAAAATTTTAGATTAGATTACATCAGATGATCAGATCTTCTTATATGCTTTTGTTTATCACTAAATCTCTTTAACAATGTATGAAGTTAACTTGTGAAATTTACATATTCGGAAACTACTCATCAATACGTATATATCTCTCACTGAATAAATATTATTCTTAGAAAATAATGTAAAAATAAGGCCAAAGTTTAGGCAAAAATTCAAATCATATTAGATTGGGGAAAAAAAATACAATACTCAAACCAGACATATTCATATCAGATTAGCTGAATTACATACAGCCTAGTAAAACATTGTTCTAGTGATCCATAATCCAAGACATTTAGATCAAAGGACATGAGGGGTGACTGGGAGAGGGTAAGATCAAAGCCATAGCAAACACTAAAAAATATAAAATGGTGCAATAGATACCTGCTTTAGGTTAAACAAAAAGCTTTTCGTCAAATACGCTTGAACAATTGCACGTGCACTCAAAAATAGTAGCTGGTAACCATTTTCCTGTTATGCATCAAAAGCCATTTCACACAAATTCCAAAAGTGGTAACACAAAATGTGTTAAATGACTTTCAGTTGAGTATAAATTTTACCTTGATAGCAGAAAACAGGCGAGCCACACCAGACTGTGACCAGTCTTTTCCTACCAGAGGCATAAATTGACCAAGAACATCAGATCTGAAATAAAAGCCACTATTAGTTCTCATAATAGAAAAGCAAACCACTGAACCAATAGGAGTAAAAATTGAAAAATTAAAAGCTTAATTTGAAACCGTCTAAAAAATGTGTAATGAAGAAAAGCCTTTAAAATCCATCTGATTTCATCGATAACAAGAGTTTGAAGACACAATAACATTATCACAGAAACCTGCAAGACCTAAGTATTGATATGCTAGGCCCTGTTCTTTTGGGCTGACCTTAGCTTAACTCAATGAACTTAACTTAACTGAAATGAAATGAAATGAATATAAAATATGCTGACTCAATCATCAATGAAATGGACTCAATAAGTGAACATAACTGAAAACAAACCCAAAAGAACAGCGCCTAACAACAAAATCCAACTCTTGCCCTCAAGAATTCAACCAACTTCTGTCACAAGGATTGAACCATAAATGATGGCAGATAAACTTAGGAAATACAAGAGTGATCAAATATGAGATCGGAACCAAAAACAAAAACTTAAAAGATGAAGCATTGAAGCTTTATGCGACACCACTTTCTAATCAAGGTGAGTCAACACCTTTTTCTTCCCTATGGGACTGCAAATTGATTACTTAGTTTTTCTTGTATCAATGACCACTTGGAAGCTATTTCAGGTATATAACAACAATCATTGAGGTTGTTTAGATCATCATAGTTTGATAAGAAAGGAAAACATGAAAAGCTAACATCAAACATATTATAAATAAATAATCACAGCTTGTTTGGCATCGTTTTTTGTTTCCAGTTTTCTATTTTTTCGAAAGAATAAAACCGGAAACAAAAAACTACAAACAGGTAACAAGAAAAAGTTGTTTTCACTTTACTATTGTCAATTTTCATAATTATCATGATTTTAATACATATGACCAATTTCTTATTCATTATATGACATATATTATATGGTTTTAAAAAGCAAAAAAGGCAAAAAAAAAAAATCAGAAAATCACTGTGATACCAAACGAATACTAAGAAATGGTTTCTCATGTAGGTGTCTCATTGTTGTAGGCCACATGCACGGAAATTACATCCTATGAAAACACTAGATTTAATCATAAAATACCTTCAAACTATTCTAAAGTACAGAAAGTATTCCTTGATATTTTTTTCACAAAATGCTGAAAGAATAGTTTCAAATTTTCAAATAAATAAACCATACCAACTACGCAAGAGTTTAGTTGTTGGGCTGGATTCATAAATTTTATGTAAAGGTTTTATTGCACTCCACATTATGGATTTATCAATGTTTAAGGAAATAGTTAAAAAGATCATCATGAATCTCAATAGCTTTTTTTTTATGTCCTAATATTCTCCAATATAGTAGCTTCTTCCTGTGCAGTCCACTCCCATGTTCTGTTCACTACAAAGAACTTCTTACTCAACTCCAAAACTATGGCTGGATAGCAAATTATCCTTTCATTCCTAACACAACTTATTAAAAAGGTGTAAAAAAACGATTGTATTTCCAATTCAAAAAACTTTGAGTCCCATATGGTAAACCAATGGTTGATGCATTGGGGTATTTTAGAGAGGGGGAAAAACTTGTTTGGTTGAAGGTGTATTTCCTAGGAAATAGCTTTGAGGGGTTTCGTTTGGTTGGAGGAAAAGAGACATTTCCTAGGAAATAGAATTTCCAATGGGAAATAATTTCCTTGTTCCATAGGAAATAACTCACACACTCCCCCCTTGGTGAGTATAATTTCCCATGCCATCATTGTTTGAAATTACAATTATACCCTTAAAATAATTCCCCAATCACAATATTCAAGGTAAAAATAGTTAACGAGTATGGGTTATATTGTACTATACTAGGAACACTAAATAGGAATTGGGAAATTACTTCCTAAAAACTACAAATTCCTATGGTGACAACCAAACAATTAAGGCTAATTCCTAAGGAAATAAGACTTGAATAAATTTCCCATGGAATCTAATTTCCCATGGGAACTTATTTCCCATGGTGAACCAAACGATACCTTATTTGAATCGTCAGAGTTCTAAACAGAAAAGTTGTGGCCACAGGTCTCACATGTTTACATCATGACAGAATAAAGATGGCAATTACAGTACAGTGCACACAGCATCTCATGAATGTTACATGTTACTCAAACTCTTCAATTCACCCAGTAGCCATGCATAATCCTTGAAACTCAAAAATGGGCACAACACTTACACGGTTCCCTTTGGGCCAAAAAAGAGTCAAACACTTAGACACGTACTTGTGTACGACATGGCTATCCGAGTCTGCGAACAATAATCTTATTCATTGTAACTAAACTACTTTAAGTGTTATTTTAGCAGAATGCTTACATTATAGTTAATTTGCCCATCTATACATTAATGAAATACAAGCTCTTATCAGTAAAGAAGTAAGAATTGCATTAGTAGATAGCTAAAATATGCTCAGGAAATACAAATTCTTATTTGTGAAGGAATGTTTAAGAAGATAATAAAGACTAAAATAAGAGTGTCAACTGGTAAGTTCTGGTATGTCAGTTCAAAACTATTATAATGCATGCCAAAATTAAAGAAAGTTAATGCGACATTGTCGGTTCTGATCACACTAGGAAACAACATTTTGCATAATGGCAAACTGAAAAGTGAAAAGCCATTTACAAAACCCATTTTTCACTCTCTTTATGCATCATGTGCTCATAGTTGCCACCAAATATACGATACATCTCAAGGGTGCTAATTGAACTTTGCAGAAATCATAGCATGAAAATGATAAGTTGGATACATTCATTGCCATTATATAATGAAGAGTTTCGGAATATTAAAGTTCAATTTGTAGCTTTTACAATATTATGTTCATAAGCATTAAAAATAAAAAATAAAAAATCGAGTGGTAATGAGTTTTTTACAGCATGCATGTGAAGTTTTCTTACATGAAAATCCGTTGCAATAACTTTTGATAAGACATTAATGACAGGAGTAACATAATGGTCTATATATATATAGCTCTCAAGGCTAATGCAAGGCCCAATTCTAGTTCAATAAGCATAAGCCATAACTTTAAATGTTTAATCAAAGTCCTACAGAGTTCAATACTTCAATTAATCCCTCAAGGATTCGGCTTTAAGTGTGAAAAAAAGTGTTTTATTAGACCTGGAAATTCTAGAATAGAAAAGAGCTATAATTCTTCTTACATGTTATTTTCTAAAGAACACTGAATTCGTCATTTAGAACATTTTAGTAAATGCTTTAACAAAATCTTGGTTAGAGTTTAGACTTTAGAGTCAAATAACCTAAACTAGGAACAAAAGATATAGTGAATAGGCATCTTATCTACTCACATTGAATCCCAAGAATGATTCACTTGGTCTCAATTACACTATAATAAAATATGACATCCTAAAAGTTTACAACCCATTATACTTCAAACGTGTTTTTCACCGGGTATCCTCGAGGTTCAACAAAATTCACAAGGTACCCTCTTAGTTTTCGGAATTCACTGGGTATCCCTGACATTTTTATAAACCGTATCACATACCCTTAATTACAAACGGTTTATTAAAAAATCATTTAAGTCTTCATGCCTCAAGTACACTACTGCTCCAAGACAACCTAAACTCCACATTTCACCTTCCAAAACCCAAAAAATCCCCAATTTGTGTGTGCGCTACCACCATTGTCAATCCCCACCACTGTCACCCATACTCAAACAACATGCAACAGCAGTGAGACCCTTAATGAACCACCACTATCCCACCGCCATCTTTACTCAACCACCAGTCCAACACCGTCAATCCCAAATTGATAAACAGCCACCATTGAAACCCCAATTGAAGGTTCCTAATCCCAAAGCGATCACCATTAGCCCAAAAAATCAACCATAACTGAAACCATAACCACAAATCAACCACCATGGGAATATTTGGACTTACTTTTTGAGAGTAATTGGTGTTGTTCAAGTTGATGTTCAAGTTTGCGCCAACTATGGAAGGATCAAGTTGATGATTAATGCTATACAACTTTAAGAGCAAGAGATTGAATTGAGATGCAAATCTCGGAGAACCAATAATTTGTCTCTTGAGACATCATTGAGAACTATAGGGAGGAGAAGAAGGATCTACATATAATTTCCATTACCTTGGAGAATGTGTATGATAAAGTACGAAAGGAAGTGCTATGGTGGGCTTTAACAAAAAAAGGTATCTCTAACAGTATATTAGCATTATCAACGATAAGTATGAGAGAATTAGCACAAGTGTGCAAACTAATGTTGGGAAAACAAAAGAGGTTTTCTATCACTACTAGTGTACATAAAGTGTTACATTAAGCCCTTTCCTTTTTGTCATAGTTATGAACAAATTGATAGGTTCAATTCAAAATGATATACCCTTAATGCATGATGTTTGAGGACGACATTGTGTTAATTGATGACAGATGACCTATCACCGTTAGTGAAAAGAGCTTTTGGATTGCTATGTGATCGGTGTGCCCAACAGATTGAAGGGGAAATTCTACCACTAGGGCATTAGGCCAACAAAGCTTCAAGGGACTGAATGTAAGGCTTTGAAACATTGTGACCTAAATACGATGAGTGTGGTAAAGATGTGTTTGCTACGATGGATGCCTAGGAATACAAGAAAGGAAAACTAGGAAATAAAATTATTAGAAAGAAGGTAAGTGTTGCTTATATTGAAGATAACATGAGGGAAAATTATCATAAATGGTTTAAACATATAAGTCAGAGACCGAGTAACACACTGCTAAGGAGGCTAGAAGGTGCGTGTGTGGTGGAGGGGGGGTGATTGAGCAGGGGTTAAAATGAAAGAATGGAGAGAGGATTTTTATAGATGACTATTTTTGCGATACTCTTAATAGTTCATGTCTATTTGTCTAGCTGAACCCAACGGAGACCAAGGCTTTGTTTGTTTGTTAGGAATTACTCCACAAATTAACTAATAGTAGATCCTCACACCTTATTTTGCATCAAGAATGTATAGCTTAGATATAAACAAATACTCTTTTAAAGACTATCACATCATGCACAAACTAACCCAGGGGAAGGCACCACACCGAGGTAGTTAAGAATATTTTTAGTACGATGTAGCTATTCCACAAGTTCAACATCATTTAGATCTGCGAAAGGAAAGCCCAGCTCACAAAATTCACAATCAGAAAATTTTGATTCATAATATATGAATATGTCTGGGACAGTCCAATTATCAGATTTAAATGTCATATACATGGTAATTTTTCAAAACAGCAGCCACAAGTATAATCCATAACAAAAGTAAAACTTACTTAGTAATTGTACCATCCACGTCAGAGATAACGATTCTCGCATTCCACTTCCAAAGATATATATGTGCCTCAACCTGTTTAACAAAAAAGTAGTTCAATAGTTCAATTAATAAAACAGAGATCCAAAACAAAACAAATTCAAAGCAATGAAAACAAAACAAAGGTATACCTGTTGTAATCCTAGAACCCTGGTACTAAAGCTGAAAGTCACATCATTTTGACCTTCTTTCAAATTCAAAGATGATATTTGTTCATTAGTGGGGATGTTGGTTCTGACAATTTTCTTGTGAGCAGGCTTTGACGGAGTTGTTGGCAGTGGAGACGTTGGAGTTTGGTCAACCGACGGGCTCCATGAAACAGATTCAGAGTCAACAAACAAATCTTCTGAATTGTTACTAGTAGAACGATCAATTGTCTTCACCCTCCTGAATGGAATTGACCATAGCCTCCATCTGCGACCAGAAGCATTTCCAGGATCATGAACCCCAGAAGTAACTTCCTCTTCAACTGGTATGGCATTCTTTGTCTCTATGGTAAAATCCAAACCAAATGCAGCTATTCCTAAGACAATTGGAGCTGCTTGATCCCACGGAAAATATTTTCCTTTATATCTGATGACAAGATTTTCGTTCTTCAGTACTGATGACGCAGTGTTTCTAAACTCGTTCTCAGATAAACGATGGGCATTAAAAACTTCATCAGCAGTACTTAGCCCCATTCCTGGACGAAGCAAGTGACGAGAAAGAGAGATCTCTAATGCTGCAAGCAGCAAGGACAATTCAAGATACAAATAAACTAGAAAAAAAAAAAAATCAAGCATACAGCACACATATATTTATCTTGTAAAAAAGATAAAAAAATCAAAACATAGGCATCGTACAGAAAAAGATATATTCTCTCTTCACACAAAAGCCTTGAGCATTCAAGAAAGATTTTTATTTTGTAAATCTTTATAAGGGAGTACAAGCAGCATAATGCACACCTTATCAAACGACATTAGAAGGTTTACTACATATTACTTGCCACTTTAAGAAGCTGATGCAAACAAAACTAAAAAGAACAAATATTGGTTAAACAACCTATAAGACTGCGAAATCGCAACACTGAAAACACTCCCAATGACTGTTGATATCTTAGTTTGAGTTTTCACTGTTGTAACTTGATAGTTTACATTGTTCAAACATTCACAATATAAACTTCCACAATGCTGCATCTAAGCAATACCTTAGAAACTCTTCGTTTACTTGAAACAGGGTACCAATATGGACTTTTACAGTAACAAAATAGAGCACAACTTAAAAAAAAACAATTAAGTAGATATTTTAACATCATGAAATTTTGAAGTGTACAGAGTTGTGGATAGAACACACACACAAAACAAATAAGCATAACGATCAAATGATTAAGTTTTTTTTTCTTTTATCATTCTATCTTTCTGAGGTTATAATTAGGCCTCTTTTGTGATGGCCAGCCACCAACGAAATAATTTAGAAACACATCAGTAAAAAGATAACCCAAAGTGTGGTGAAGAAAAGGCTTTTTACTCCCACTGCCAAGCACGCTGCAGTGCAGTACCCAGGTATTGACTTTTGATCTCAATGCTGGCAGCACATAGCTTATGAAGTTATGATGCAATCAAACCACACAACTATTGACATAAGGTCAAAATACATAAGTTTNCGATGGATGCCTAGGAATACAAGAAAGGAAAACTAGGAAATAAAATTATTAGAAAGAAGGTAAGTGTTGCTTATATTGAAGATAACATGAGGGAAAATTATCATAAATGGTTTAAACATATAAGTCAGAGACCGAGTAACACACTGCTAAGGAGGCTAGAAGGTGCGTGTGTGGTGGAGGGGGGGTGATTGAGCAGGGGTTAAAATGAAAGAATGGAGAGAGGATTTTTATAGATGACTATTTTTGCGATACTCTTAATAGTTCATGTCTATTTGTCTAGCTGAACCCAACGGAGACCAAGGCTTTGTTTGTTTGTTAGGAATTACTCCACAAATTAACTAATAGTAGATCCTCACACCTTATTTTGCATCAAGAATGTATAGCTTAGATATAAACAAATACTCTTTTAAAGACTATCACATCATGCACAAACTAACCCAGGGGAAGGCACCACACCGAGGTAGTTAAGAATATTTTTAGTACGATGTAGCTATTCCACAAGTTCAACATCATTTAGATCTGCGAAAGGAAAGCCCAGCTCACAAAATTCACAATCAGAAAATTTTGATTCATAATATATGAATATGTCTGGGACAGTCCAATTATCAGATTTAAATGTCATATACATGGTAATTTTTCAAAACAGCAGCCACAAGTATAATCCATAACAAAAGTAAAACTTACTTAGTAATTGTACCATCCACGTCAGAGATAACGATTCTCGCATTCCACTTCCAAAGATATATATGTGCCTCAACCTGTTTAACAAAAAAGTAGTTCAATAGTTCAATTAATAAAACAGAGATCCAAAACAAAACAAATTCAAAGCAATGAAAACAAAACAAAGGTATACCTGTTGTAATCCTAGAACCCTGGTACTAAAGCTGAAAGTCACATCATTTTGACCTTCTTTCAAATTCAAAGATGATATTTGTTCATTAGTGGGGATGTTGGTTCTGACAATTTTCTTGTGAGCAGGCTTTGACGGAGTTGTTGGCAGTGGAGACGTTGGAGTTTGGTCAACCGACGGGCTCCATGAAACAGATTCAGAGTCAACAAACAAATCTTCTGAATTGTTACTAGTAGAACGATCAATTGTCTTCACCCTCCTGAATGGAATTGACCATAGCCTCCATCTGCGACCAGAAGCATTTCCAGGATCATGAACCCCAGAAGTAACTTCCTCTTCAACTGGTATGGCATTCTTTGTCTCTATGGTAAAATCCAAACCAAATGCAGCTATTCCTAAGACAATTGGAGCTGCTTGATCCCACGGAAAATATTTTCCTTTATATCTGATGACAAGATTTTCGTTCTTCAGTACTGATGACGCAGTGTTTCTAAACTCGTTCTCAGATAAACGATGGGCATTAAAAACTTCATCAGCAGTACTTAGCCCCATTCCTGGACGAAGCAAGTGACGAGAAAGAGAGATCTCTAATGCTGCAAGCAGCAAGGACAATTCAAGATACAAATAAACTAGAAAAAAAAAAAAATCAAGCATACAGCACACATATATTTATCTTGTAAAAAAGATAAAAAAATCAAAACATAGGCATCGTACAGAAAAAGATATATTCTCTCTTCACACAAAAGCCTTGAGCATTCAAGAAAGATTTTTATTTTGTAAATCTTTATAAGGGAGTACAAGCAGCATAATGCACACCTTATCAAACGACATTAGAAGGTTTACTACATATTACTTGCCACTTTAAGAAGCTGATGCAAACAAAACTAAAAAGAACAAATATTGGTTAAACAACCTATAAGACTGCGAAATCGCAACACTGAAAACACTCCCAATGACTGTTGATATCTTAGTTTGAGTTTTCACTGTTGTAACTTGATAGTTTACATTGTTCAAACATTCACAATATAAACTTCCACAATGCTGCATCTAAGCAATACCTTAGAAACTCTTCGTTTACTTGAAACAGGGTACCAATATGGACTTTTACAGTAACAAAATAGAGCACAACTTAAAAAAAAACAATTAAGTAGATATTTTAACATCATGAAATTTTGAAGTGTACAGAGTTGTGGATAGAACACACACACAAAACAAATAAGCATAACGATCAAATGATTAAGTTTTTTTTTCTTTTATCATTCTATCTTTCTGAGGTTATAATTAGGCCTCTTTTGTGATGGCCAGCCACCAACGAAATAATTTAGAAACACATCAGTAAAAAGATAACCCAAAGTGTGGTGAAGAAAAGGCTTTTTACTCCCACTGCCAAGCACGCTGCAGTGCAGTACCCAGGTATTGACTTTTGATCTCAATGCTGGCAGCACATAGCTTATGAAGTTATGATGCAATCAAACCACACAACTATTGACATAAGGTCAAAATACATAAGTTTTCCTTTTTCCTTGTTGAACTAGGCTTATGAATACATCAAAAAAAAAAAAAAAAAAAAATCTACAATCAATTTCACTAAATGTATTTAAAAAAAACTTCTTACTGTGAAACCTTATAGGCATTATAGCTAAATTGAGTGTTACATCATTCAGTCATGAGAATTTATCTGTCGATAAAAAGTTCGAAAATAAAGTCAATAAGGAAAAAAAAAAGGATATCACATAATATAGCAGAGAATTAATACTTTTACCCTTTTTGTGAATGAGTAGATCATGCATTAGAAAGTACTGTATGATAAGAATTAGCAAAAATACAAAACAAAGAACATTTTCTGCTACGATAAAATTCAAGATAAATGCCTTACATGGATTTGCATGTCCTTGAGTCTGCTCAGAAGAATTAGTGGAACATAGTTCAGAATCTCCATTTCTATGAGATATCGTTTCAGATAGATTTCCCTCCACATTACACATCTCACTCTTGACTGATGAGTTGAGACTTTCTGGATCATCCTTGCATACAAAAGCACTTTCATTACGTGTTATATCAGAATCATTAGCTCCTGACAGATGACCCCTTTCTTCACTTCCACTAATTTCATTTAAATCAAAAACAGATGTAGAGAAATTCTCATCTTTCTCAGCTTCCACCACACCTAGAATGTTGATGTCAGTTGCTGATTGATCATCAGTGGATGTTTCTGGTGTACATGGAATTCCACCATCATTTGATGCTTCAAGGTTCTGTGAAGACTTCTCGTCTACACATTCAGCTTCATCCCGGGTTCCTGTAGGAGAATCATCACTCGAGGTTTCATCAACTGCTTCTTTGGTCAAATCCAAACAGCTCTTAAACTTATCTTCATTATTGGCAGTAGAAGATGTATCTTCAATATCAGGGTTCACGTTAAAATCTCTTCCATGGTGCTCTACGCACTTATCATCTACATCTTGGAATGCAACCTTTGTGTCACCATCTTTTGCTTCATAAAGATGTGTGACCTCAATCTTTCCATTTTCCTGCAAATATTCCCCATCACCAAGGAATTTAAATCCGTACATATTACCATTTTCTTCACCTTGGCAACCCATCTTCCTAGAATCATCGCACACTATTTTCTCATGGACAGGATCTGCATTTTTTGTATGAGATCCTAGCTCATGTTTATTGTTAGTGCTCTCACCATGGCATAGTTCTGGCTGTTGGATAACATCGGCATCCTTTCCTTGATCCCCCACCATAATTTGACCAAAACCCTCAAGTGAAAGAGGACTGTTATTTCCGGAAGAGGCAATGACAGAACCAGGTTTACTGGAGGAGGCATCTAAATCATTAAGATATTCAGAATCCCATGTAGTCTCACTGACTTCTTCACAAAACCCATTCCCTTTACCTGGACCTAGATGAAACTGTGGCGTATCCAGTGGCACACTTTCGGTAGTATGCTCAGATGATAAGATAGGTGCTGTTAAAATATGACCATCTACACTCACCAAGACCATTTCCGAGTCTGAACCCTGTGCTTCAACAAAATTCTCCACAGCATCTATAGTGTCATACCGATTAGAACCATACTCAGATGACAATTCCACGGAATCATCAAAAGACTGATCATCTTGAAAATCATAAAACCTACAGGCATCAGATTCGTTCCTTTCTAATCGGTTAAAAGAATAATCGTCCCTCAAAATACCAGGGTCAGACAAAGTGCTTTGCAACCTGAAATTCTCAACGTCGTCATTATTTATATTACACTGATTACTATCTAAACTAAAACTATGATCCGGGGTCCCTACCCTATCATCCTTTTTCTCCCCACTTTCACCTGAATCTGCTTCTTTCACAATATATGCTTCACCAGAATTATCAAGATTCATATGAAAATTCGCTTCAACGCCATTCACTTTAATTCGGACCACCTTCTCAGCACCTTTTAAAACACCTTGAAACTTCCCAAACTGTACATACCAAGGTGTACTCCTAAAACTGCCATCTTGTTGTTGAACAACAATAATATCAACTGCCCCACCAAAAGGGTGAAATGGGGTTGCCACAGAATATACACCTTGGGTTATCAAGCTCCCAACTTTTCCCACCACATTCATGATTTCAAAGGTTCAATGATCACCCCCACAAAAATGGCAAAATTGTAATTTGTATCAAAACCTCAAAGTTCAATCCTATTGAACTCTTAAACAAACCAAATTGATTCATAAATTATTCAATATGATTGAATCAATGACACAAACAACAAAATAAATGCCTGCAATTGTTAATCAAAGCTTCAAATCAATAAACCATCAAACAAACTAAATAAAAAATAAAAATAAAAATAATTAAAAAAATAACAAATTAAACACCGAAACAAAAGGAATTACAACAACCCCAGATCAAAACATCAACAATCAATCCCAAATTCAATTAAAAACCAATCCAATTGAAATGGGTAATCAAAGAACAAGTCAAAAAAATAGATAAAAATGAACAAAAAATGGTGTGGAAACTTACTTGGGTAAATAGTGATGTAAAAATTGGAAAATGGGATTATTGTATTTTTCCTTCTTTTATTATCCAAGAAAAGAAAAAAGGGAATATTATGTGAGAAAAAAGGATTATTCGTGAAAGATCAAACGTTGTACAAAGAAAAAAAAAATAATTTTGACTTTTAAAATGTTTGTAATGTATGTTTGAAGATAGTAAATATGTCATATAAACTAGGAAAATTAAAATTAAAACATAGTAGTTTTATTTTATTTTGGTTGAAATTACTTTGCTTTTCATACTTTGCTTCTTTGTTTATATGTTTGTGTTTGTTTTGCCATCATTGGAGATACCGCCACTTTACGGGATTTTTTGTTTTGTTTTTTCAAATTAATTTTTAATTCATAATTGTGGTTGGTATAGAGGAGGGAGTTCCTTAGACTCAATGGATAACTATAAACTACCCACCCCATGGCCATTAATGCTAATAACTTGTCCTTTTGTATGGATTTTTTTTTATTTTGTGTTTGTGTTATTTGTGTAATTGTGTTAGAGATTCGAAACTCGTGCGATGTGTAAGTTAGTTGTTAATTTCTTAATTTATACATTCTGAAATAAAGTCGTACGAAGTATTCCTTATTAGAGTTGAGCAAAATTATCTGAAGATTTGAATATTCGAAACGATCCGTATTTGATTCAATTTTTAGGATATCCAATCCGAAAAGGCGAATATCAAATACCTATTCAAATAGTATTAGTCTTAAATACAACTCGTCATACCATATTGAATTGGTGCGGCAGCCCAATGAGTATAGCATTTTTAGTTTGAACCCAAACGAAGCTTATGTCCTATTTTTTTTTGTTTTCTTCATGTGATTGCATTTTTTTCATTTACTGCCATTTTCTCTTTCTCTCTCCATTGCCATTTTCTCTTTCTCGCTCTTCTTTCTTTTCATTTTTGTTTTCTGCCATTTTCTCTTTCTCTCTCTTCTTTCTCATTCCTTTTTCTTTTCATTTTTTGCTCCAAAAATCTCTTCAATCTTTCTCATTATTTTAGTTTTGAATGTTCTTCTCTACTTTCCATCATTTTTTGAGCTCGATTTTTCCTAAAATCAAGGTTTTCGTCAAACAGAGGAGTAGCAAGATCTTCTTCACCTTCCTCCACGCGTTCTTGCTCCTCTTTTTCAAAATTTTCTTCATCCCCACGATTTCTAGTGGTTGTAACCCTAGAATGTGGGTAATCCCTCCGAAAGTGACCCTATCTCTTGCACTTGAAACAAGTTCTAGTATCAACTAGCTTAGAAGAGGAACCCTTGTCTTTGGTAAATGTTGGAGTCTTGGAATTTTTATCAAAGTTAAGCTTTGTAGGCACCAAATCACGCTTTTGTTCGAAAGTTTTGATGAAGCTTTTTGATTTGCATTAGTTTTGTCTCTCCAACCTTGACGCCACTTTACACACTTCCTCAAACATCCAATAGGGTTTCAACTCAACTTTCTCCCTTATACACTCATCCAATCCAGTCACAAAATGTGCCACTTTATGATCCTCTTTCTCCTCTAAGTCACACACCATTGTGAGATTTTCGAACTCTACCATGTACTCCCCTACACTTTTTCGATTTTATCTAAGTGTATGCATCTTGATAGAGTTTTCTTGTTCGAAATCTTGAGGCACAAAAACGCTTCCTCATCTCCCTTTTAAGTTTAGTCCATGAGGTTATCCTTGACTTGCCATCCTTCTTTCTCTTCTTTTGTAGCCCCTCAAGCCATAAACTTGCATAAGAAGTGAGTTTCAATTCAGCAACTTTGTAAGATTTATGATCATCATACTCCTTATACTTGAAAATCCTTTCTACTTTACGAATCCAATCTAGAAATTTATTTGGATCCATACCACCTTCAAATTCAGGAAGTTCTAGCTTAAATTTCCGATCATCATCTTTATTCTTAACCTTCTTTTTGCGTTTTGTCTCAGGATCATCGACACTCTCACTGCTTGAATAATCTTTTATGATTCTTGGTTTTCTGACACTCTTGATGCTTGAATTTTCTTCCTCAGAATCAGATGATTCCTGTTTCTTGGATTTGCTTTTGTTTGGTGTGTTACCAACTGAAGCAACAACTTTAAAACCTCATCCAAACGTGTTTTAAGTTCATCAATCTCGTTCTACATTCGTAATTCTTTAGCTTGCTGCAATGAAAGCCCTTTTGTGAAATTTGTAGGAATTCCATCACCATTACCTTCCATTATATTTTTATGTTTAAAGTGATTTATGGGATCAAGAACACTTGAGAATTATAGATCTCTCAACGAGAGCACCAAAAGTTGATGTGAATATTGATAAAGAAGTTGCCACTCACAACCAAAGGAATCTAGTTCCAAATTCTATAAAGTAATCACCAAGAATTTGAACTAGTTTTCGAATAATTTTATAAACTGATTAAAACTAATAGCACCCTCAATCCTAAAATTATCCTCACACGTGAATCTAAAGCTCAATAACACCAATTCACTGAATCAAACAAGGTATTTGTTTTTGGACGAAAACAAAGAAAAACGCACAACACTAGAATGTATTGAATTTTTATTCACCAAAACATATGTTGGTGCAACTTATTGTGAGGCTATTTATAGCACAACCTAACAAAAATCCTAACAACTTTCTAACTCCCTAACAAACAAGAAAATTCGGACCTCCACAAGGAATTTCATCCAACTTGGTCACTTGCACAAGTTGCACAACAAACAACATCCACTTGCACAACAAATTGCACAAGTTGATCTTATATATCCAACCACTTGCAAAAATCCTAACTAACAAAATAACTAAATATCTAGAAAACAAGATAATCATCATAAAATTACTCAAAAATCATGGAAATTTTAAGGATCCCAACTTGTCTTGAAATCACCAAAAATCTTGCCACTTGCGTTGCTCTATTTTTGCGCCATTTTCAAGATTTATCTTCAATCTTCAAGAAACTCTCCAAGAACGAATCTTTTAATCAAGAAACCTTCAAGAAAGCATTTTTCCTTGACCTTCAGGTAGAAAATGATGACCAAGACTCAACAAGAAATGAAAACACACAATGCCTGAAATGAGAAAAACCCTAGCAAGTGCAGTGGAAAAAAACCCATAGGCAAAAACCAACTTGTTCCCCTATTCCACCAATCTTTCCACATTCATGTATGTGGTTTAGATGCATGTGACCATGCACACGTAAATTTTAGCCTTAGATACCCCAAATAGCTTTGTGTCACCAAAAGCCACTATCTCACCCAAGGTTGCTTCCTTCCTAGCTGCTTACATCAAACCATCGAAGTTATGAACTTGTGTACCTATATTCATATGATTACGCCGCTCTTATTGGAGTATATAACTATATATGCATTACTTTATTTATTTTGCTTCAGAACAACACTTATTTATCTTCTCTCCCTAGTCCCACATTGATAAAACACAAACTTCTTTACTTAAATATATCCTTACCTTCTTTAAGGATTTATTAGAGTCCCATAGTGGAGGGACTTAGAGACCATACACGTACGGGCTCGGGCTCAGGCGAATGGCGCGACGCATGCACAGGTGTGGGTGTGGCTAGGGATTTTATACACGTGCCTAATTTTTTTGGTAAAAAACGTTCAGTATTTAACATCAGTTACAATAATATCTTTGTGATATTGTAATAATCGTTGCCACATTGATTCTTGCCTTGATTACCGCCTTTATTGTGGCCATAATCTTGGTTTACCATTTTGGTTTTCTATCTTTCAGTTTTACCTTTGACCAGTGGCTCTATAAAAACTCTCCTTCTTCTTCACAGAAAAAGCACACAAAAAACATCTTACTCTCTCAAATAATATTAAACACAATTCACGGGCATTGTTCGATCAAGTTCTCAATCGACTCTATTGTTGTACACTATTATAGTAGACGTCGTGTAACTCTAGGGGTCGATTGCCAAGAGGTCATGTGTACGAGTGCAGGGCAAATTCAACTTTCGGGCAGCAATATTATGTCACGCTACGACTTTGTTCTTACTTCCAAATAAGCATTCCTCAATCATTATTAGTCTATTCTTACATTTTAAAGTAAAATTTAATTATTCTTTATTATGGCTGGCCACGAATCTGGAAATCCTACTCATGCTGTTGTTCCTTTGAATTCTACTATTCCTGCAAATCCTATTGTTCCCGACATGTCCAAAATGGGTCCCTTTGACGGCAAAACTATAAAATGTGGTCTGACAAAATGGATATCTTTCTTGGACAAATAAAGGTTGATTATGTTCTTTAATCTGATTCCGCTCCCACTGATTCTAATAGAGATTATGGTAAAGATAACATAACTTGTCGTGGAATGGTCTTATATTACATGAATCCGTCGCTCTATTTAACCTATAACAAGTCTAAAACCGCTAGAGAAAATTGGGATGCCCTTAAAATTAAGTACGGGATAGGTGACCTTGAAAGTAAGATATATGCTTGTAATCGATGGTTCAATTTCCATATGACCAATGATAAAACCTATTCTTGATCAAGTTCACGAATATGAGACCTTATGTGCAGATATTATCACTGAGGGTATAAAGATTTGTGATTCCTTTCAAGCTGATTGTTTGCTTGAAAAATTGCCACCTTCGTGGGAATCTTATGTTCATTCTATAAAGCAGAAAAAAAAGGACGTTACTCTCCAATAACTGGTTTCTCACATTAAAATTGAGGAACAGAACAAGATTCATGTATAATCTAAACCTCATGAACACTCTTCTCAATTGCTAATCTGGTTGAATCTAAGTCTGTAGGAAAAACTAAAAATCTCAAGGGCAAGGGACATAATCAGTTCCATAACACTAGACAAAACAAGTTTACCAAAGACAAGGATTATGAACAGATACGAACTTTCCAAGGAAAATGCTTTACTTATAATGAAATTGGGCATCCTTCTAAGTTCTGTCTTAAAGAACATGGATCCGGTGCTAAAAATAAAGGAAGTAGTTATAAGGCACAGGTTAATTAAACTAAAGATATTATTGCAGCAATAGTTTATGAACTAAATTTAGTTAGTAATGTGACTGAATGGATTGTTGATACATGGGAAACTCACCAGATTTGTTCCAATAAGGAACTTTTTCAGAAGTATGAACAGGTTGCTGATAGTGAAAGTGTTTTCATGGGAAACTCAAGCTATGTGAGTGTCCATGGGAAAGGAAAAGTGCGTTTGAAACTTACTTTTGGAAAAATAGTTGCTTTACAAAATGTTTTGCATGTTCCTAACATTTGAAGGAATCTTATTTCTGATGCCTTGCTTAACAAAGCAAGGTTAAGTTAACTTTTGAATCTGATAAGCTTGTAATCACCAAAAATGATGAATATGTGGAAAAGAGTTTTTGTAATTGAGGNGGGGGGGGGGGGGGGGGGGGGGGGGGGGGGGAGGGGGTTATTTATTCTTGATGTTGATGTTTAGATTGATAATAAATGTGGCCTCCATTAAAAGGCTAAAACAACTTGGTTTATATTTTTGTTTTTAGCTCTACAACCTTTGATAAATGTGGTGTTTGTATAGAAGCTAACCATCCTAAGAAATCTTTCAACAAAAATGCCAATCGTTCATCCACCTTATTAGAATTAGTTCACATAGATTTAGGTGAGTTCAAAAATTCTACGAGTAGGGGTGGGAAACACTATTACATAACTTTTGTTGATGATTTCTCTTCTCTAAGGACTATTTGTTGAGTTCAAAAGATGAGGCTGAGGCTAAGTTTCTAATTTACAAAGCTGAGGTAGAAAATCAATTAGACCTTAAAATAAAAAGACTTAGGTCTGACGGGGGTGGTGAGTATGATGGAACTCCCCTTACAAATTTTTGTGAAGAAAATGGAATTGTTCAAGAACTCACTGCTCCTTACACTCCAAAACAAAATGGGATAGCTGAGAGGAAAAATAGAACTTTGAAAGATATGATGAATGTTATGCTTATAAGTTCTAGTATGTCCACCACTATGTGGGGAGAGGCTCTTCTTTCAGCTTATTATTGTAGACACCTAATTTAGTCCTCTGTCCCGCGGCAGGACTATATGATGATTAAAAAACTCATTTCTCTAGAAGATTGGATAATCGAGTATACTTGGGCTTAAAAATAAATCTCATTCTTATTTCACGGGCCTTTTTATCCAAATGCCTCTTTTACTATTTTAAATAAATCAGTAAAATAATAATAATAATAATAATAATAATAATAATAATAATAATAATAATAATAATAATAATAATAATAATAATAAATGTTTCAAAAACGTAGCGCGGTTAATTTAGTCACGCTGACAACTCAGCGTGACTAAGCCAACAGCGCTACCCTAGTAGCGTTGTAGGGTTCCCTGCGCTGCTGGGCCAGCGCAATTCGGCGTATCACGCTGGCAGCCTAGCGCGATTAGGGTTCCCACGCTGTTATAAAAACCCTCATTTCCTTCATTTCTCACATTTATTTTTTAACTCACTTTCTTCCTCATACTTAAATAATCCGAGTATTGCTTTTATCAACCTTTTTTTATTATAATTATTTATTATTTTATTTGCTATTTATTTTACTAAAAAGTGGCTACAAATTTTAATAATATCGAAACAATAATTCGAAACTCCGCCCAAATTAATACTCGACGAAGACAATCTTCAAAGGAGAAGTGGTACGTTTCCTGAGAGCCCTAAAAATCATGTTTATGGACTTTTAAGTTGTTGTTTCACTATTTATTTACTGCTTTATCGCGTTATTATTGTTAAAGGACTTAAAATTGATTGTTTGCAACGCTTAATCAAGATAATTCTTTCNGCTAACCCGACACACTCCGTCATGTTAGTACCTTCGCCCCCGAGTCCAATCTTTGGTTCGCTCGACCACAACTTGGAGTCATCCCCATGGGATCGGAGAGGATTTCCGTGCAATTTAGACAAACGTCCCTTATTCGAGTCCCATTCGTATCTAATCTAAATACACGGTTTATGAGTTTAGTTCCTAAAACTCATTGGCGACTTCTTACCAGCATCGTCCGTATTCGTATATTATTATCTCACTCGAAAAAAAAGATAATAAAAAAAAAACAAAAAAAACACAAAAATAGCGTAGCGCGACTTACTTTGTCACGCTAACGTAGCAGCGTCACAAAGTTTGCCGCGCTGCACCGGCAGCGTGACAAGCTTTGTCGCGCTGCACAGTCAGTGTGACAAACTCTGTCACGCTACCACGCTAGTGCGACTGAAATTCCTGCGCTCCTGTTTTTTTGCAAAATACTTCTAAAAAAGTCCATTTCACCTTTCCTTAAGCCAATTTTTTAGGTCTAACTTGACCTATGGACGGTTTGTGAAAGGTTTTCAAAAAATTTGGGACCCAAAAATCCGGGGGGCACCTACGTGGCGACGTCACTGGGGACTAAAAGAGGGTGATGAGCTTGAAATTTTCTCTCAAATTATACACTATTATATTTAGAACATTTGCTTTTTTTTAGTATATTGCATACATGTAACATACACTTGGCCTCCATGTGTTTGAAACATGCCTTAGGATTACCGTGATACTTCTACATTTCGGGGAGGAACTATTGACTTGGTGGGGCCCATGGTCTCTAAGCAACTGATCAAGATAGAACCTTATCCCAACTAAATCAATTTCTAAGACGCCCATGGTACTTAGATGGGAGAAACTTCATATCTAACGGTTATTATACCGCAAAGTGTTGGAGCACACTCCTTAGATGTAGGACCCTTTTGACTGACCATGACTGACCGTAGTTTGACTGCATTATTTAGTAATCATTTGCTTCCCTTTTGTTTTATAAAGTTGTTTGTTTTGCTTTTTATATTTTGTGCATATGTAGATTTTTTGAGGTTTTCAAATCAATTTTAATCACAATATATTATTAGCTACCTAAATTAATTGATTACGTAAAATATTTTCCATAATTTTAAATTATATTCTTTGATATCATTTGATTGCTTGGAAGATTTTTATGCACCAATATATTTGATTTAGTTAATAAAATATTGCAAAAGATATTATTAATCAAATCCTTGATCTTCTTAGGATTTGATTAATAGAATCTTTGATTAAATAGAAACTAACTTATACACTTAACATTTATTAGAAAATTCAAATAATATTAACGATTTCAAAAATACTTTAACTTTTTGAGATTTTTAATATAATTCGAATCTTTTGGAAATTTACTAATTAATTCCTTTCATTTAGAATTTTATTAGTTTAATTCCAAATTTCTAATAAATCTAACTATCTCACTTTCCCTTGTATTATTTTCAAAAAATCAAACACTTAGAATAATTTTTTTTTAAAAACACAAAAAAAAAAAATCCATCAAGGTATTAATTATGATATTTATATTTTTTATTAATTTTTTATTTTTCCTATGAGCTTCCCATCAATTAACCTTGATTGTTATAACTCTAATTGTTGAGTCTCGTTTCTTTTTTCTTCTATTTTTCTTCTATCTTTTTTTGTCTTCCCTCATCATCTCTTTGTAAGGATCCAATAATGATAATCTGAAAATTACTAATTGCTTGACAATGCACGATTTTGATCAATGTTTTTAATGACTCACATACAAATAACATCATCACCAATCTTTCAAAAGTTCGGTCTAATAATAGGCCCATTTAGGCCTAAATAACGTATATATGGGCAACATGGACATGAATCCAAACCCATTAAATACAAATTTAATGATAACTTAGCAAAAATCAATAGAAACTTGCAGCGTAACTAACTCTACAACGCTACACAAACAACGTAACTCTTCTAATTGCGTTACACTGTTAGCGTCACAAGTTTAATAACGCTACCTTGCTAGCGCTACTTCTTTTGTCACGCTACAAAACTAGCGCTAGAACTTTTTTTTTTGTGCTAAAAAGTCATGTATTTGAATAATTTTGATGAATATTTAGTATTGATTTGAAATTACTTATACACTATTAAATCATAATTAACCCCAACTAAAAGGGTTTTAAGTTATTCTAGGGCCCGTTATGGTTCAATAAAAAATCCACTTTGGTTTTTTTTTCAACATTTTATCTTTTAACACATACTAAGTGGACACATTCTTTTNTTTTAAGTGCAATCATTATAATATGAAATTGCAAGGGTTGCTACATATTATTGGCATACAAAATGATGAAAAAATGCCTAATGTAAACAAAACAAAATTTGTTTGCTTTAGAAAGTGATAATATGTGTTATATTGGCTACCACTTTTTTCTAAACACTCCGTCCCACCTTTACATCAAACACATCATTCTAAGTGTTTCAATTATGAGCCCATGGTTCAACCTACTCCTAAATGTTTGATTTAGAATCTATTGATCAATAGACCCAAGGTCTATAGTTTGGACTGAAATATAACGAAGTTTCAATCAATTATGGTCATTATTTAAAATTCTTCAAATGCAAGCTCAAGAAAATCCGAAGAACATTATTCAAGACGATGTAGACGCGTACATACAAGAAACATGATTTGGACCAAAACTAGAACTCCATTCACTTTCCTAGTTTAATTTCTCTCTTTTCTTTTCTCCTTCTTTCATGGTAGAGTTTGAGACTTTTGCTGCCAAGTATCATTTATGTACTAATTTCAACTATTAATAAAATAAAATTTATTTCATCTTCAAATTGTACATTCTCTCTCTACTCATCATCTTGCTTAAACAATTACAAGTGAATGAACTCATCAAGTTGAGTTAATCAACATGGCAATCAAGAACAAGTTAAAGCATAATTGGCATAATATAGACTACGTTGTTCATATCAAATGCACCCTCAATTTGACGCATCCACACCTTGAACAACTTACTCTATATTTTCAATCCTTTAAATTAAATGTGTCATTTACTTAATTAAGTTATTAAAGCAAAGTGGTTCAAATAAGTTATCTTTTGGGAAACAAACTTTACTTTATTAACCATAGACTCAGTCGTCACGAGCCTAAAAGTTTAATTGAGGCTCAATTTAAGTCTCAAAAATTGGGGGCTCACTCCAAGTCCACTTAGTGTTTATTTAAAGATGCAATACACCAACATAAGAGGCACCTTTGAAACCCTAAAAATGTCTCCCTTATCTTGAATAACCTACATTATGATCCACTTTCTTGGTAGCCCGTTTGCGCCTAAACACATAGCTTGTTTCTTTCAACCTACATCAAACTTAGCCTGGGGATGGGAATGCTACGAGGACATAAATTAAAAAGCAACTCCATAAAGCAAATATATAATGTTAAAGCAGCTCTGATTTTCAATTCAAACAAATGGAAATGCATGAAAAGTTGTCAACAAGTAAAATTTTAAATAATAGAGTTGCTCAAGTTTAAGAACAAGTTTGTAGCATAGTTTGGGTTAATTATGGGTATTTGAGCCTTCTTTTCCATTTCTTTCTTACACCCTAAGCTTAGCCACGATACAACCCTGAAAAAGCCCTCCTTGAGGTGTAACAAAATTGCAAAAAACTTGTGTCTTTACCTTTAACACATCAATAACTCAGAAGCAAGAGCTACGTAAGACCTGATTCCAACTCGAATTGGATACGTATGCAACCTTTCATAAGGTGCGGTCTTAATAGTCCTACATCTTAAGGACAGGTAACATGAGTAAAATTTTAAGGGCCCATGAAAAAAAGGGTCCTTTGAACACAAGACTTACCTAAGGTCTTGTATACTGTTTTATTTTAGGACGCACAACCGTCCTTAAAAGAAAATTGCCTTAATGTCACATAAAGCAAGTCATGTTCTTCTACACATATCATCCTTCTTTCCTTTTTTCACACATACTCTTCTTCATCAAGCTTCTTTCCTTTCTCATGCTCATCATCATCAACTCTTGTAGTGTCATCTTTTAACTCAAACACTCACATACTTCCTTTACTCATTCCTTTTTATTCCGCAAAATCATCCAACTTCTTCATTTTCTCTTAAAGAATGAATTTTCATAGCTATCTTATGCCTATCCATGGCAGCATGAAGCATCACTTTGACTCCATATCATCCTCTCATTACCAAAATCTTTCCTATCTCTTCTAGTTTTGGTCTACATAAACTTGGCAACTCGTCTACTTCAAGCATTATCATATTCAACACTTCAAAACTTAAGCAAGCATTTATAATATTGATTTCTTATTTCTCTAAAGAGATTCACATTACTAATAGCCAATAGTTGAATTTGAAACAAACTTCTCAAACAAGACAATCACGAAAGTATAAGATGATGGCTCATAATCTAAGAACAAATGAGCAAGCTAAAATCATTCCCCTTTGAATCATAATCGTTGTCAAGCATATTATACAACAACTGTAATCAATTTTGGATCCTTAACTTCTACTATTCTTTCTTCCTCATTCTCCTCGTACAAAAAAATAATCATGTTTTTTTTTCAAAAAAAAAAAAATCGATTTAGGGAAAGTTGAGACACCCCCATCCCTTGCTTCCTACTAACTCATGCTATGACACCTCCGTGTTCATTTGTGCATATTTTTTTTGTTTTTCCCGTGTTTATTTGTAGCTAATTTGAGCATATAACTAACTTGTACATACTCTTCTAGCTAGCTTTGCATACATATTTGTGACCTTTCTTGTTGCTACAAGTCTCCATACTTACACCACCTTATACACCCTGGGGGCTACGTTCTTTTCAAAATTAGTTATGAAGCGACTTGCTTCAAAATCTCATTAAGCTTATGACATTTGTTTGTTTCCCCTTGAAAAAAAAACATGGAAGTTGTCTCACTTGAAACTTCATTTTAGCGATTATTTTTTCGGAGTATGTCGGATAACCCTCCACAAACTATGGACCCTCGGTCTCAAAATATAGCTCTTTAGTTATATGTGAAAGGTAAAAGGCCCAAGGTCTAATCAATAATACAAGAACAATTAATGAAGTTAAACTTGAAAAGCTTTCACACAAAAAAAAAGAGCTAGAAAATTAAAAAGGCGTAGCATCACAGACTTTGTAGCGCTAAATGAAGAGCGCCACAAAATTTTCAGCGCTCCATAGCATAGCGCAACAAAGTTTGTCACGCTACAGCAGCAGCGCAACTAATTTTCTTTTGCCATGTTATTTGAGGTAAAATTAAGAGCATTTTTACTTTTATCATACCAAATGATGGGATAATTGATTTCTTATTCTTGGAGCACGTTGCATCATAAATATTAAGAGCATTTTCATTTTTGGTTATAAATTAAGAGCTCATTACTCTTATAATTAAAATAAATTAATCAAGAGCATTTTCACTTTTTGATTATTAATTAAGAGCCCATTACTCTTATAATAAACTAAACAAGAGCACTTCTGAATAGTTCATGGAGCATTATACTTCATTCTATAACATCATTTAGAGAATCATTTGCCAAAGCACTATTGTTTAGTAAAATAAAAGCATACTACTCTTACAATGCTTGGAGCATTCTTCAATAACCTGTTATAAAACAAACTTTTTTTTCATATGCTTGAACATTTGTATGACTACATTTAAATAAGTTATAACAAATAATTCTCTAAATCAACATGTAAGCACAAATTCATCTCATATTTCTCAAAATTATCTTAATTAAAGAATGTTTGAGATAGAAGCACTTACATTACAAAAGAAGAAGCACTTAAAGGAAAAAGCAGAGTAGCGCAAGACAATGTGCTACGCTTACACCTCAGCGTCACAAACCCAAACACGCTGCCTCAGTAGCGCGACTAACTCTACCACGCTACAACATGTAGCGCGACTAATTCTACAGCGCCATCACTCAAGCCCAGCAATGAAACCACGCCAATGTCCCTACACAACACTACCATGTATTATCAATTCAACATCAACTTTTATAATTTGAGCAACCTTTCAAACACAACAAATGAAGAAACGCTCACTTGGGAGCGTGATAGCAGCAACCGCGCTGAAGGTCTTAGCGCTGTTTCTACTGTCACGTTGACGCATCCGCGTGGTTGGCTTTGTGACGCTACAAGGCTAGCGCTCTTGACTGTGCTTTGTTGTATTTTCAAATGCTTTGACTTTGTTTTTGATGTTAATCCCTTTTCTCACTCCTTTATCCAAAATACTCAAAAGGAAAAATACATTGAGTTAAGGTTTGTGATTTTATGACAACGTCATTAGCTTTTGTCAACAATTCTAGTAAATAAGCGAATTTACTCCAAAAAAGTAATAATGAGCGAATTTATTACACTTTTTCAATAATTTCGGTAAATAAACGAATTTACTCAAAATAGTAATAAATGAGCGAATTTATTACATTTTTTTCAATAGTTTCGGTAAATAAGCGAATTTACTCAAAGCGTAATAAATGGGCGAATTTATTACCTTTTCGTCAAATATTCTTAGTATATAAGCGAATTTACTAAAAATAGTAATAAATAAGCGAATTTATTACATTTTTCAATAATTTCGGTAAATAAGCGAGTTTACTCAAAAAACTAATAAATGAGCGAATTTATTACACTTTGTCAACAATTCTGTTAAATAATCGAATTTACTAAAAATAGTAATAAACAAGTGAATTTATTACATTTTCTTCAAACACTTTTTTAGTAAATAAGCGAATTTACAAAAATAGTAATAAATAAGCGAATTTATTATCTTTTCTTCAAACACCTCTTTAGTAAATAAGCGAATTTACTAAAATAGTAATAAATAAGCGAATTTATTACCTTTTTTTCAAACACTTCTTTGGTAAGTAAGTGAATTTACTAAAATAGTAATAAATAAGCAAATTTATTATCTTTTCTTCAAATATCCTTAGTAAATAAACGAATTTACAAAAATAGGAATAAATAAGCGAATTTATTACCCTTTTGTGTTCAGATATTTTAGTAAATAAACGAATTTACTAGATTAGTAATAAATAGACTAATATATTACTTTTGCTTATAAAATTGAATTTACAATGTTTTAATAAATAAACGAATTTATTAAAACTCATTTTCTATATTTCGATTTCAAAGTAAGAAAGTCGATTAATTAGAAAATAACTATTCCAATTTTCAAAAACAAAAAGGTTTTTTATGTTCTGAAAGCCATTGCTTTCTAAAATCTTGATACACCCATTGATTAATAAGGAGCCCTCGGTTCCGAATATGGAAGTCTCGAAAAGCGATTCGAGCATACTTTGATTTTCGTCTTACTCAGACTCAATCGAAGTGGGGGCTAACTGTAGACATCTAATTTAGTCCCCGATCCCGTGGTAAGACTCCATGATGAACAATAAAACCCACTTCTCTAGATTACTGGACTTAATTTTATATAAGGTCAATATTTGATTTTAAAAAAAAAAACGAGTTTTAGCGTAGCGCGACACATTTTAGATACCCTGCATGACAAGTAAACTAGCGCTAGCTGCGCAGCGTGACAGCTTGTGTCACGCTGGCTGGTCAGCATTATTAAACTTGTAACGCTACCTGGCCAGCGTGATAAAACCTGTCGCGCTACACATTTTTCTTATAAATACCCTTTTTTCTCCTCTAAAACGATCCTCTTGACTTTCTTGATTTTTTCTACCCATTCTCAATTCTCTTATTCTCCTGAACCTACTTTCTCTCTCTTTTTTCTCCTCTTCTCTTTACGCTTAAACTTTTCTCCATCAAATTATCTTTTTATTTCATTTCTAATAGTAATAAATAAGCGAATTTATTACAATAATTTCAGTAAATAAGCGAATTTACTCAAAATAGTACTAAATAAGCGAATTTATTACATTTTTTTCAATAATTTCAGTAAATAAGCGAATTTATTGCATTTTTTCAATATTTTCAGTAAATAAGCGAATTTACTTAAAATAGTAATAAATAAGCGAATTTATTACATTTTTTTTCAATAATTTCAGTAAATAAGCGAATTTACTCAAAATAGTAATAAATAAACGAATTTATTACATTTTTTCAATAATGTCAGTAAATAAGAGAATTTACTCATAATAGCAATAAATAAGAGAATTTATTACATTTTTTCAATAATTTCAGTAAATAAGCGAATTTAGTCAAAATAGTAATAATGAGCGAATTTATTACCTTATTTCCAGTCAAAAGGAAACTTATTCAAAAACACTAATACTAATTTATTTGCTAAGTGTTTTGATAAATAAGCGAATTTATTCAAATCTGTTTTCGATTTCAGTTTCGAAAGTCATTGCTTTCTAAAAATTGCTACGCCCATTGGTTAATAAGGAGCTCATGGCTCTGGATATGAAAGCCTCGGAAAACGATTCGAGCATACTTTGATTGTCGTCTTACTCAGACTCAATCAAAGTGGGGGCTAACTGTAGACACCTAATTTAGTTCCATGTCCCGCGACAGGACTCTATGATGATTAAAAAACTCATTTTTCTAGAAGATTGGATAATCGAGTATACTTGAGCTTAAAAATAAATCTCATTCTTATTTCAAAAAAAACGGGGGGGGGCCGTTTTTATCCAAATGCCTCTTTTACTATTTTAAATAAATGAGTAAAATACAATCATAATACTAATAATAATAATAATAATAATAATCATAAAATAATAATAATAATAATAATAATCAAATAATAATAATAATAATAATAATAATAATAATAATAATAAATGTTCAAAAACGAGCGCGGTTAATTTAGTCACGCTGAGCTGTCAGCGTGACTAAGCTAACAGCGCTACCCTAGTAGCGTTGTAGGGTTCCCTGTGCTGCTGGGCCAGCGCGATTCGGTGTATCACGCTGGCAGCCTAGCGCGATTAGGGTTCCCACGCTGTTATAAAAACCCTCATTTCCTTCATTTCTCACATTTATTTTTTAACTCACTTTCTTCCTCATACTTAAATAATCCGAGTATTGCTTTTATCAACCTTTTTTTATTATAATTATTTATTATTTTATTTGCTATTTATTTTACTAAAAAGTGGCTACAAATTTTAATAATATCGAAACAATAATTCGAAACTCCGCCCAAATTAATACTCGACGAAGACAATCTTCAAAGGAGAAGTGGTACGTTTCCTGAGAGCCCTAAAAATCATGTTTATGGACTTTTAAGTTGTTGTTTCACTATTTATTTACTGCTTTATCACGTTATTATTGTTAAAGGACTTAAAATTGATTGTTTGCAACGCTTAATCAAGATAATTCTTTCGAACAAATCTAATCATGTTAGGCTCCCTAAATTGATTTTAATAACGGTTTGAGTTAAATTAATTAGTTTTTTTTGTGATTCATTAATAATTTAATGCTCTTTTTTTGTGAATTTCTTAATTGATATTTTTGTGTGATTCTAAATGTAATTTCTGTATGGTTAAGAGGAAACTAGTAATGGCCGCCTATGGGCTAACCCGACGCACTCCGTCATGTTAGTACCTTCGCCCCCGAGTCCAATCTTTGGTTCGCTCGACCACAACTTGGAGTCATCCCCATGGGATCGGAGAGGATTTCCGTGTAATTTAGACAAACGTCCCTTATTCGAGTCCCATTCGTATCTAATCTAAATACACGGTTTATGAGTTTAGTTCCTAAAACTCATTGGCGACTTCTTACTAGCATCGTCCGTATTCGTATATTATTATCTCACTCGAAAAAAAAGATAATAAAAAAAAACACAAAAATAGCGTAGCGCGACTTACTTTGTCACGCTAACGTCGCAGCGTCACAAAGTTTGCCGCGCTGCACCTGCAGCGTGACAAGCTTTGTCGCGCTGCACAGTCAGCGTGACAAACTCTGTCACGCTACCACGCTAGCGCGACTGAAATTCCTGCGCTCCTGTTTTTTTGCAAAATACTTCTAAAAAAGTCCATTTCACCTTTCCTTAAGCCAATTTTTTAGGTCTAACTTGACCTATGGACGGTTTGGGAAAGGTGACTTTGGGACCCAAAAATCCGGGGCCCCTACAGTTATGTTCTAAATCGTTTACCTCACAAAAAGCTAGACAAAACTCCTTATGAATTGTGGAAAGGCTTCAAGCCTAGTCTTAATTATCTAAAAGTGCGTGGTGTTTAGGGAAGATAGGCCTACCTGATTTCCGAAGAAAGACAGTGGATGATATTTTTATTGGTTATGCTATTAACAATGTTGCTTACAGGTTTATTCTTAGAAAGGTTCTGGATTTGGCGCTATAAAGGTGTCTAGAGATGCTGAATTTTTTGAACATATTTTTCTTACGAAAATGCATGATCATCCATTTTTACCTGTTGCATCATCTTCTACTTTTACACAACATAACATTGCATCATCTAGTAAAGACATAGAACCTCAAAAGAGTAAGTGAGCTAGAGTTGAGAATTTTTGGTCATGACTTTGTTACTTCTTTTCTAGTTGAGCAAGACAATGTTAGATGAGCAATTGTTTTTTGTACTAAAAGATGACCCTAGGAATTATGGGGAAGCTATGAGATCCATTGACTATAGTTTTTTATTAGAGGTTTATAAATACTGAAATAAAGTTTATTATGAGTAATAACACTTGGATATTGACCGACCTTCCTAGGGGATTGTAAGCCTTTGAGTAATAAATGGGTATTTAAAAAGAATCTAAAACCTAATGGTTCAATAGACAAATGCAAGCTAGACTAGTGGTTTGTGGGAACCACCAAAAGAAAGGTTTAGACTTCTTTGATACTTACTTATTTTCCTGTGTCTAAGGTTACCACCATAAGAGTCCTTATAGCACTTGCATCCATTCATAATCTTGTTGTGCATAAAATGGATATGAAAACAACCTTTTTGAATGGTGATTTGCATTAAGAGATATAAATGAGACAACCTGAAGGTTGTGGTACCAGAACAGGAAAATAAGGTATGCAAGCTTATTAAATCACCATTATATGGTTCAAAACAAGCATCTAAATAGTGGTATGTTAAATTTGATCAAACCATTACTTCTAATGGCTTTCATGGTAAGAAGCTAAGTGCATAAGAGGGCTACCTGCATACATTCCATTGTGGGGAAAACCTGCTCCATTAGTTTCTATGCATTGTGACTCACAAGCTGCTATAGGTGTTGTGCAAAATCAATTCTACAATGGAAAGAGGAGGCATGTAATAATAAGAGACATGATCATGAAACATGTGATATCACTTGAGTATGTAAAAACTGAGAGTAATATTGCAAATCCTCTCACCAAAGGCTTTTGTAAAAACATGGTGCTGGAGTAAGCACAAGGAATGGGTTTGAAACCTATTGAGGAGTAATTTGTGATGGATACCCAACATAGTAATTTCTAAGTTCTAAAAGGTTAAATGAAATCACAAATAAAATCGAGCTGTGTACTAATACCATTCCTAAATAATAAAGTGATGTAGTACTTTTGTGATTATTTGTTTGAGGTTGAGCATTAGCTCTGAATAATTTCATAGACTATAGTTAAGGTGGTTTGTGATAAGTATAAACTTAATGAACTTACCTATGTGAATGTGGGGAATTTGTCCTACCCCTATGAGTTCTTATATGCTTGGGATCTTTGAAGCATTCATGAAAACCCAGACATTTGTGAGGGACTAACTATATATTATTATTGTATTTACGAGAACTCTATTAATATCGAGATAAGGTTAAGTGTGCAAATTTGTTAATAAAACCTCCATTATAGGTTCAAGATATGTTTCATCTAAAATGGTTGTAGAACACATTTGTAAACACTGGTTATTAATTCAAGTCCACAAGACATTGATACTTAAAAAACTGGCATCTCCTTTTCCCAAACTTTATACTACCCAAACTTTATTTTGCTTCAAAATAAAACTCATTTATCTTCTCCCTCCTTGTCCCACGATAATAAAACACAAACTTCTTTACTTGGTTTATATAAGGATTTATTAGAGTCCCATAGTAGAGGGCCTTGGAGACCACACACTCACGGTTTGGCCGAGTGGCGTGGCGCATGCGCGGGGGTGGTGTAGCGAGGGATTTTATACACGTGTCTAATTTTTTGGTCAAAAGTCGTTTAGTAGTTTACATCAATTATAGTGTAACCGTTGCAGCATTGGTTTTTGCCTTGATTACTGCCTTAATTATGGCCATAATCTTGGTTTACCGTTTTGGTTTTCTATCTTTCCGTTTTACCTTTAACCAATGGCTCTATACTCTCCTTATTCTTCATAGAAGAAGCACATAAAAACATCTTACTCTCTCAAATATTAAACACTATTCACGGGTATTGTTTGATCAAGTTCTCAGTCTATTCTTTAGTTGTACACCATTAGAGTAAACGTCGTGTAACCCTTGGGGGGGTCGATTGCCAAGAAGCCATGTGTAAGAATGCGGGGCAGATTTGTCTTTAGGGTAGTGATATTCAGTCACGCCATGACTTTGTTCTTACTTCCAGATAAGCATTCCGCAATCATTATTAGTCTATTCTTACAACTCTTTCAATTTTCAATCACACCGCACATTTGTCCCCTTTTTCAATGAGTTAACACGATATCATTTAGTATGTAAATATTAATCTTTCTACATAGTACTTTGTTTTATATTTTGCAAAGCAAGGTTTTAATGTTCAATTATATGTCCATTTTTTTGGTGCACGCTAAAGTCTGAATTTCGGATTTCGGTATATTTCATTATAGTTTGTTTTTACAAGTATATAAATCCCGATTATTACTGGATAGAGTAATGATTTGCTCTTTATCTTATAATGTTAAAGCTAAGCACATTGTTATCATTGAAAAACAAAGTTGTTAGGGAAATTGCTCTTGAAAACACAAAATAACAATGAATGGAGAACCTTCGAGGCGTGCACTCACTTTCCTAAAAACTATATTTCACCCCTATCACAAGAGCATGGGTTTCATGAAATAAGTTTTTGAGATACAATGAAGAATAACTTCTTTTATGTTGCTCTAATCAACAAAGAACAATGGAGAACAAGTATATAACTAGAAAGTTGAATAATGTGAAAATGATGATGAACTTTAGAGAAAACTAATCTCTTGAAACTTTGATTATGGGAGAAAAATATGATGTAACTTCCTTTCTCTGCCATCCAACACATATATATATCATATATGTTATAAAGCATGAAGGGACACAAGAAGAAAACAACCGTTGAAGCAACGGATAAATGCCCAACAAAATTGCCACACGCTCCCACTGTCGCGGGCCGCGAGGCTGCCGTCGCGGGTCGCGAGGCGCGACCAAATCGTCGGGGGGCGCGATTTGCTTCTGGATCGTGGAGCTGTTTGCTCCTTTGTCGCGAGGTGTGACTCTTTGGTCGCGAGTCGCGACTTGCTACTTGCTTGCTATACTTTTCTTTGACAACTCAACTCACCTTTGCGATGTAAATTATCAAAGATCAAACTTGGAAGTATCATACATATACTCGAAATCATTCAACATTTCTCCCCCATTTATTGTATATAAATTATGAAAATATCATTATCTTCATCAACACATATACAATCTTACGCATCAATGAAAGTGTACAAGGACTTAAACTTTCACCTAGTATAATACACATTCCAAGAATCCGTATCACATGGTGTTGTAAAACAATTGAACCAATTTAATACATGATGGAAACTTGAAGATATCATACACATAAGATAAATTACTTGTTCTTCATTAATAACTTGACACTTTAGCCATGTGTCCCGTATCTATTCATAAATGCATCAAAGCTACGCCCCTTAGCTTCTTGAAGCGGCCAAACTTCGCATTTACATAGGTAGATCTCTTAACATGCTCCTGTGACAAAGCACAATGTCAAGATCTATTAAGATAAACAACCTCCTTTAACATCACAGCCCGGAACTTTACCTTGGATGAATAAACAAGTTCCCAATCATCAATGTAAAAGAATTAAACTTATTGAACTTGAGTCTCAATGTAATATTGGAATCAAGTTAAGTTTCTTTCACTTGTGATTAACTAAGGGCTCCAATCCTATACCGATTGCCATCCTTTCAACTTTCTCTCTAACTAGTGCTTTTGTGAAGCAATCCGCTAGATTGAAATTAGTATGCACATAGTCAATTGTGATCACACTATCTTTGATAAGTCCTCTTATATAACTATGTCTAACACCAATGTGTCTAGAGTTACCGTTATATGTTTGACTATATGCTCTTGCCAAAGTCGCACTGCTATCACAATGAATTACAATAGGAGAAATCGGCTTTGGAATCAAAGGAATCTCATACATGAGATTTCTCAACCATTCTGCCTCTTTACCGGCGGAATGCAATGCTATGAACTCCGATGACATAGTAGAGTCCGCTATGCAAGTTTGTTTCTTGGAAGCCCAAGATATTGCACCTCCCCCTAATAGAAATGCCCATCCACTAGTGGAAGAATGATCTCTATTGGAGATCCAACTTGCATCAGAAAATCCTTCTATAACCAAAGGATGACCCTTGTAAGACAAACTAAAATCTATGCTTTTCTTCAAGTACTTCAATACACGACGAATAGCTTGCCAATGTTCCATGCTAGGATTATGAGTAAACCTACTCAATTGACCAACCGCAAAGGCGATATCCGGCCTTGTACTTGTCATTGCATACATTAAGCATCCTATAACCCTTGCATATTCAAGTTGAGAAACTGCACTACCTTCATTAGGTAATAACTTTATGCTAGGATCCATAGGACTTGAAACAAGAGCGGTCTCATTGACATTGAACTTTTTGAGAACTTTTTCAATGTAATGAGATTGTGACAAGACTAAATTTCCGTCTTCTCTCTTGATTCTTATTCCCAAGATGACATCCGCCTCCCCCATATCTTTCATGGAAAAATGAGACGATAGAAAGGATTTAGTCAACTCTACTTGTGCTAAATCCGTTCCAAAAATCAACATGTCATCAACATATAGACAAATGATGACTCCTTTACCGTTGTCATCAAATTTACTATACAAACACTTGTCCGAAATATTCAATTTGAATCCGTTGGACAATACTATCTCATCAAACTTTTGATGCCACTGTTTTGGTGCTTGCTTTAGCCCATATAAAGACTTAACTAGTTTGCAAACTTTATGTTGTGTCCTTCAATGACAAAGCCTTCCGGTTGCTTTATGTAGACCTCTTCTTTTAATTCTCCATTCAAGAACGCTGTCTTAACATCCATTTGATGGATCACAAGATACGAACTACCGCAAGGGCTATTAGTAACCTTATAGTGGAGATTCTTGCAACGGGTGCATATGTATCAAAGTAATCGATACCCGGTTTTTGAGTAAACCCTTGAGCCACAAGCCGGGCTTTGAACTTATCAATAGTTCCATCAATCTTCATTTTCTTTTTGAAGATCCATTTGCATCCGATTGGTTTACACTTTGGAGGTAAATCGGCTAAAATCCAAGTATTATTTCCCAAGATTGAGTCCATCTCATCATTAATTGCTTCTTTCCAAAATGGAGCATCTTGAGACCTCATTGCCTCATCATAGGTTGAAGGATCATCCTCTACATTAAAAATGTATTTAAACTTTTTGGAGATATCTTCCCTTGATCCTTCAATCAAATATACATGAAAATCCGGGCCAAAAGATTTTTCTTTTCTTGCCCTTTTGCTTCTCCTTGGTTGAGTTGAGGTTGATGCCTCATTCTCAATTTGAGATTGAACTTCCAAACCTTAATCGAATATACCTTGATCAAGTGCTTGAGCATTGATACTAGGAATTACATTCTTTGGTCTAGGCATTGATGAAAATCTAGTTTCATCAAAGATTGCATCTCTTGACTCTATAGTGGTATGAACCGACCAAAAGTCATTTTGTTCTATAACATAGAACCTATAGGATTTGCTATGACTAGCATATCCTATAAAGATGCATTCAACACCTCTTTCACCCAACTTCTTACGTTTAGGTTCCGGCACTTTTACAATTGCCCTACATCCCCAAACTTTGAAATGATTCAAGTTTGGTTTCCTTTTGTACCAAAGCTCATATGGGGTTACCACATTTCCTTTCATAGGAATACGGTTTAATATATAAAAAGCTGTCAAAACAGCTTCACCCCAAAAACCTTCACTCAAACCCGAATAGGATAACATGGTGTTCACCATTTCTTGCAAAGTCCTATTCTTCCTTTCCGCAACACCATTTTGTTGTGGTGTATAAGCCGCGGTTGTCTCATGTATAATTCCTTTTGATTGGAAATAACTTGGATTATAATATTCACCACCTTTATCGGTTCTTAGCCTTTTAACTTTGTCATTTATTTGCAATTCTACTTCATTTTTGTAGATTTTAAACTTGTCAAGGGCTTCATCCTTAGAAAACAATAAGTAGACATAACAAAATCTTGAATAATCATCAATAAATGTTACTAAATACTTTTTGTTACCCAAGGAAGGTGTGCTATGAAAATCACACAAATCACTATGCACCAAACTAAGCAAAGTAGTATTCTTTTCAACACAATTAGGAAATGGTTTTCTTGTGATCTTTGACAACATGCATGATTTACACTTCTCTATGTTTTGATTGAAAGGAGGTATCAAATCATGCTTAGACATATGATAAAGCTTTCTATAATTAACATGTCCAAGTCTACAATGCCATAGAGAGGAATCATCATTTAATAAACACACATTGTCTTTCAAAGTATTACAAATACTAAGTTTAAACATTCCATCACAAAGATAACCAAGTCCTACAAAGCTACCACCTTTAGACAATACAAACTTAACTGATTCAAATACCATTTTATAGCCTAATCGATTCAAAGTAGCACCGGAGACTAAATTCTTCCTAAGTTCCGGAGAATAAACAACATCTCTTAAAGTAAGAGTTTTCCCGGAACTAAACAACAATTCTACTTGTCCTACACCTAGAACTTTTGCCGTAGAATCATTTCCCATGTAGAGCATTTCTCCATTTCCAACTTCATGAAAAGTTTTGAATAGAGATTTATCCTTGCACACATGTCTTGATGCTCCCGAATCGATAAACCATGAACAATCATCCTGCACATAATTGATTTCAGAAATCACACACACATAATCCAAAGATGAATTAAGTGATATTTGTGCACAAGCATTATCTTGCTTCTCGGGATTAGCTAGAGTTGCCACTTCCCTTCTTCTTGCTCATCCTCCTTTCCAAATGGTACAATCTTTCTTGAAGTGACCGGGCTTGCCACAAATCCAACATCCATGTTGTGGAGTCTCTTCATATTTAACCTTTTTGCCCTTATTGTCACTTTTGAAGTCATTACTCCTCTTCTTTGGGTTTGAAGAACCCTTGGACTTATCATCCTCCACCATGTTAACGGTGGTAGAACTAGGATTTGCATCCTTTTGTCCATCTTGCAACCGAATTCCCTCTTCAATACGAAGATGAGAACCCAATTGTTCTAAGTTTATATCCTCTTTCTTATGTTTCAAAGAATTTCTTACATCTTTCCATGATGGTGGTAACTTATCAATTATTGAAGACACTATGTAAGTTTCACCAACATTGATATCATGTTTTTTAAAATTGCCAACAAGCCTTTGCAATTCATGAAATTAATCCATATCAAATAGATCATCGGACATACCATTCAAGATGTGGCCACGACAAATATAATCGTCATTCTCCCACTTGCTTCTTTTCCTTGTAGTCTCCAAGGTTTCGTTGTCCTCCTCCATTGGCTTCGGGGTTGACAAAACATAGGCCACTCCAAGTGCGGTGAGAACAAAGTGCATCTTCTTTTGCCAACGTCGGAAACCAACACCCTCAAACTTGTCTAACTTATTGAAATTTGTAGTCAATTCTCTAATGGTTGCCATTTTGTAAATAGGAATATAGTTTTTAGATTTTTAGGGAAATTCCTCTTGAAAACACAAAATAACAATGAATAGAGAACCTTCGAGACGTGTACTCACTTTCCTAAAAACTATATTTCACCCCTATCACAAGAGCATGGGTTTCATGAAATAAGTTTTTGAGATACAATGAAGAATAACTTCTTTGATGATGCTCTAATGAACAAAGAATAATGGAGAACAAGTATATAACTAGAAAGTTGAATAATGTGAAAATGATGATGAACTTTAGAGAAAACTAATCTCTTGAAACTTTGATTATGAGAGAAAAATATGATGTAACTTCCTTTCTCTGCCATCCAACACATATATATATACCATATATGTTATAAAGCATGAAGGGACACAAAAAGAAAACAACTGTTGAAGCAACGGATAAATGCCCAAACAAAACTGCCACACGCTCCCACCGTCGCGGGCCGCGAGGCTCCCGTCGCGAGGCCCGACCAAATCGTCGCGGGGCGCGATTTGCTTCTGGATCGTGGGGCTGTTTGCTCCTTTTTTGCGAGCCGCGACTTGCTACTTGCTTGCTATACTTTTCTTTGACAACTTAACTCACCTTTGCCATGTAAATTATCAAAGATCAAACTTAGATGTATCATACATATACTCTAAATCTCCTTATCTTATAATGTTAAAGCTAAGCACATTGTTATCATTGAAAAACAAAGTTATACTTTGAAATAAGAGGATAACATGCTTCTTTCTTTGCCGAATGATTACAATTATGAGGGTCATAATTATTAGAGGTTAGCTGAACTATAAGAATCGAAGAGCCTATAGAGGCATTGGATTTTATCTTTTCTAAATTGATCATGTTCAATTAAATTAATTCTTATAAAATTAAAAAATTGCTCATTTAATTTTTAAATGTAATAAAAAATAGTTTCGAATCAAATAATCAACTCTATATTCATTAAGAACATTGTAAATCAATTAACATATTATTACCCCTTATTAGATAAAAAGAATACTATTTGTTCGATAACATTAGTTAATATTTTAAAATAATTTATTATACTAGCTCGTGCATCGTACATGTTTCAAAACTAGTACAATTATTAAAGGCCAATAATAATAAATGTTGTTATAAAATATATTGTTGTGGATGCCCATTATACCCCTAGATATGTTCTGGATTGTTCTAGACTATTTAGGATTGCTCTATAAGAAACTCTTACTATTTGTATACATATACACCCCTTGATTATTGAGTAATATACACATCTATTATTACTCTATAGTTGATCTTTATCAGCAGTCTTTGAAAAATATAAGAAAGAAAGTGGAAACTAACCTGGTGTATGACAATGGCAAATGTGATTTTGATAATGGTGATACAACTCACTTGGAGGTTGTAGATCTCTTCAGCACCTCGGATGTAATACCCCTGGGTGAACAAGATCCCACTAGTAACCATTGTCCTTTTCGAGCCTAACTTCAAGGATTTCTTTAGTGTGGAAGCGTATCACCCAAAAGGTCTCTACTAAGTTAAGGTATCAACCAACGCTATATAGAAGGCTTTGTTCTCTTCAACTTTCCGATGTGGGATGGAACACTAGTTCCTTATCACCCACCCTTGAAAGGGAGCCTGCGTCTTCGAAGGCATATCATGACACTAAAATGTGCCTTGGCTTTGATACCATATGTCAAAACCCTAAATGAACAATAGTCCAGTAGTAGATATTGTCATCTTTTGGCCTGGACCCCAAGGATTTGCTTTACTTTGGTGTGGGAACGACCCACCCAAAAGGCCTGTTTTTATGGTACAAGGAACTAGTGTTCGGTTCCACATCGAAAGTTAAGGAGAACAAATTATTTTATATAGAGTTGGTTGATATCTCAACCTAGTAGAAGCCTGTTGGGTGGGCAATCTGCAAACAAAAATATATCCATGATTTTAGGGAGTTTAGAATTGTTTTATGGACTTTAAAGTATTTGCTGTAATTTTTGTATAAGTATGAGTATAAATAATAAATTATTGATTACATGAAATAATGATTTTATAAGTGTTTTTAATGCATGAAATCATCATATGATGATCTTAGAACATGAATATGTTGTATAAGGAAGTCTAAGGTGGTTTAAAAGATTTTTTAAGTTGTTTTTCAAAGTTGTCATTTTTGCAAAATATTGAAAATAAGTGTTTTTAAAAAGAAAAATTATGGGAAAGTATGGAATTGAATAGAGATGACGTAAGAAAGGTTTTGGTTGATTTTTCACCAAATCAACACTAAAAGTTAGTTTTGAGTTGTTGTAAAGTTTTTTTCAAGGAAGTTTTTTTAGTTATTTTTCACTTTTTGCTTTGTAGGAAGCTTCAAGTTAGGTGATTTCTTGTAGTAGTGGCGGGTCATCACTATAAAACAAGGTACGTAAGTTCTAAAGACATTAATGTGCTTAGAAATCATGCTAGAATAGTTTCTAAGTTTCATGCTAGAAGTTTGTGATGTTTTGAAAGTGATAGACTTAGGGTGAAACTTGTTGATTTGTGTTGAATCGTATAAAAAGTTATATTATGGCATGATTACATGAAAAGCTTATGGTTGACTACTATGATTTACATTATGTTATTATAGCACTTTTATTACATCAATGATGTTGAAATGTTAATTGTTTTGAAAGAAGTTGACTAGTAGTCAATATAGAAGAAAGAGCAAATTAAGTCGTTTAATAACTTGAGCAAGAAGAAAAGTATGTAGTGAATGTTTATTCACATGTTTAATAGCAAAGTTTAATGAGCAAATAGTTAGCCACTTACAGATTATGTGTGGACAAAGAAAGGTTTAATTAATGAGGAGATAAGAAGTAAATAATATGATCACTTGCTAATCAAGATAATTAATATGATGTCCATGTTTGCTATGCTGCTATACGTGTTCTATGCTTTTCTTAGTAAGTCTTAACTACAAGTAATTAATTTGCTAATCACGTAAAGTGAAAGAGGATTCACACAAAATCTCTTCGAACATATATACCTTGAGTATGAACAATATGTNAGGGGGGGGGGGGGGGGGGGGCAGGGAGTTATTATGAAATAGTAATTTATGACTTCTAATCGGAGTACAAGACGTTGTACTCTTTATTTATTTTAATGCACTGGAATTTCGTTACTTCATGTGACATAGGTAATATCTTCTTGGAGTTGCTCCCAAGTTGGTGCCCAAAAGGGCGATTGATTAAGGAGGGAACCCGTTCAATGCAAAATCCAAAATTAATTATTTAAAATAACTTTAATGTATGTTGAGTCTATCTTACAGGTACATGGTTATGGAAAGGTAAGACAATGTGTTTATTTATGCTTTTGCTTAGGATTATCCATGCTAGTGTGTTGCATAGTCTTTAGTGTTTATGTACTCAGCTTTGTTGGTTACGTGTTTTATGTGCATGGCCTTGTCTTTGTCTTAACCCTACGACAACCTATTTTGATGGCGAGTAGAAGTTTAGAATAAAGAGAAAGCAACATGTCCAAGTGGGCATAATCAATCATGATAGGATTGAGTGGAAAGTGCTTTCGGTTGCTGTTCCCCGTTTGTTTGTTTTAGTTATGTTGTTTTTATTTCTCGTTCATGACATTTGTATGTTTGCTGGACTAATGTTGGTTTTCAAATTTAAAAAACTAGGTTGGTTTTGAAGGGCCATTATTTTGGTTCCAAGTTGTAATAAGTATTTGATTCAGTTTTGGTTTTAAAAGTTTATTTTGGTTTTGGAGTTGTTTTAATTAAAAGTCTTCCGCTGTAGTACTTTGATAATAGCCTTAGCCGTTCTCACGGTGGCATACCTTGGTTTTTCCTAAATTAGAAGTAATATTTTATTATATGTTTTCCCGAAATAGTTTGCAATTTCCAGGGTGTTACAATATCGACTATATGACTTAATTTATTATTATTATATTCAAAGATTCCTATCTAATTAATTTGTAACACATACCTAAAGGAAATGTCCTTTGATGAATTAACAAATACTAAATGTTATTACGATTATATTATGGAAATAATAATTAACTAAAATCAAATAATAATATTTACTTGCTAAAGATTTAATATGGCAAGTGAGCCAATATGATTTGGCTTGCAACTAATATTAACTTAATCATATGAGGTCACACAAAAGAGTAAAAGATAGGACTTGAGTAATGAGAGCCCTATAACTTTTAGTTTTAGGTTTTCAGATTTACTTAATGATAAGAGAACTTATAAGGTTGAAATAAGTCATTAGAAAATTTTTTATAGTAAAAAACTAAACCTACAAGTTTCACTGGCTTTCTACCATTAAAAAGTAAAAGATTCATCTCTACCGTACTAGCATACGTGGGATCCAATCTGGCGCTGATGGACTAATTAGAGGAGCAACAATCGAGGCTCTTGATTCCATTTTTGGCCGAATTTGAAGCACGTATCTAAGGTTATCATTCTAAACTATGATATGTGATGCATATCAATAAATCCAAGTGACTTTGTTAGATATTAAGAAATTTAATTCTTGAAATTCCGCTAGTATATTTATAATACTACAGTGATATCAGAGCCTCGTGTTTTTTTATTAATAAGTTCATGTTTTTGATGTTATTTTTTTTCAATTAACAGGGAGTAAACTAATTAATGATGGCTCAATTAGCTTATTTAAATAAAGATTAATATTTTTGGAATTGATTAAATCGTTTGATTTGCTGAATTAACCCTAATTTTTTTTTTAAACTTAATTTTGGCCTTGATTGGTTCATAACTTTTGAACCATATGAACCTTAAAATTTGCTACAAGATTATTTCCCAAAATTACATTTGAATCTGTTGAATTTTGTTTTCTAAAATTTAATTCTAAATTGTGTTTGCTTTCGTTTGCCTAATTTTTGGCTTGAATTATGCGCTTGAATTCACCCCAATTTTCTTTTATTTTGACCTAATTATTTGAAGTTGGTTCGAATTTTGCTCTATGATGCTCGAAATTGTTTTGATATTACCCCATTATGCGCCATTTATGTTCGACTTGAAAAGCCCTAATTTTTTGTTATGATTTTTTTCGTTAATTAAGGTTAAAATATGATCCTGAATTTTATCACAAATTCGAGCTTTTTTTATTTATTAATTATTGACTTCTGAATACAATTCAATCAATTTGATACAAAGAAAATAAAAACATTTTTCTTGTATGATCAATGTACTCTTGTAAAGAGTTTATGAGAATTGATTGAATTTGAAATGAACCCTATATTTTAAAATCAAATTGAAGACTTTCGATTTAATCCATGAATTAATCATAATTAATATGTAAATGAATTTATATTGAACCAAATCAAATTAGGCAATCGTAGGATAATTTGTCTGAAACTAAAAAAAAAAAAAAAGGAGTGGAGCAACCATGGATGAGTGGCGCAACCATAGTGGCTGTTCCAAAAGGTTCAAGAAGGGGTGATGGCTGGGTGGGGCGACAACGCAAGAGTGTAGTCTGCGTTGCCCAACCTGATGGTTCGTGTGTGAGAAGGGCGTGGGTTGGGTTTTTTTCGGGCATTTCAATTAAAAATAAAATAACATGTTAAGTTAGTTAAAAAGGTTTAATCAATAAAATAAAATCAACCTTGTTAATTAAATTAAAATAAGTTTTGTTAATTAATAAAATATGATTTTATATTTTGAAATATTCTAAGGTACTTTGAGTAAATAATTCTAAAATAATTGATTTTTAATATGATTATGTCATAATTAGTTGAAATAATTGAATTAAAATATTATTTGTACTTCATATAAGTACAATGCAGCTTGTATTGCACAACTCAAGGAAGAATGTTGGAGTTTTAGAGAAATCCAAAATATTTGCTTCAAAAGAACAACAATTATTTCTGAAAAATCAAAAATGACTATCGTTAACTGATATTATAACCATTATCACATAATTTTGCTATGATTTATGCTCCTACTTATGGACATAATTGATTGCCTACCATGGGGGCTTCTTCTCTTGCCTTGTTATGCAAGTTGAGTTAAGCCTATAAATACAAACTCTTGAGCTTCCTTGAAAGATACACAAAATATTTTTCATCATTTTTTTCACAACATAATACTTCTACTGGAATTGATTGATTATACGTGTTCTCAATCCTCTATTTTGTTGTACATCATTAGAGTGGAAGTGTTCATGTAACTCTGGGGGTCGATTGCTAAGAGGTTGTGTACTAGTGTGGGACAAATTCGGCTTTATAATGTTAGAAATGATGCTACTAATGACTAGTAAAGCTTATATGGAAAATAGTAAGGGTACATTAGAGGTGATGGAAGCAAGCACATTTCACCAAAGTTTTTTTTTTCATCGATGACCTTCAGAATAATAGAGAGATTAGTGTCCAACAGATTCGTTCAAGCAAAAATTTAGCAAATTTATTTACCAAGGTGCTTCCAACTTCTACATTCCAGAAATTAGTTCACCAAATTGGACTATGTCATCTCAAGGATCTCGACATGTGACATCATGGGGGGAGTTAATGCGCGTTGTACTCTTTCTTCCTTAGCCATTATTTTTTCCCACTAGATTTTCTACTATTAAAAAGTAACAGTTTCATCTCTTTTGTACTATCATACATGGGATTCAATTTGGCGCTCGTGGACTAATTAGAGGAGCAACAATCAAGGTTCTTGATTCCATTATTGGTCGTATTTGAAGCAAGCATCTAAGGTTGTCATTAAAAACTATAATATGTGATACATATGAATAAATCCATGTGATTTTGTTAATTATATACTAAGAAATTATTTCTTGAGATTCCGCTAATTACATCTATAATTCTACAGTGGCATCAGAGCCTTGGTTTTTTAAAATTAATGTATTCATGTTTTTGATGCTATTTTTATTTCAATTAAGAGGGAGTAAACTAATTAATTGTGGCTCAATTAACTTATTTAAATAAATATTAATATTTTTGGAATTGATTAAATCGGTTGATTTGCTCAATTAACCTAATTTTTGATTTAAACCTAATTTTTGCCCTAATTGGTTTGTAGCTTTTAAACCATATGAACCTTAAAATTTGCTACAAAATTGTTTCCCAAAATTGAATTCGGATCGGTTTTGAAATTTTTTTCCTAAAATTTAATTCTATACTGTTTGAATTAATCGCTTTAGTTTGCCCAATTTTTGGTTTGAATGTTGTGCTCACATTTTACCCAAATTTCTTTTATTTTGACTTAACTATTCGAGATTTGTTCGAATTTTGTTCTATGTTGCTCAAAATTGTTTTCGTATTACCTAATGAAACCCCAATTATGTTCAAATTGAAAAGCCCCTATTTTTTTTTGCCCCAATTAAGGTTGAATTATGAACCCTAACTTTATCACAAATTTGTGCTTTTTTTTTTTTTATTAATTTTTGACTGATGAATTCAACTCAATTAGTTTGATACATCAAAACTGTTTTATTGTATGATTACTTGATTCTAGACCTGATCAAGACTAGCCCAGCCCGGTGGCCCGATCCAACCCGAAATTTAGCGGGCTTTGATTAGCAAAATAGGCCCGGCCCTAGGACATGGTCAAATAAAGCAGGCCCGAAAATATTTTAAGTGGCCTTTGGTCGTAGTTTAAATCCCACAGCCCGGCCCGAAATTTAAACAAAATCCAAAAGAAAAAAAGAAAAGGAAAAAGGCAAAAAGGTAAAAAGCCCAAATAGTAAAAAAACTTCGTCAGGCCTAAACACTCCACTTCAACTCTTCACTGCCTCCCTCTTCCTGCCTTCTTCTCCTTTCTCCTTTAATTTCTCCTTCACTCATACTTGAATAATTCATCTTCATTGATCCATTATTCCATTCTTCTTGCCTTCTCAAATCTCAACTTATATTTTTAAGGTATGTTCATTTTCTTCTACAAGTTTTATTTTTGGGTTTTTGATTCAAGATTTGATGATTTGTATGTTGTAACTTTGTAATTTGATTAATGGTGCTAAATTTTGTGACTTTGTACATGACTAATATGATTTTTTTATTAATTTATTTCTAATTTTTTTTGTAATGAATTAATCTGTTTTTTTTCTTCTTAAGTTCGAATTTTTAGGGCTTTTAATTTTTGTATTAATTTTTTGATTTATTTATTTTTATTTTAATGTTTCATTTTTTCGTTTTATTTTTAAATTTATTTTTGATTTTTTTTAAAGTTTTGGTTTTTGATTCAAGATTTGATGATTTGTATGTTGTAACTTTATAATTTGACTAATTGTGCTAAATTTTGTGACTTTGTACATGACTATACGATTTTTTATTAATTTATTTTTGGTTTTTTTTTTGACGATTAAACTGTTTTTTTTTTTCTTAAGTTCGAATTTTTAGTGTTCTGTACATTGATTGTTGGTTTTATTTTATTTTTAATCTGTTTTTTTTCTTCTTAAGTTCTTCAGACATTAGACATTTGTACATTGTTTGGGTTCTGTTTTATTTTAAATTTTTCGGATTTTTTTTATTTTTTGAAAGTTTTGGTTTTCTGATTTTTTTAGAGTAATTACAATGTCTGATATTTTCAATTATATGCAATGTCTAATTTTTTAAGTTTTAAATTATGCTAAAATTTTCTAATTAAAGTGTGTAATTATTCTGATTAAAGTTTTGTTTTATTTACTAGTGTCATCAAAATGGTGAATTCTTGTAGTAGTAAAAAAAGGCCTATTGAATCGATACAAGGTGATGAAGAGAATGATAATGTTGTTGTGTTAGAAGCCAATCCTCAACAACATGAAGAGGTTAAGTTTGGTTTTGGACGATCCATAATGTGGAAGGACATGGAGAAGTTGGAGTTTACCGACAAGAGCGAAACCAAAGCAAGGTGCTTGCATTGTAAGGCAATTCTTACCGCTAAATCTAAAAATGTAACTTCTCATTTGAAAAGACATCTTGATAAGTGCCGTGCAAAGAATAATGTTTCAATAAAAAATTTTTGATTGGTGTTGAACATAATTCTAAGGAACAAACAATGACCTTAAAAGATCCTAAAGTTGACCCACAAGCTTTAAGAAAAGCCATGCATTTGTATGTATGTTGTGTCTGGTGCTCATTCTTTTTCAACTGTTGAAGAACCTGGTTTCAAATACATGATCTTTGTTGCTTGTCCTAACTATAAGGTTTTGAGTAGACACACAATTAGGAGGGATGCATTTAAATATTATGAGGAGAGAAAAATTGTTCAGAGTGATTTAAAAAAAGCAATGGGTAGAATTTGTTTCACTTTTGATAATTAGAGAAATGATCATACTCAAGATGAATATATATATATATATGACTGCACATTAGATTGATACAAATTGGAGATTGCAAAAAAGAATTATTAGATTTAGTGCATTAACACCGCCCTTTGATAGAGCTAATATTGCTGAAGATGTGTCTCTTTGTTTGTCTAAAAGGAAAATTGATGGTAAAATAGGTTGTTTTACTTTGGACAATGCAACCCACAATAATGTAATGATTGATTAGATTAAAAGACAACTTGTTACAAATGGAAAACAACTTCTATTTTCTGGAGACTTTTTCCAAATTCGTTGTTGTTGTCATATTATAAACTTGATTGTTCAAAGTGGTCTAAAACTCAATAATAAGGTCGTGAAGAAAATAAGAGCAATAGGAAAACACTTTAGATATTCAATACCAAAGAAGATAAAGATTTATGAAATTGCTCAAAAAACTTATCATTTGGATGCAAGGAAAAGAATTCGTGGGGATAGTTGTGTGAGGTGGAATTCAACATTTTTTATGCTTGATCGCGCAATTTATTTTAGGCCGTCTATGGACCATGTTGTTGAAAAGGATAATGAACTTAAACCCTATCTTCTTAGTGATGATGAATGGGAAAAGGTGTCGATTATTCATAATTTTTTGAAAGTTTTTTACAATGTAACAACCGAGTTCTCAGCTTCTAAAACTCCTACGGCAAATATTTACTTTAAGGGGGTTTGGAATATTCAATGTATGCTACTTGAAGTTGTAAATGGACCACACAACGTTTTAGTTGACATGGTAAAAGAAATGAAAATTAAAAGAAGTTTGACATGTGTTGGTCCGATTATAATTTGTTGTTATCTTGTGCCATTGTTTTGGATCCTCGTTTTAAGTTAAAGTTTGTGGAGTATTGTTATACCGTTCTTTATGGGGAAGAGAAAGCTCTAGAGAAAGTGGAGGAGGTTAGAAGGTTATTCTGTGAGTTGCTTAAACAATAAAGGGACATTGATGGTGAAGGTGTTGGTAATAGTGGGGTGAGGTTACAAAACCTAGTGGTATTACACCAATTTCTAGTAATAGAATGGTCGACTATAGTGCTCGGATGAGTATGAAAGAAGCAAGCACTATGGATAAGTCACAACACGAGTTGTATCTGGAAGAGAAGAATGTTGATTGTAATTCTAAACTTGATGTATTAGGGTGGTGGAAACATAATGGGGCACCTCGACATCCACAAGTTGCATCGTTGGCTAGGGATATTTTAGCTATTCCTATATCTTCCGTTCCTTCGGAGTCCGCTTTTAGTTTGGGTAAGAAGTTAATTAATCCTTGGAGTGCTTCTCTCACATCAATGACGATAGAAACACTTGCTTGTTATGAGGATTGGCTACGTGCAAAAGGCTTTTCTTTGGGTTATTTTTTTCTTAACTACAAATTTTCATATTGATGATTGGTTATTTATAGTGACATTTACTCTATTTTTTTCATTGTTTTAAGGTCGGTCACTCATTGATGTTCAAGAAGATGAAGATGAAGATAAAAGAGAGCATCAAGTAGAGAAGGATGATTGTGAAATTATTGATTAGGATTTCAATGTTAATTAGACTTTAATATTGTAATTTGAGTATTTGGCTTTACTATTGTAATTTGAGTATTTCACATTTAAACTTTATTAGTTTACTACTTTATTGTACTGTAATTTGAGTGGACAATAATTTGATATTTTGGTGTGTGTATGTGGCTTTGTACTTGTGATTTGTATTATTTTGTAACTATAATGTGTGAAAATTAGTGAAAAAATTATGCAAGTTAGAGACTTAGACAAGAATTTTAGGATTTTAAGCAACAAGCCCGAAAAGCCCGATCAGGCCCGCAAAGCCCGTAATGGGAGGACTTTAGTCATCAGGTTACGGCCCGCCTCCAGGCCCGACCCGTGACATAGGGTTGATTTTTTCTATCCAAGCCCGGCCCGACCCATGATTAGGTCTACTTGATTCTTGTAAAGAGTTTACAATTTATTGAATTTGATATGAAATTTAATTGGGGTTTTTTGATCTAATCCATGAATTAAGCGTAATTGTTATGTAAATGAATTCAGGTTGAACTAAATCAAATTGTGCAGTTGTTGGATAATTGGATTGAAACCCAAAAAAAAAAGACGAGTGGAGCAATCGTGGCTAGGCGATGCAGCCATGTTGACTGCTCCAAAATGTTTGAGAAGGGGTGTTTCCTGGGTGGGGCAACGATGGAGGAGTGTGGTTTGTGTCGCCCTATCTGATGGTTCGTGTGTGAGAAGGACGTGGCATCGACAGCGGAAACACCTTGCTGCGAGGTTGGGTTAGGTTTTTTTTTGGGCATTTCAGTTAAAAAATAATATAAAATAAAATAAAATGTTAAGTTAATCAAAAAGTTTTATTAATTAATAAAATAAAATCAAATTTGTTAATTAAATAGAAATAAATTTTGTTAATTAGTAAAATGTGATTTTATATATTGACATATTTTAAGGTATTATGAGTATTTAATTCCAAATAATGATAATTAATATTTCGTACAAAATTTAGATCTTGATGCGCTAGATTTGCTGAGGTTATTATGGGTTTCCTTAAAAGTGCAACAAATAAGGTGGTAAATTTGATGGTTCATCATGCTTTCTTATTTAAGCGCAGCAAATAAGTGCAATATATATTTTTTTCACCTTCTTTTTCATGTGTTACTATACTCCCTTATTCCTTGTCTTTACCCTTTTTCTTTTCATTTCCTCCGTCTCTTTTCCCTCTTTCTTTTCATTTCCTCCTTGCTCCTTCTCTTCCTCTCACACCACGAAAGCAAAAACAATTCAACCCTGTAGACACCTAATTTAGTCCCCGGTCCCATGGTAAGACTCCATGATGAACAATAAAACCCACTTCTCTAAATTATTGGACAATTGATGTTGTTGGACTTAATTTTACTATTTTTCTTAAATTAAAAAATATATATTTTTTAAAAAGCCCATTTATATTATTGGATTTTTATATAAGCCGAATATTAGATTAACACTAGTGGAAAAAATGGTTTTTGCTGCGTCACATTTGCTGCGGTTTTTTGTGATTTTTCAAGAACCGCAACAAATAATGGGTATGATACTGTTATGTAAATGTATTTGCTGCGGTTCAAAAGAAACCGCAGCAAATAACTTATTTGCTGCGGGGGTTATAACCGCAGCAAATAACCCAATAAACATAATAAGCAGCCCAAGCCCAATTCACCGCCACATATATATAAGATACACTTAACCCTAAGCAGCTCAATCTCTCATTTCCACGTCTCTCTCTTCCTCCCTCATTTCCACTTCTCTCTCTTCCTCCCCATTTCGCCACTCTCTTCATTTTATCTCGCCTCCCTCACCACTTCAATTCATCAATTCCTCACTCCATCATTTCTCTCTTCTTTTTATCTCGCCTCCCTCATCAATTCAACACTTCAATTTATGGTTTTTTGTTGTTTTTATTTTTATTCGATTTTTTTTTTGGTTTGACGAGTCTTCGGTTTGTTGAAGAGTCCTTCAAGATCTTCAAGGTTAGTTTCCATTTTAAATTCATTTGTTAATTGTGTTTGTGTTTTTTGTTTTCGATTTCAATTTGCTTTGTTTATTTCTTTTCGATATTTTTTTTCTGGTTCATTTGTTTGTTTTTGGTTTTGTGTTTTCGGGTTGGGATTTGGGGTTTTATGTTTTCGATTTGGAGTTTGGTTTTGGGTTTGGGTTTGGGTAATGGCTTAGGGTTTGCGATGTTGGTTCGTGGGTTAGGGTTTTGGTTTGGTTCGTGGCTTAGGGTTTTGGTTTAGGTTTTGGTATTGGTGTTGGTTCGTGGGTTAGTGTTTGGGTTAGGGTTTCTGGGTTCTGGGTATTGGTTTTGGGTTCATGGGTTGTGGTTTTTGAGTTGTGGGTTTGGTTTGATTGTTGATTTGTGCAATTGATTGTGCAAGTATATGTTTACTAGGTTACTGACAGAGTGATTAGTGTAGCTTCTGTATCAATTTCTTTACCTTAGCCATTGCTTAATGTTTGCTAATATTCATCCACTCCCTCCTTGAATTGGCATTTTTATACTACGTAGATGTTTTACCCATTCTATTTTAATCAACAACATATTTTTAGCAAAATCTATATGAACCACATCAATAATCAAAATCTTAATCTTAATCCCAATTGATGGAGCCGCTTCATGAACCACTCTATATATTTTTAGCATTATCCACCAAAATCTTTTACTTGAACTCCTTTATATCGTGTGCAAAATGCACCTCTAAACCTCAACTCCTCATTTTCATCTTAACTTCTTCCATTCAAGTCACCTATGCCCCCCTTGGCCTCTTGACCTCTTCTATTATCCTCATAGCCCTCAACTGTTTGCCTACCTCTTTTGAGTTGTGGAGTATCTTCTAGATGACTTTGCACATGACCCAACTAACATAATCGATTTTATCTGAAATAGGCAATTTGTCATATTACCTTTGTTAGAAATTCATTTGTAGCATTGCCTTTTCGTCTTTCATCAAGGCATTGAAATCTTGTTTTTGTTTGTAACCAAATTGATGTGTGGAAATGAAATTGAATACTTGGAAAATTGGGAAACATGTAGGTATCCATTTCAAACAGATCTGCAGAGGAGAGGATGACAATTAAAAGAGATAAAACCCATATGCTTTTTGGTGGTACAAAAATATTGCAGCACACTCCAGATAAGGTACTTTTTCATCTTACTGGTGCTTTATTTATTTATTTATTTTTATTTTTTATTTATTGAATGGTACTAATAACATTGTTTACAAACTTTACTCCACTAACTTTTGATGTTGAATCAGTCTTTTTCATTGAAAGCCCCCGATGGTGGTTGTGTAGCCGTTGTCTTACGAACCGGATTTGAGACAGGTCAAGGAAAATTGATGCGCACAATATTATTTTCTACTGAGAGAGTAAGTAACCTTCTATTTTATCGCTTGCAATACACATGATGAATTTCTCATTTCTCACTCAGCCATTTTGTATTAGGTTACTGCAAATAGCTGGGAAAGTGGATTGTTTATCTTATTTTTGGTTGTATTTGCACTCATAGCTGCTGGATACGTACTGGTGAAGGCAAGTGATGAGGCTATCGCACACCTATCAAAAATAAACCTAACCACTCTAACTAATATAGCTAGGGAAGTAGGGATCGAATCCACAGGGAAGCAATTAAACCTATTAGTTCTAAAAAGTCTAAACCGTGTAAAGGGCCTTTGAGTGACGATTGTGACTAAGAAATTAACTAGAATTAGAGCTAAATGATTAAGGAAATTAATTAATAACTAAGCCTAGGACATCGGTTCACCACAGATTAACCAGTGAATTTGCACACAAATAATCAATTATATTATCAATTTCCTTGAATTAAGGTCCACTAATTCTCTCGAATCTAGTCCCCTTCAAAACTCCTCTAATGGCTCTCGCTCACTTAGACTTGTTTTGCCTATTGCCCTTATGATCTAATTGTGGTAATCTTACCTCTCGGCATCGATTTCAACAATATCAAACTAACAACTAAACCTGGCCAGTATTTAATTGAAAGCAATGGTAATTGACAATAAGAATTCAAGCAAATTAATAGTTAAACTAATAATTATGAGCAAAACATCACCAATTAGTCCATGGATCCCCTAGTCCTAGAAAAGGAACTACTCACTCATAATTAAAGAAACAGAAACTAAAACAATAAAAGTAATTAAAATACTAAACATGATTAAACTAAACAAAACTAACAAGAATCAAGAAAATTAAATCTAAACATAAAACTATGAAAATTAAGAACATAAATTAAAAATAATAATAAACATAACTAAAAACAAGAATTGAGAATAAAATAGAACCTGAATATTATTGATTGAATGATTGAATAGAGTTTTACACTTTGAGAGAATTTTAGAGTAAACTAGGATTTCCAAAATCTAAAAAGGCGTCTCTCATGACTAATTAGGAGGAAAAAACACTTAAGTACTTAGGCTAAACAAGGAAAAACGCGTGATTTGGGCCTTCAGAGCCACCCGCCCGGGCTACCCAGGCGTGCAGCCCTCACCCGGGCACACAGCCTCGACCCGGGCGGGTAGCCTAATTTGCTTCGTTTCTCGGTTTTCGCTCGTTCTTCCTTAATTTCCTCTTTAATTCTTCGTTTTAACACTTCTAGTCTTCGGTTTAGCTTCCCAAATGACTTCAACTCTTTACTAACTTCTTTAAGTGTTTCAAAAGGCTCGGAAAACAACGATAAATCATCGATTCCTGTAAAATCTAATAAAACACTCGAAATAGCAAAAGTTAGTAGAAATGGCTCAAAAGAGCCGTATTAGAGCTAAGAATCAACCGGGATCGGGGATAGAATACATATAAAATATTAACTTATCAGCAAGTATATGTTTACTTGGTTAAGATTGTGACTTATTTGTTCTTTTATAATGCGACTTTTTTTCAAAACGTGCTTCTGATAATAAGTGGACTTTTTTTATAAGGTCTGGAGGATCCTACAAGGAGCAGATACAAACTTATTCTTAGCTGTTCACTGATTAGTTATCTATAGCTGTCAATACTTCTCTTATTGCTTTAGCAAGGCGTGGTATATTTTGCATTATGGTCTTTACTTGTGATATCAATATTTGCTTAAAGCTAGTGCTGTTCTTATCTTTTCAGTTGGAATTATGGTGTTATGATGAATTAATTCATAAATATTTCTTCAAAAATTTATAATGTGATAGGCAGCCCTTGTACTCCTTTTGTTACTCTCTTTATATGTAAATTACAACTTTTTATGTATTTGATGTTCTTCTGTTCTTCTTTGAAGTAATGAATCTTGTTTAAGTTAAATTTCAAATGTATTTTTGTGATAGAAGTGTATTTTCTTGTGATAGAAGTGTAATTATATTGAAAATAATTGATTCTATGTATGTATAACATTTCAGCTTCTAATTTTGCTTTAAAATGCAAATTTTTTTTTGGGTGCTTAATTGTTGCGGTTTTGTGAATAACCGTAGCAAAAAGTCTATTTTTTTTGCTGCGGTTCAACCGCAGCAAATAATATGTTGGTTTATTGCTGCTGCTCCAAGTGCTGCGGTTTAAATACCCCTAAAAAAACCGCAGCAAAAGTGGATTTTTGTACTAGTGTATAAAAAAAGAGTTTTAGCGTAGCGCGACTAAGTTAGTCGCACTGACACAGCAACGTGACAAGCAAGCCAGCACTAGCTGCGCAGCGTGACAGCTTGTGTCACAGTGGCTGGTCAGCGTTACTAAACTTGTAACGCTACCTGGCCAGCGTGATAAAACTTGTCGCTCTACACGTTTTTCTTATAAATACCCTTTTTTCTCCTCTAAAACGATCCTCTTGACTCTTTTGATTTTTTCTACCCATTCTCACACTTCCAAAACCGACATTCTCTCATTCTCCTAAACCTACTTTTTCTCTCTTTTTTCTCCTTTTCTCTTTACACTTAAACTTTTTCTCCATCAAATTATTTTTTTTATTTCATTTTAATAAAGTGGGTTAATTTCTTATTATTACAAATTAAATTCGAAACTTTGTCCTAGTTAATACTCGAAGAAACAATAATCAAGCGAGAAGTGTAAGTTTTCTGAGAGTCTTAAATTAAACTTTATGTATTGATTGTTGTATTTATTTATTTGTATATTTATTTCCTTTTTTTTACAATGTTTTTGTTAAAGGGCTTAATTTGAATTAATTTATCACATTAAACTAAGATAATTTTTGGACAAATTGTATCATGCTAGGAACCTTGAATTAATCTTAACAACGATTTGACTAAATTAATTAGTTTTATATGATTTCACCATAATAATAGTAATTTTGTGTTAGGTTGTAAATTATTATCTTGTGGTTCTTTATATAACTTGTGTATAATTGAGAGGAAACTAGTAATGGCCGCCTACGGGCTAATATGACGCACTCCGCCATATTAGTACCTTCACCCCCGAATCCAACCTTTAGTTCGTAAGATCATAACCTGGAGTCATCCCCATGGGATCGAAAGGGTTATTCATGCAATTTAGATTATCGTCCCGTATTCGTGTCTCACTCGTAATCAATCTAAATACACGGTTTATGAGTTTGATTCCTAGAACTCATTGGCGACTCCTTACTAGCATCATTTGTATCCGTTGATATTATCTCACTCGAAAAAAGATAATTAAAAATTAAAAAAACACTAAAATAGCGTAGTGCGACAGACTTTGTCACGCTAACATCGCAACGTCACAAAGTTTGCTGCGCTACACCTGCAGCGTGACAAACTTTGTAGCACTGCACAGTCAGTGTGACAAACTTTATCATGCTACCACGCTAGCGCGACTGAAATTCCTGCGCTCCTGTTTTGTTGCAAAATACTTCTAAAAAAGTCCATTTCACCTTTCCTTAAGCCAATTTTTCAGGTCTAACTCAACCTATGAACGGTTTGGGAAAGGTGACCAAAATAATTGAAACCCTAAAATCTGGGGCCCTTACACATCTCGAAAGCTCACACAATTCCACGACCACCCCAAAAGCTCCAAATCCACCACCACCACCACCAAGAAAGCTTCAGATTCACCATTGTTCGTCTCCCTTACGGGTTTCAATTAGTACAAGTAAAACTTTTTATAGTTTTTTAGATTTCATTTTTCAATTTTGTGTTTTCGTGGTTTTCGTGGGTTTGTGGTTTGAGTATAAGTTTTTGGTGGTGGTTTTGGGTTTGTTAAGGTTATTGTTGTTGTTGTTGTTGTTGTTGTTGTGGTTTCTTTGGTTTGTTGTAGTTGTTGTGGTTTCTGTAGTTTTTATGGTTTGTTGTGGTTTATTTATGTGGTTTCTATGACTGATTTAGTGAGGGATTGAGTAAGGTGAGTTACTGACTGACTGGTTGATTAAGTGAGTTCATGGGTGACTAATTGAGGTGAGTGACTGGCTATATGACTGAGTGAGGTGAGTGGCTGATTGTGTGGGCTGACTATGTGAGTGAGGGACTAGTTGTATGAGTTAGATTATGAGTATATGAGTCACGGACTAAGTTTATGAGTGAGTGAGTGAGTTAGGGACTGACTAAGTAAGGGATTGTGTAAGTGAGGAACTATGCAAGTGATTGTGACTCTATGAGTGAGGGATTGTAAGTGATTGCAGGAGTGTTAGGAGAACTGTGGCTGAGTTACGGACTGATTGAGCAAGAGACTATGAGTGAGGGACTGTGCGAGTGAGTGTGGTTGTGGCTATTGTGGGTTTTTTCTTGAGTTGTGAATTTGCTTGAGTTGCTAATTTTGCTTTCCTTTTCGTATTATATTACTATGAGTTGCAAATTTTGTTGCTTGTCTTACTAAAGTTTCGAATTTAATTAATTACTTAGAGTTGCGAATTTTCTTGGAGCTGTTGTATTTGAGTTGATTTGTTAGGTTTTCGTATCTAATGTTTTGATTCGAATTGTGGTGTATCGTTGTTTTCTGATTTGAGTTGATTTGAGTTCACATTGTCTTGAGTTGTTTTTCAATTTGTTTATTCACTTTTTCAGTATTTCCTTAATTTATAATGATAGGGTTTTGATTATGATGTTGGATGTTTGTTTGCATTACGTATGTACATATTAATTAATGTATAATTTTATTGGAATATAGGTCGTTGCGAAGCATTTTGAAGGAAAAGCTTGAGGCACCATCTTTGGCATTGAGTAGGTATGGAATAATTGATTAGGAATTGATGATGAGTAACATTAGAGGTAGGATTATTGATGATGAATTGTTGACTTAGAGTGTATGTAGTTGGTTAAAAATGTTGTCCTTGTACTTATAGTTAAAAATGTACTCAACAATGTAGTAATGTAAATGTTATTGACGTTTTCAAAATTGCATTAAACCTTATATTCATAAATTTGACGGGTAAATACATAGTTCTTTTTTTAACGTGATTTGTTGAATATAAATATCTAATAAGAAATGACACTGTATATGCATATGTAAACTTTAGTTAAATTTTTGATGTCTTGTTTTTGCATTACCATCATGGACTTAGATACCTATCTGTGGTGAATGTTTGTTTTTCTTTCGGTTCAAAATAAATCAAAGTGTTGTATTCCTGTAATATGTTGTTTGAGTACAATTGTTGAATGTTTATAATGATAACTCACTTTTATATCGGAATTTTAGGCATATTTTGGTGCATATATAGAGAATATTAGGTCCATATATTTGCATTTTAGGCATTAATTGCATGAATTATCCATTTTGTGCTCTATTAGTCTTCGTTTGTGGTTTCTTAAATTTTCAGGTAGTGTTGTTGCTATTTGGAAGCTTTCTGAGTAGCGTTGAATGAAGCGGGTAATGGTAAGAGAAGAGTTAATGATTATGGACATTTCACTCAAAATTATTATCATATGACGTCTATTTAGCATCTATGTGGGTCATGGCTTAGCTTATTGAGGTGAATTTGAGCTAAAATTGAAGAAATGTTAAAGTTTGTGAAAGTTCAGCTTGACTGATGCTCACTATTTTGGTCATAACTCGAGATTGATGCGATTCAAGTTGCATTGGAAACTAGATTCATAGAGCTTCGCAACGGTAGGTCACACGCCTCATTTGGAAGCCTAGAACAAAGTTACAGCTTTTCAAAGTTGACCCAGCGTTTCAGAACGCAAACCAGCGCCGAATGGATTTGAGCGTTTTTCCCCTTTGAGTTGCTGTCCGGCCCGATGGGTTCCCATGGGGCGCTAGTCGGCCATGCTATGATGAAAAGTCCTAGATTCATATCTTTTTGTATTTTCCTAGTTTATAACTCCTAATCGTTTATTTTATTTTTCCTACTTGGATGTTAATTAGAAAGATATATAGAGGAAGGAAAACAAATCTAGGGTGAGAATAATATACAATAATTTGGGGAATTAGGAGTTTATGTTAGTTTTTCATCTTCTTCTTCAACATTGAACATCCAAGTTTAATCTAATCTTCCATTAATCTTAGTAACAATTTTACTTCTCTTCTTTATTTATTATTATGTTTTCTTTAATTATTTCTTTGAATTGTTCAATTATCATGAGTAAGTAAATTATTAATCTAGGTTTAAGTAAAACCCTAGTCATGATTAATTATGATCTTTCAATCCCCACTTTTATTATTGATTGCTCATGCTTAATTGATTGTGTTTATGCCAATACTAGATTAGGGATAATTAGTATAGTTATGATTCCATTCTCTCTACCACAACGGGAGTTGGGTTTTGACGGATTTGATTGTTTCAATTAAGGACATGAAATTCTCCATGTGAATAGGTAGAATAGATTGTTTGGAAATTAGGGTGTCGTGTTTAATGTCTTTAATTTGTATGATTCCACGGGAGTAGGTATGATTGCAAATTAGAGAAGCCATAGATATTCGGGAGAGGTTTATGGTATTTTTACAGCGTGCCTTTCCTCTTGAACAATTGATCTATTAACTTGGGGTAGCAATTGGTTTTTACAGTAATTGTGCTAATGGTGATACTTAACTATAGAGCCTTTTATTTATAGTTTTTAGCCTTTTAGTTCATAGTTTTAGATCAATCAACTTTTCCTTGTTTTTTTTTTTCCGACTCTACTAATTATTATTCATAGTGACCACTTGTTAATTAAACCTTCTTTGTGGGATTGATTGATCAGTATGATTTTTGTTATTTCTGAATTCCTATTATCATTTTATATTGCCTTCAATTAAATTTTGGCCAGGTTTAATTATTAGTTTGATATGGTCGAAACTGATGCCGAGAGGTAAGATTACCACAATTAGATCACAAGGATAATAGGCAAAACGAGTCTAAGTGAGCGAGAGCTATTAGAGGAGTTTTGAAGGAACCTAGTTACGAGAGAATTAGTGTACCTTAATTCAGGAAGTCATTAATCTATTAATTAATTGGTATTCAATTCATTGATTGATTTATGGTGAACCGATGTGCTAGGCTTAGTTTATTGTTATATTTGCTTGTTTAATATCTGTTTTAGTAGTAATTAGTTTATTAGTTACAATCGATTTAAAGGCCCTTTATAACAGAAGAGACTTTTAGAGTTAGTAGAAATTCATTGCTTCCCTGAGGATTCAATCCCTACTTCCCTATCTGCATTATTTAGAGTAGTAGGTTTATTTTTGATAGGTATACGACTTTCCCTTTCAAATTTTGGCGCCGTTGCCGGGGAGGCAATTTTTTAAATTTCTGCTAATCAGGTTATTTTGTTTTTATTACTTTTTTTTGTCTCAAGGAACTAATTGTTCTTTGAGACAGTTGTTATGGTTATCTGTAGTTTTAGTGCTTGTGCAGGTACTAGGTTTGTATGCCGGTTTGGGTTGATCCTGAACCAGAGAGATCATTCCATAAGTGGACTCGTAGAAGGAAGTGGAGATTGCGGAGACCTTATCTTTCTGGACGGACACTATCTGATTTGTCACAACTTTTGGTTGAATTAGATATTTCTGATAAGGAAGAGATGTTGGGTTCCGAGTATAATGACAATAACGAGCCACTATCGCCGCCGCCACCACCAACACGATCATTGAGCGACTATTCCCAACCCAGTTTTGCAAAAGTAGGAGGTGATTATCGGTTTCCTGATCCATGTGTTCTTAACTTTGAATTGAAGTCAGCTTTGGTAAATATGGTGGAAAGGAACCAGTTTGCAGGAACATTTACGGAGGATCCGAAATTGCACTTGAACAATTTCCTCCAGTATTGTATGGTCAAACAACATGGGGTTTCTCAGGACTACATTAGAAGGATGATGTTCCCATTTTCATTGAAGGACAAAGCCCGTACTTGGTTGAATAGTCTCAATATGGACAGCATCAACAGGTTGGATGAATTGGCTCTTGCATTTCAAAGGAAGTTCTACCCTCTAAAGTGAACTGCAACCCTTCGAAGCAAGATCACAAATTTCAACTNAATAGGCAAAACGAGTCTAAGTGAGCGAGAGCTATTAGAGGAGTTTTGAAGGAACCTAGTTACGAGAGAATTAGTGTACCTTAATTCAGGAAGTCATTAATCTATTAATTAATTGGTATTCAATTCATTGATTGATTTATGGTGAACCGATGTGCTAGGCTTAGTTTATTGTTATATTTGCTTGTTTAATATCTGTTTTAGTAGTAATTAGTTTATTAGTTACAATCGATTTAAAGGCCCTTTATAACAGAAGAGACTTTTAGAGTTAGTAGAAATTCATTGCTTCCCTGAGGATTCAATCCCTACTTCCCTATCTGCATTATTTAGAGTAGTAGGTTTATTTTTGATAGGTATACGACTTTCCCTTTCAAATTTTGGCGCCGTTGCCGGGGAGGCAATTTTTTAAATTTCTGCTAATCAGGTTATTTTGTTTTTATTACTTTTTTTTGTCTCAAGGAACTAATTGTTCTTTGAGACAGTTGTTATGGTTATCTGTAGTTTTAGTGCTTGTGCAGGTACTAGGTTTGTATGCCGGTTTGGGTTGATCCTGAACCAGAGAGATCATTCCATAAGTGGACTCGTAGAAGGAAGTGGAGATTGCGGAGACCTTATCTTTCTGGACGGACACTATCTGATTTGTCACAACTTTTGGTTGAATTAGATATTTCTGATAAGGAAGAGATGTTGGGTTCCGAGTATAATGACAATAACGAGCCACTATCGCCGCCGCCACCACCAACACGATCATTGAGCGACTATTCCCAACCCAGTTTTGCAAAAGTAGGAGGTGATTATCGGTTTCCTGATCCATGTGTTCTTAACTTTGAATTGAAGTCAGCTTTGGTAAATATGGTGGAAAGGAACCAGTTTGCAGGAACATTTACGGAGGATCCGAAATTGCACTTGAACAATTTCCTCCAGTATTGTATGGTCAAACAACATGGGGTTTCTCAGGACTACATTAGAAGGATGATGTTCCCATTTTCATTGAAGGACAAAGCCCGTACTTGGTTGAATAGTCTCAATATGGACAGCATCAACAGGTTGGATGAATTGGCTCTTGCATTTCAAAGGAAGTTCTACCCTCTAAAGTGAACTGCAACCCTTCGAAGCAAGATCACAAATTTCAACTAGGAGACGGATGAGACATTATATGAAGCATGGGAAAGGTTCAAGGATCTATTGAGGTTGTGCCCACATCACGGTCTTGAGAAGTGGTTCCTAGTCTAATCGTTCTATAATGGTTTAGGGAATAAGAGTCGTACATTGCTTGATTCAGCTGCTAGTGGTCGTTTTATAAACCCTAGGAGGTTAATGTTGCTTATGAGTTAATTGAAGAAATTTCCATTCACAACTCACAACTTGGCAATCCTAGAGGGCATTCGAAGAGAGGTGGAAAGCATGTGGTAGATGATAAGTATGAGAGTCTAGCTTCACAGATCAATGCCATAAGCCAAAAGCTTGACAAGATTAGTAATGCATCTTCTCCACCACCATATGTAGCTGTGATGCCTGCACTTTCGGGATGTACTAAGCCTTTCTGCGATTCCTGTGGTTCATTTGGCCACAATGCCCAGTCATGTCATAGTTTCATGAAGCAAGTGTGCACTTTCCAAGCCTACAAGAACAACCGGTTCTCTAACACATACAATCCAGGTTGGAAGGATCATCCATACTTCTCCTACCAGAGCAACAATGTGCAAAATCCACAACCATTCATGCCACATCAACAAATTCAGCGGTTCGCACCACCACAACCACCGGATTTCAATAAACCACCACCCCCCTAACCGAGGAATGAGATCTCACAGTTTAAGAATATGATGCTACAGATGCAGAAGAACATGTAGGCAATGCAGAATCAGTTTAGTCAACAAGCAGCTTTTAACAAGCTACTTGAGACTCAGATTGCTCAGTTTGCTTAGTCTACAACTCAAAGGCAGCAGGGTCATCTTCAACCACAACCTGCACCATCGGCTCCTCCAAGAGAACATGTCAATTCCATATCTATTAGGAGTGGGAACCACTACAAGGGCTCGAAGATGCCAACTGAAGGTGTTGATTATGAGATGGGAGCACAGAATGGGAAGACTAGTAATGTGGTGATTGAGGAGATTGTAGAGCCTACACTTTCTAGGGAGAATGAAGCCATGGAGAAGAAAGCTGCAGTAGCTGACAAGCCTGCTGATACATTGACACCCCCCAAGGTACCACTACCCTTTCCTCATAGGGTAGATAGGAGTAAGAATGATAACCATTTCCATAAGTTTCTCGATATTGTTAAAAATTTGCAGGTTACTATGCCTTTCACTGATTTGATTACACAGGTACCTACATACACTAAATTTTTGAAAGACATATTGAGCAGGAAATGTGAATTGAGTTTGGTAGAGACTGTTGCTTTAACTGAAGAATGTGGTGCAATTTTGCAGAGTAAGTCTCTACCTAAACTCAATGATCTAGGAAGTTTTTCTATTCTTTGTAACATTGGTCCACTATTTATTGGTAAAGCATTATGTGATTAAGGGGCAGTGTTAGTGTAATGTCATTGTCTATTTGTAGGAAATTAGATATGGGTTCTTTGAAATTTACTAACATTACTTTGCAGATGGTGGATAGAACTGTGAAATACCCGAAAGATATTTTGGAGGATGTCCCAGTAAGAGTTGGGACATATTTTTATTCCCGTAGACTTTGTTGTGCTAGATATAGATGAGGATGCCCACATCCCCATTATATTAGGTAGACCATTATTGAATACTGCAGGTGCTGTTATTGATGTGAAAAATGGTAGTCTGACTCTTTCTGTAGATGATGGCCAGGTTACCTTCAACCTTGATAGTTCTTTGAAAAGTGTCATGTTGGAGCAATCATGCTGTAGAATTGATGTTAGTCATGAAATTGTTTGAGAATAATTCCTTAACGAATAGGTTGTGTAAACCGTACAATGCACAAGTATTAACTTAGTAATTTAATACTATCCCCGTTTTCTAAGTTGTTACATTTGTTTTTTCACATCTCCCATTATGCAACTTACAATATTTAATATCTTGAGTGTAATAGGAAAATGATAACAATAACCCTAAGGGCTATGTGTTTGGTGCTAAAAATGGAAACAATTTTTCTATTCAAGCTTAATTACTCCGATGTACTGTGATTTTTCCTTACATCCACACTTTATTACCTATTGTGGAAATATATTAAATGCATATACTTAGCTGAGTTAGCCCTATGGGCTAAGTATAACGTTACCTTAAATATTATATATTTGAAAAGAATACATTGGGACGGATAAAATATGTCATATGACTATGTTTTTCTCTGATCTACATATCAAACACCAAATTGAGTCAAAGTTGCAACACTAATAGTTCAAAAAGTCCATATATAACAATTAAAAATGTCGGAGTACTAGGAATTAGGGAGTATAAGACATGATTTTCATGGCTAATGTAAAATTAAATACCATGTTCGTTCCTAAATGTTTGTTACGTCTGAAATCTTGACATTATTATATTCATAAAATAGAAGAACCTTTTAAATTAATTTCAATATAAAAAACATAATATAGTCATATGAGGTCTGCTTTCATTCGTCTCAATGAGTACGTTATTAATATCTAATTATTATAATTTTTACATATATATATAATGTCAAACAAATGCATTGTTATATGTGCAAGTCAAAACGTATCAAACAAATGAGCAAGAAAAAATTGATATATAGGAATAGGTAGTTGCAGATTGTAGTTTTCAGCACATGGTGCGTGACGCAGAATTCCTACCACAATCAAATAACAAAAACGGAAGTTTATTCATGCCATTTGATGAACTTTTGAACGAAGTGACTATTATGCTTTGTACTAAGTCAAGTTGGTAAAGTTCGGAGCTTTCTTGGGCACCCCTCAAACAAAAACAAGTTGATCATACTCTTTACCCATTTTTCTTGTGCGCTTTATTCATTTTCAAAGGTTATTATTATTATAAATAAAATAAGATATATCCTCTAAAGTATCCTCTTGTTTTTCTCAAAATCGTCTATTTCTATCCAATTATTCGCACATGTCACCAAACACACTAAGAAAGTCATGGTTGAGATTTCCCTATCACCTTTTCACAAAACCACAGTCCAAAATAATTAGAAACATAAACAGTCCATCGGAAACATTTAACGAGACATCTAAGGGCTCAAATTCAACCTGAAAACTAATATCCTTTCACTACAATGGCAGCACGGTTGACGATGGCAGACTTAATCACGTCTATGCTTATTGAACGACTGGTCCAAATGATGCAAGATATTGCACTTAAGGTTAACACTCTTGAAAGCAAATTCAGACCTCTTAACCTCAAGCTGAACAACGCCTAGCGAGCCATAAAGATGGAGATAAGAATCGATCCCAACATCTTCTGCAGCTAGTAATCTCTAACCAAACAGAGTTACTCCTAAGGCCCTAATGTCATAAAATAAATATATACGTCCAATACAAAAAACATAAATGTGCACAAAAGTGTGAGTGTTCCATTATTCACATTAAACAAACCATCATCAAACCAAAAAAAAAACAAGTTGACCACACTCTTACCAAGTTTACTACTACTAGTTGTCATTCACCTTTGCTTAGATCTAAATCCTCATTCCCCCACCCCCTCATCTTCGACACAAACCAACCGACGCTCTCCCTCATTTCTCCCCTCTCTCTCTATCTCTCAACAAACAGAGAGAGAAAAACACCCCCTCCAAAAAAAAAAAAAACCCACCAGATTCAGATCTTCAAAATCCGAATAAAAAATGGCGAAACCCCAGTTAATAGTGACGATTTGGTTGCTGCTGGTCCTTGTAAGCACAACAACAATGGCGGAAATAAAAACCCTAAAAATCGAATCGGACTCACGGCCGATGATCCTATTCGAAAAATTCGGGTTCACACACACGGGTCGTGTATCGGTATCGGTATCATCTGTATCAGTAAGAGCAAGTTTATCCCCAGAACCATCACGTCTGGGTTTTTTCCTATTATCCGAAGAATCTCTCCTTCAAGTACTGTTAGAAATTCAGCAAGATGAATCATTTTGTGTACTCGATTCCCAATACACTATTCATTTATTCACCTTCCGTGACCTCTCCCCACCTCCTAAGTCGTCGTTTAATCAATCATATCCTGTGAGTATTCCTAACGAATACAGTTTGTTTTTCGCAAATTGTAATCCCGAAAGCTCAGTCTCTATGGTTGTTCATACCGAAATGTATAATCTCGAGTTCAACGGGGTTAAAGATTACCTACCTGCTGGACAAACACAGTTACCATCCTTGTATTTCTTGTTTTCTATTATTTACTTTTTGTTTTTAGGCTATTGGGTTCTTCTTTGTATGAAGAATAAGAATACTGTACACCGAATTCATCTCTTGATGTCCGCCTTATTACTTATGAAGGCTTTGAACTTGATTTGTGCTGCCGAGGATAAGCATTATGTTAAGGTTACTGGTTCGCCACACGGGTGGGATGTCTTGTTTTACTTCTTTCAGTTTATTAGGGTTGTGCTTTTGTTTACTGTCATTGTGTTGGTTGGGACCGGCTGGTCGTTTTTGAAGCCCTTTTTGCAGGAGAAGGAGAAGAAGGTTTTGATGATTGTCATCCCGTTACAGGTTTTGGCTAACATTGCGTCCATTGTCATTGGGGAAACTGGTCCTTTTATTAAGGATTGGGTCACTTGGAACCAGGTGTTTTTGTTGGTTGATATTATTTGTTGTTGTGCTATTATATTCCCTATTGTTTGGTCTATTCGCTCTTTGAGGGAGACGTCCAAGACTGATGGGAAAGCTGCTAAGAATTTAGCTAAGCTTACGCTTTTCAGGCAGTTCTACATTGTTGTTATTGGGTACTTGTACTTTACTAGGATTGTGGTTTTCGCACTGAAAACGATTTCTGCCTATAAGTATCAGTGGGTTAGCAATGCTGCTGAGGAGATTGCTAGTTTCGTGTTCTATGTGATCATGTTTTACATGTTTAGGCCTGTTGAGAAGAACGAGTACTTCGCTCTTGATGACGATGAAGAAGAGGCTGCTGAGATGGCTCTTCGGGACGAGGAGTTCGAGCTTTAGAACATGATCAGATGCATTTTTTGACAGTCGATCGAGAGTTTGCTAACTGCTCTTATGTTTTGTTGCTCAGCTGGTTTATCAGGTCCACAGCTGCTTCTTTACTTTTATTATGCTGGCTTGTTTCGTTTTACTTTCAGAATGTCATATCTGAGTAGTTGTTGTAATTCTCTTTGAGCACAATTTTATGTCGCCTTGCGATGTTATTACATTTTATACTTAACATGTTAATGTTAAAATTTAATTTGTTTCATGATGTAATATGTATTAGCTTTACTGTTTCATTATTTCTCATGTTTCATACTTTTTCATTATTGAATCTTTTAGCCAACTCTTACATGGTTACACTTTTCCTTTACGCATCTCGGTGCTCTGCCATTAGGTCTCTTTTTTGTGCTATTGATGTTTAAGAGGGGTAATTGGTCCTACTTGTTGCTTTAAATCAAGGAATTGACAATGTGACTGTGCTATCATTGTTGGATTATGGAGTAGTGTATTTTAGCAGGTGATAATATAATCCTATGTGCTTATTTATTACAATATTCAAACTTGTGTAGAATTGCATTCGTTTTATTACTTATTAGTGTTTGGAATAAGGCCATGCTTGGATTGTGGAATTTTTTTTTGCGGTTAATGAAGACTAACAATTGGAATTAGGATGAAGTTTAGGCTGTGGTAGAAGGGATGAATTCATGATATAACTAGGGATGGGAAGGTTAAGATAGATGGTTACATTTCTGATTTCTGTTAGGGGTATAATACGCTAGTGTTTCCACACAAACACAACCCCCTCTTTATTTCTAACATTATCACTACCTCATCCCTTATGTGGCCACCTCTTTCATCTTTATTGTTGTGGTTATGGTCTTTGGTGGTGCTATCTGGTATATGAGGCTGCAAACTAAACACATTTCTTGCCGAAGTGGTTTGACCAATTACACAACACCCCTTACCCAATTTAAATCATGTTGGCTTGACTACTTGACATCCCTTTTTATGATATCGGTATCGAATAAGGGTTGTTGGTCTGGCATGTTGCGTTAAGTCTAGGAAATGACAATGTGACGTGCTATAATTGTTAGGTAATTTAGTAGTGCATTATAGCAGGTGATGGTAAAATTCAATGTTAACCTTCGTTTTATGTATGTTTGAAAAAAGGTTTGGGGTTGTAGGGGATACAGCAGTGGGTCATTCCTGCCCCATCTACCCCCTTCTCTAGTGTAGATCTGTTGCATTTGAGGTAAGAAGCAGCCTCACCGTTCCTTGGTTACTTGCTCTAATTAAATATTCACTATTTTTTTATTATCAAGCTTACCATTTCTACTTGATCTTCATAAAACTATAATTTGATTCCTTTTGTCTTGTGTGAATAGTGAAGAGGCTTACACCTGGGAACAAACTCCCCACCATTTTAGGGACATTGAAATTTTTGTAAAGTTGGTCTAGCCTTTTCCTTGGCTTTTTCTTAGGAACAAGTTTGGATATCTTTTTGTTGGAATCACCTATGGTTATCCTCTGAGTTTGTCATATTCATATACTTGTCTTGTTGCTTATGCTCTACCTTCAACTTTTGTCTTCTATAATCTGTATATCATAGCTAGACTTACGATTAGTTTCCAAATCATGTTTTTGGTCCGTTTACTGTTTTTAGGATGATCCTTACCACGTTGTTTCCTGTAAATCTGTAATGTTGCTCCTTGTGCTTGTAAAAAAAAATACGTGTTTTGGTTTGTATTGTCTACATCAAAACTCCACGTAGAACTGAAGTTTCTGAATCTTCACATTATCATTAAGCTAGTATGCTTCATTACTTCTCTGATTGAAATAAGAAAAGATCCAGCCTTTGGACCTTTCAGGTAATTTATTTTTCTTTAGATTGCAAAGGCCTTTATCTTTTAAAAAAACATATTCCTGCTGTGAGTAATTGTGTTTTTTCTGTGACAATTATATTTGAGAGCATTTTCCTAATTAGAGATAGAAATGGCAATCCTTAGAATGTGACAGACATGGCTGTTGAAAGATATTTTGGTTTCTCAAAGTGAGGTTTTGCAAATAGAAATGCTTCCATTTTCTGTCTCTGAATAAGATTGTATGTTTGTAAACCCGTGTAAATCTGCATGATATCATATTACAAATCACATATGCACAAACTTGTGAGAGAGGGGAGGGGGGCTGTGATGAAGCTACGGTTGGGATGGTGATTTTAATCTCATCAGGTTGCTGCTACCCTGGTCACGCGGAGTTGTACCTACATGGTTGTGCTCTGTACCTCTGTTTGAAATCTTTAGTGCTTGGGTAGGGACTGTTGGATCATTTGAATATAGTTGTAAAACCTTAGCGTCATATCATATTACTTTCTTGGATTTAGCACACTTGTGAGATAAGAGACATAAGAGGGGGCTTGTGATGAAGCTGTGGGTGGTGATGTCAGTCACATCACATTGCTGTCACCCTGGTGACAAGGAATTGCACCTAATGGGGCTGTGGTATTCCTAAAATTTTTGGTGACCTCTCTATATCCATTTGGTTATTAGATTTGACCTGTTTTTAGCAGTTTCCAGATTCATGATTTTTTGGGCATGTAAACTCAACAATATGATGTCTGTTTTCGCCAGCACTCACAATATTACTCCCTAATTGTTAGTTAATTGGTGATTCTAGACTTGTAGCTGCAAACTTTAGCCCCATATTATGGTGATTTTCTATTAAGAGGTGAATGAATGTAGTAATAATGCGTGCTTTGTTGGTGGTAAACCGATTAATAGGATGCTGATAGAGGGCACTGTTATTTACAATGTGGCCGAGGGTAGGATTGTGAGAGAGCCAAGGGGAAGGAAGGAGTGTGATCTTATTTTACTGGATTTATTTATGTTGGGTGGTGTGATTCATTAATATAAGATTGTACGCAGAAAGCAAGAAAGAAAGTTGGGCTAGTAGTTGTGGTGGACTGAGTAGACATCAAATTATACAGAAAGAGTAATAGTCTTCCTGAGTAGTAGTCTTTCTGTGTAATTTATGTCATTGCACTACACAGAAAAACTACACTTTCTGTCCATGAATCCTTGCAACGATGTCATAGGACAAGCATGATGACAGTGATAATGTAGATGGTGCTAGTAGTGGCGTAGGTTGCTATAGGAAGTTAATTACTTGCTAATACAGTGACTTGAAACATATATTTTTCTTACTGCTTGAATTTCCTACACAGAAAAACGTGCGATTGAACAAAAGGTGTTTGTGGCACTTGACATGATGTAGTGACTGTAAATGTAGAGGTGAACATTGAGCGAGTTGGACAAGTTCTCTTGTTATGGCCCCCTTGGCCACATTGACCACATTTGTGATTGCATTCCCCCCCTCTTTTACTCAACTTGATGGCATCAATTTCCCCTATCGAAGGCTTTCTTTTCACAGTAGGTCTATTATTAAGCTTCTTAACTGAAGGTGCTTGAATAGGTTCTTTTTCAGAATGTGGCCATTCTTGTGGTACAATACAGTTGTACTGTCACCATCATATATCCACTTAGAATCATTAACCCACTTTCCCCCATGATGAAGTACAATACATGGTGCAATATCCATCTCTGAAACAATATATATATATATATATATATATATATATATATACACAAATTATTCCACCAAATCGATCAGTATGCATTACTCCATATTAATTAAATTGATAAAAAAAAAATCAAATAAAATCATCACTATTTCTTACTTAACCAACCAACTTGTTATACAAATCTAAAGACATGCAAACTAACCAACACGATTAAATAACCAAATTTATACTCCATTGATACTAAAGACATGCAAACAAATCTAAAGACAATTGATACTCTATATATCTAACTTTATTAAATAAATAAATTTTCTTAATAATCAAAGTTTTCAAAAATTAAAACCCAAAAAAATTGGCTAATACAACCCTCAATTATATATATGTAAAATAAACAACAAAATAGGTGATTTAATGTCTCACCTACTATTTGATGTAATAATTAGCTCAAAAATCCTTCATATTCTTCAAAATTGAAGTCTTGGAGAGGAAGTTGGAACATAGAGGGAAAGGAAGATGAATTGACGGTGAATTTCACTCTTTTGATGCTAATTTGACTTGATTAATTACTTATTAGTTTTTTTTTTTTTATTTTTTAAAAATAATTATTTGAACCAAATGGGGCCACTTAACTAGCTATTGTGGTTAACCTTCATGGAAAAGTGTTAGGAGGTCCTTAACGGCGAAAAGGCCAAAAGTTAAGGTCCTTATTGTATGCTTAACTCATATTAGCGCATCTTCTTTTAGGGTTTGAATCTTTTTAGAATACTAGATTAGTGCTCATGCGAAAGTGTGATGTACTGCTATATAAATTAAAAAAATATTTTTTAAATATATATGTTTAGCATTAAGCTTTTCATTGAATTTATAACACAATTTAATTTGAACAAAATTTAAAAATTGTAATTTTTATGATACTTGTAAAATGAATTAAAAAGTATTGAAATGTTAAGAAAAATACTTCATAAAACACTTAGTGTTATAGAAAATAGGGTTTAATAGAGAGTATTTGTGGGAGAGAATAAACCTACCTTATTATTCAGTACCAAACTATATATATATATATATATATATATATACAAGCATTAAGGGTTTCCTGTAGAGTAAACCCTAGTATCCAGAATGTTCTAGATTATACCTAAGGGGTATAATGGACATCCACACAATAACAATATTTTATAACACTCCCCCTTGGATGTCCATTATAAAGCAAATATACATCATTTTATAATGCGCATGTGCAATGCTGCCTCATTAAAAACCTTAACAGGAAAACCCAGTGGGAAAAACCATAGCTAAGGGAAAAAGAGTACAGCGTGCATTGACTCCCCCTCATGATATCATTCGTTCNCATGATATCATCCGTTGAGATCCTTGAGATGACGCAACCCGATTTGATGAACTAATTTCTTGAATGTAGCAGTAGGAAGCGCCTTGGTAAATAGATCTGCTAAATTTTCACTTGAACGAATCTGTTGGACACTAATCTCACCATTCTTCTGAAGGTCATGGGTGAAGAAAAACTTTGGCGAAATATGCTTCGTCCTGTCACCTTTAATGTACCCTTCCTTGAGTTGTGCAATACAGGCTGCATTGTCTTCATATAATGTAGTCGGAGCTTGTTTTCCACATAATCGACCACAATCTTCTTGTATGTGTTGAATTAGAGACCTTAGCCATACACATTCTCGACTAGCCTCATGAATTGCTAAAATTTCTGCATGATTAGAAGAAGTAGCAGCAATGGTTTGTTTCATGGAACGCCAAGAGATTGCGGTACCACCATATGTAAATACATATCCAGTTTGTGATCGAGCAACATGAGAATCTGATAAATACCCTACATCTGCAAAACCAACTAATCCTTCTTTGGAGGTGTTAGAAAAGAACAAACCTTTATCTTTCGTACCTTGTAGATAGCGATATATATGCTTAACCCCATCCCAATGCCTTCGGGTAGGACATGAGCTAAACCTTGCTAATAGATTAATAGAGAATGATATGTCCGGTCTTGTGTGACTAGCAAGGTACATCAATGCTCCTATTGCACTTAGATATGGTACTTCAGGACCAAGAATCTCTTCATCATTTTCCCGAGGGCGAAAAGGATCTTTATCAACATCTAGTGATCTTACAACCATTGGGCTAGTTAACGGATGTGCTTTATCCATATAAAATCTTCTGAGCACCTTCTCTGTGTATGTAGTTTGATGCACAAGGATTCCTTCTTTTAGGTGCTCAATTTGTAGCCCTAAACAAAATTTTGTCTTACCAAGATCTTTCATTTCAAACTCTTTTTTCAAGTATTCCACTGTTATTGAAATCTCTTCTGGAGTTCCAATGATATTCAAATCATCAACATAGACAGCAATAATCACAAAACCTGACCCGAATTTCTTTATGAAAATACAAGGGCTAATAGGGTCATTTCTATAATCTTCTTTCAACAAATATTCACTAAGGCGATTGTACCACATACGCCCTGATTGTTTCAATCCATAAAGGGATCTATTTAACTTAATACAATGTTGTTCTCGAGAACGAGAACCAGTTGGTTCAGGCAACTTGAAANAATGTTGTTCTCGAGAACGCGAACCAGTTGCTTCAGGCAACTTGAAACCTTCCGGGAGTTTCATGTATATATCACTATCAAGTGGGCCGTATAAGTAAGCTGTTACAACATCCATTAGTCGTAAATCAAGTCCATGTCTTACTGCCAGACTAATTAAGAATTTGAAAGTAGTTGCATCCACCACAGGAGAATATGTCTCCTCAAAATAAATACCAGGTCTTTGTGAGAATCCTTGCGCAACTAAACGTGCTTTGTGTCTCACAATTTCACCCTTTTCATTTCTTTTCCGCGCAAAGACCCATTTATATCCCGCTGGTTTTACACCTTCGGGTATACGAACTACTGGCCCAAATACTTCTCTCTTTGCAAGTGATTTCAATTCTGCATCAATTGCTTCTTTCCATTTTGGCCAATCATCTCTTTTCCTACATTCTTCAATGGACTTAGGCTCATGATCCTCTTTTTCATTCATAACATCAAGTGCTACATTATATGCAAAAACATCATCGACGTCGATTTCATTTCGGTTCCAAGTTATTCTAGACATGACATAATCTGTTGAGATCTCTTCATTTTCAGGTACCTGAGGTTCTTCTAGAACACTATCATTTGTCATGTCTATGGTCTCTTCTGGAGATCCTTCACTTATTGCTTCCTCAATCTGGCCATTACTTATCATTGCTCCTTTTCTTTTCCGAGGATTCTTATCTTTGGAACCTACTGGTCTACCACGCTTCAGGCGTGCCTTAGACTCATGAGATTGTCCTTCAGGGACATCAATCTTGATAGGAGCATTTACAGCTGGTATATGTGACTTAGTTACTCTATTTAGGTCAGTAAATGCGTCTGGCAATTGATTTGCTAAGCTTTGTAAATTAATTATCTTTTGGACTTCCAATTCACATTGTTTAGTGCGAGGATCAAGGTAATTTAATGATGATTCATTCCAACTAATTTCTTTTCCAGCTGCTTGTTCTCCCCCCCTAATGCTGGGAAAACCGACTCGTTAAAGTGACAATCTGCGAAACGAGCAGTAAATAAATCCCCTGTTAATGGCTCTAGGTATCTAATTATTGATGGGGATTCAATCCGACATATATGCCCAGCCTCCTTTGAGGACCCATCTTAGAGCGTGTGGTGGGCAATTGGGACACATCCAAAAGTTCTTAGATGGGAAATATCTGGTTCCTGACCACAAACCAATTGTGATGGGGAGAACTTATGTTTATTGGTTGGCCTGATGCGAATTAGTGCTACAGCATGTATAATAGCATGTCCCCAAGCAGAAATCGGTAGATCCGACTTCATAAGTAATGGTCTAGCAATCAACTGAAGACGTTTAATTAGTGATTCTGCAAGACCATTTTGTGTATGAACATGTGCTACAGGATGTTCAACATTTATTCCAATAGCCATACAATAATCATTAAAAGCCTTTGAAGTAAATTCACCAGCATTATCCAGACGTATATTCTTAATAGGAAAATCTGGAAATTGTGCTCGTAATCTTATCAATTGAGCAAGTAACCTCGCAAACGCCAGGTTGCGGGTTGATAGTAAGGACACATGTGACCATCTAGTCGATGCATCGATTAAAACCATAAAATATCTAAATGGTCCACATGGTGGATGTATTGGTCCACATATGTCTCCTTGTATACGTTCAAGGAAAGAAATAGATTCATAATTTATTTTCGCTGGTGATGGCCGAATGATCAACTTACCTTGGGAGCAAGCAGCACAAGAATAATCATTTTGAAGAATCTGCTGGCTCTTCAAAGAATGTCCATGTGAATTTTCAATTATTCTTCGCATCATTGATGAACCGGGATGGCCTAACCGGTCATGCCAAACTATAAAACTATCTGTAAACTTCTAGTTTACAATAGTNAAACTATAAAGCTATCTGTAAACTTCTGGTTTACAATAGCATATGTCTCAATAACATTAATCTTTGTGTAGTACAAGCCAGTGGAGAGTGCAGATAATCTCTCCAAAACCTGCTTAGTGCCTTGGGTTATACTCGTAATTTGAAGGAATTCATTATTTCCTTCACTTATTGTCTCAATATGGTATCCGTTTTGACGAATATCTTTAAAACTCAATAAATTTCTTTGAGACTTAGGGGAGTACAAAGCATCAATAATTTCGAATTTTGTTCCCATAGGCATCAATATAGTTGTTCTTCCGGAGCCTTCAATAATGTTTGTACTACCAAATATAGTATTCACACTTATATTATTCATCATCAATTGAGAAAAATATCTCTTATTTTTAAGTATCGTATGAGTAGTTGCACTATCTGCTAGACATATTTCTTCACCATTGATTGTTAATTGAGCTTGGAGAGCATTCATGTTCTTCAAATAAAATAATAGAAAGTAAATAACATATCCTAAAATATCCAAATATTCAAAATAATTAAAATAAGATTAAAGTAACAAAGTCTTGAAGCACAAAACAAACTATTGTACTATCAAGTTCATGCATAAAATAACAAACCAAAGTAAATAACATAAATTATTCTAGCTAAATTATGAATGTAAACTACTAAATCTTTATTTGCTAATAGTCATAATTATTTTTGACTTAATTATTCCTTTCAGGGGTGGTGAAGAATTTTTATTTATTATTTTTTTTTTTGGATGAGGTGGTGCACGTGCACCAGGGTGACTCCACGTGGCTCCACCACTGTGCGCGCAACCTCTAAGTAAAAAACATCTAGAAGATCTGAACTACAACTACATTAATTGAGCCCAACTCCCAACCTGTTACACTCCTGAACGTTCTAATCTTAAAATTTTGAATAAGGAAATAAAAGCTACATGGCTTAAGATAAAGCAAATATATTCAACTACATTCAGCAGGCAGATCACCAGTCATAAAACATGTTATATGAGCATCAGAACATAATACAAGCAATACATCTTGCCTACAGTAGGAAAAAGACAATACACTGTTATCGCTTTTATTGGCCACAACTATTTTTCAAGCATTCACAGCATCACCCCGTATCATCAAGGCTCCTGATATCGCTTTAATAGGAAATTAACAAAGATAGAATTATAGAAATGGAATACCTAAGATGGAGGAGTAACAAATTAGGCGGGTGGAGTAGAGGGCTTTCGAACACCTATAAAATAGGAATTAACATCCAATTTTACAAAGCCATAGTTCAAAGCATTTAAACAAAATAGATATATTGTACCCAAACTTCACCAATTCAAAGTAGAGGTTAGAAAGCCTTCATTATTAAACCTTCAAGTTCATTGCTAAACCGTAAGCTGGCTTTCCCAACAGTTTATTCCTTTTTGACCATATGGGTGACTCATGAGTACTTGCTATGTCAAGGGAGAAGCAACTATATGTCCACTCCTCACACACTTTCAATTAAATAACACCTTCAAAACTCAAAAGAAACAATATTAGTACGTCAGAAAAGCCACGAAAGCAGTGGTAGTTGAGGTGAGGCATCACCTGACTTGCAATTAGAATTGAAGCTAAAAGCAAGAAATTAAGCACAGTCGGATGGGCAACAGAGCCTTTTTATTAGTTTTATTAGCCGGATTTACGAGGAAGGAGTAAGCAGCTACAGGATAATAAGCTACTAAGTCAGAAACTGCAGCAGATGTACTATCTCTGGCCAGCAGATGAACTGTCTTTTGTCTTTCTTTCTGTCTCTACTAGCATAAATTACATAAGAGTTGATGAAAAAGCACATACTGTAATAAACCCATCTCAACAAGCAAAGTCACTTTTCTTAATAAATGTGGGAGGATAAAAAGAAACAGATGCAATAGAATCACATCACTCTCAAGGGATAAGTAATTTAATTCGGCACACCTTACAATGTTGGTGACTTGGTGGTAGATACTCTAAAGGAGGATTTCAAAAATTCAAACATCAAAACCAAGGCTTTCACCAAATGAGATATTTTAGGAAACAGATGCTGCAGCCTACATCAGAATCTTGCTCAACCAGTAGACAAATATCAAGAACCAATCACAAGGTATTGTAGTTTAATATAAGATACCAAACTACTGATGCAAATCTTTGTACAAAGCCATCAATCCTTAGTTCTTTTCGTGAAAATAGCATATAAAAAAAATTAATATGAAAATAAGGAAGCAAAACTTAGACAACAATGAACTTCCAAATTTCTGTCTGGGAACAGAAAAGGAGGAAAGGCCATGTTAGTAGAAAAGAAGGTAAGGATAAAGCTTACAAACTTATAGTGCAACATTAATAAAATTAAGTGATGATCAAAGAGAATAATAACTTAAAATCTAAGCAAATGTTTGTGAGCATTCGTTACACCATTAGCTTACTCCACTTAGTGGCTAGCACTAACAAAGGTTTGTATGCATTTAATACTTGTTTCACAAATAAAACTGTCCCACTGATAAACAACCATTTTCTAACACTTGAATAAAAATTTGTTTTACTACACATCTAGCATAACATGACATGCCAAAACTCCAATACTTCTAAGGAAGTCACCAAATTGTCGAATATTGCAATTCATGTATAAAAATGCTCAAAACCAGTAAATTACAGAAATCATAACAATAAACAACTTGAATACACATGAAAATCAACTTACATACAACATAGGAGAAACCAAGCCAAGAAAATTAGAATCAAGGAAGAGTAAAAGAGAAACAGATAACAAACTGTTATCCACATACAAAACAACAAAAGACAAGTTTTGAGGGAATGTTACAATCCATATCACTGAAGCTAAACCAAAAGCATTATCTCAACTGAAGCAGAAATCCGAACTCAAAGAGCAAAAAGGGTGTTAGAACTTTATAATTAAACTCAATAATAACATAAACATAAAAATCACGCCAAAATTGGGGTTAATCAATTAGTAATTACTAATTACAGTAACAACCAAACTAAAAATAGTAAATAATAATATAAACAGCCTAATCTGACGTCTAAACTTCAAATCAAAAGCACAAAACCTTTTACAGTCCATGTTAGTAAATGAAAATCAAAATAAGTTCATAAAATTTAGATGGAGAATACAGTACTGCAGAAGAAAATTAGATGGCGAAGGATAATTGTGAATTATTTGATTTTACCCAATAGATACAATTAGAGACTCGTGCTGATAACGTGTTATAGAAAATAGGGTTTAATAGAGAGTATTTGTGGGAGAGAATAAACCTACCTTATTATTCAGTACCAAAGTGTGTGTGTGTGTGTGTGTATATATATATATATATATATATATACACAAGCATTAAGGGTTTCCTGTAGAGTAAACCCTAATATCCAGAATGTTCTAGATTATACCTAAGGGGTATAATGGACATCCACCAAATACAATATTTTATAACACTTAGTAGTTTGTTGTATCAGATTTTTATAATTTTAATATATGCTTTTAGTAAGGAATAAGGAGGCAAATAAATTTATGGCTTTTAGAATTTGGGAGTGGCTTGAGTGGTTTTTTAATTTTTTTTTGTTATTTATTTATTTATTTTTATAAGGAAAAAAACAGGATAGAACATTGGATGGCCAACCAAAAGTGTCCTTACGAATGATAAGGAAAAAAAGATTGATAAAAAGGGGTGGACCAAAAGGATAGGCTAGAAAATGAATGACCCTTATGAGCTAAGAAATCAGTTGCTTCACTAGCTTATCTAAGAACATGATTAAAGTGACATGAATTAAAACTTTGAATATCAATTTCTGAATCCTTGATCAAGCTATAAATTTGCCAAAATTTACCAAGATTATTTCGTCAAATAAGCAGCCTATCAATACCAAGGGCTAAGGCGCATTTAATGCTTTCCCAAAGGGCTACTACTTCTTAGAAAAGAATGGACCAAGAATGATTAATATTCTTAGCTTTTGAAATGATAATGTTGCCTAAATAATTCCTAATCATAAAACCATTGGTTACACTAGAAGAATCTTACTTTGGACCGTCAAAGTTTAGCTTACAAAAGCCTTCAAGTGTTGGAGACCGAGCCAATTCTACAGAAGCATTTAGTTTAGCACAAGTTGAAGGGGGAAAAAAGTTTGAGAGTTTTCATCTGGATCTATATTTTGTCATCCAATTTTTATAATAGTTGACAATTTTATAATATGCTGGTTGCACATTTATGCTTTCATTTCGAAAAATTATAGAAATACGAAAAAAAACCATATGAACCACCAAGTGATTGCTAACTGAGAGAAAAGAGAGGACCCTATTTTATTTTTTTTAGAAAGGACCATATATTGTTTTTTATTATGCAAAAATTGGCTCAATAGAAAGTGAAGGATCATAGCTAGGTGTAAGCCAATTCCTTAGAGGTAAAGAACTAAATATGTCTTTAGGGAAAGGACACATGGAAAAGACATGAAAAATATCTTTTGAGTTATGATTGCAGAAATCGCAATATTGCGGAACACTTACATCACTATGATCTTTATGTGAATATGAGGCTGCAATTCTTATTTAGACTCTTGGTGGTTTTGCCTATAGGTTTTTGCCTAGCATAATTTTGGGGTTTTTCTCATTTTAAGGTTTAAACTGCTTTTAAGTGTTTGTGTTTTCCATCATTTTAGTCATAATTGGTCTACAATAACGGAGGATCATGTTCTTGAAGGCATCTTGTGACATGAATATAAGGCTTCCATTCACATCAGGGTTCTTGGTGATTTTGCCTTGCATATGGGTTTTTTCCCACTACACTTGCTAGGGTTTTTCTCATTTTAGGCTTTTAATTGCTTTTAAGTGTTTGTGATTTCCGTGTTTTCAGTTTTAGTTAGCCTACAATGATGGAGGATCATGTTCTTGAAGGTTTCTTGATTAAAAGATTCAATCTAGGACGTATCTTAGAGCTTCTAAAGATAGAATTTCAGTTTCGGAGCAGTGCAATATATCTGAATTTGAAGATTTTTCATTGACATTTGGCTTTGAGTTAGAAGACGTGTGAATATGCATGGCAAAGCTTATTGAATATAATTTGAGGGAAAAATATATAAAAAATTCATTAAAATATGAAAGATAATGTTTTATCCATTTTTCTGCTCGGCTGTCATATTGGAAATCAATTTTTAGTTAGATTTCTTTTATCTGGAGTCCAAGTATAGTTAGGATTTTTTTAGGACGTATTTCGTATTTTGTTTTGTGATTTTTATTTTCCTAGTTTAGTTTGTTAGTTAGATAAGATCAAGTTGTGCAACTTGGTTGTGCAAGTTGATGATGATTGTGTGTGGACGGAATTGGATAGGCACATGTGGCCTAGTGGACGTGCAACTTGAGAATATTAGACTTTGTTTAGGATTTTATTTGACTTTGAATTGGAGGATTGTTCCAATATTATTCATATAAATACCTTTATTTGTTTTTAATAAGAATCATATTTTGAGAAAATTTTAGGCGTGGCCTTTGTTTGGGTGTTTCCCTAGAAACTTCACTTTCGCGATTGTGAATTTCGAACACACTTGGTTGCGATCAAGAGTGTTTTATCTATCCAGGTTACTTTTATTGTTCATAAACATCACATATCTACGTAAATAAGAGGGAATTTCGTGATTCTTTTGTCACCTAAACACAAAAGTTTCGAACTTTATTCATTTCCCAACGAACGTTTTTTATATTGTGAGTTATAATTCCTCTTGAGGGCTTATTATTCACATCATCTTGATTAAAAGTTTCAATCTAAAACGTTTCTTGGAGTTTCTAAAGATCGAGTTTCAGTTTTGGAGTTGTGTAGTTTGTCTGACTTTTAAGATTTTTCGTTGACAGTTAGCTTTGAACTAGAAGGCATGTGTATATACATTGGAAAGCTGATTGAATATACTTTCAAGGAACAATATTTCAAAAAACTAGAAAAATTCATAAAATAATTTTTATCTCATTTTTTTTCGGCACTGAAACTGGAAATTTGCTTTTAGTTAGGTTTGTTTTACTTGGAACCCAAGTATATGTAGGATTACTTTTAACACGAGTTTTAGGCATTATCTATTTGATTCTATCTTTTTTAATTACACCTAATAGGCAAGGGTAGTTACCTACAAATACACGTTAGTTTTCATCAATAAAATTCAAAGAGAGTTTGTTGAGTTAACTAAAAGCTTGTTATGAGCAAGACTTTGTGAAGTTGCATGTTATGCATATGTTCTTGATCGAGGCTCAAGTTTGAAATTCTTTCAAACGTGATTGAAAGTCCTATCCCTTAATTCCATTCGAAATTCCGTTCATAAACAACTACATTACAACCACCATCCACTATAATATATCAAAAATGCATACCGTATTCATTGATTACAGTATAAGTTTGAAATGTTTGTGTCCTAATCGCATCAAATCCCATCAACCACACCAATTTGATGTGAAACTGAAAAGAAATTTGGTTTGATTTGGCTGGAATTGGTTGTTAGAGGAAGTTGTTGATATACTTTGGCGTTGTTGGTGATTTTCTTCACTTTTTATGCGTATACCCCGCATCCCACTACATTATCACAAATTTATCATATCCGACACTCTAGCCACATTACAAGCTTATAAAGACGTTTTTTTAACCTCTTGCAATTGCTATGGTTTTTGTGAAATGAATCCATTGTCAAGGTCGTAGAGTATTGGTTGCATTCCAAGTCGACATTAGGTTGAGTGAATACCCTTAAACATTTGAATAAGGTGTGAGATATGGGATTGTGTACATTTCTCAAACTTGCATTTAAACATATTTTTGCATTTGCATTCCATTCTTGGTTGGAAGGTGAAGGTTAGAGCATCTTTGATTTATGCTCAATATACAAAATGTGTGGAGTGACATCCCGTGAGTTATTCTGGTCATCGACTCCTACTATCTCATGCATGGTTAGCCTTGTGATCTTGGTTTAGCGAATGGTGGCCGAGGGACTTTGATGGGTTGGTCTAGGAACTTGGATGGTCGGATTACTTGGTTCATTTGTGTTTGCAAAGATATGGGATGAAGTCTTTATTGGTTTGATGATGTTTGCTTGGGGACAAGCAAAAGCTTGGCTCGGGAAAATTTGATAATTGCGTTTCGTATGTTGTTCTTTCCCCATTTCCCAGTTGATTTTTGGTTCAAACGCTAGCTCATGTGGGCTATTTGTGATAATATTTGGGAATTAGTGTTGTTTGTGCTTTAAGTAAAGCTTCGCAGGTTTTCGGAGGTTTTACATTGATTTCGAAGCAAAACTTGGAGATAACGACTACGTTTGGAGAGCCATTAATCGATAGTGAAGTATTTCGAAAAGCTATGACATGTCCCGAGGGCATTTGAAGACGAGTTGATCCTGACTGTGGCATAAAATGAGTATTAATGGTGTGATCCTGATCAGGTGGCTTTGGCCCGATCTGTCAGGCGGTTTGTACTTAGAATTCGTGAGCTCTGAAGGAAGGAAACAAGCTACCACCCCGATCGAACGGTTTTCGGCCGACCACTTGGGCGGTTCTTACTCAACAACATTTCCATCAGAGATTGTCAAGGGAAGCTTATTTGACATTGTGCTCAATCGGGCGGGTTTTAGGGGTGTTCATTTGGATTGATCCGATCTGACAAGGCTGATATCTGACCTTTTCGAATTGGCCAAAACGTGATCCGTATCCGATCCGAATTATCCGAAAGTTGCCGGGTCGGATATCCGATGATCCGAAAATTATTACTTAATAAAAAATTTAGCCCAAAAACACAAAACTTTCAAATTTAACAAAATAATCTGGTCCAATCCGAGTTATCCGATCCGAAACACGTGCGATCCGATCCGTAATCCGACCGATCCGAAAAGCAAACTTTTTTCTTCACATTTTCGGATATTCGACAACCCAATAAATGTGATCCGTATCCGATCCGAAATATCCGAAATCTAAAAATAAAAAATAAACCGACGTTATCGGATCGGATCGCTCGGATCGGATTATTTTGAATAGCCTTAGCGAGTTTTACTTAGATTTTTTGAGACTTCTAGAGGAAAACACACGCCCAATCGGGCGAATTTCACCCGAGCAGTCTGGCGGAATTTCTATTGAGGTATTTGTCACTCGTCAGGTTTGCCTAATCGGGCGGATTTCACCCAATCGGTCGGACAGTTCTCTGTAATGGGCTTTACCTTATTTTTCTTGGGTTTTTAAGCTTTTGTATAAATATCCAAGTTTATTTTTTCTACGTTGTGCCCCTGAGGTATTGCATTTTCTACGTTGTGCCCTCTCAAATTGGAACTTCCACATTGTGCCCCTTTCTTAGCAAACTCATCACACATATCATTGATCAAATCTACTAATTAGCATCTTTGAGAGGGCACAATGTGGAAGTTCCAATTGTTGACTCATTAAATGAAGTTCAGGGGCACGATGTGGAAGTTCCAATTTGAGAGGGCACAACGTAGAAAATGCAATACCTAAGGGGTACAACATAGAAAAACCCTAATAATTTTCAGCATAGATTTTAGGGTTCTCTTAGAAAATCTTTGTGTTAATCTTCAACTTTTAATTAAATCAAACGATTTCGTTCTAGGTTATATTTTTAATCTTTACTTTAATTTATGCTTTTAAGTTATAACTCAAATTTCTTCATCATGTTCATGTTTCAATTTATTATTGTCATTACTCTTCTTCTAAATATGCTTGAGTAGTCTAATAACTAGGGCTTAGGTGAACTATGAACGCCTTTGATGGAATTGTATAGTAGTTGTTAATTAGTTCATGCTTTCTACTAGATCCATGTTAATTGTTCGAAATTGATTTCAATTCAATTATGGCCAGGTTTGATTGTTTGTTTAATTTGATAATTGTTAAATTTGATCCTGAGAGGTAAGAATACCATAATAAGACCACAGGGAAATAAAAAGAATAAATCTAATCGTGTGAGAGCCGTTAAATGAGTTATGGAGGTGACTAGATTCGAGAGAATAATGTGCTTTAGTCAAATTATTGCTTGAACTTATTAATTGCTGCTATTTAGCTTCATAGAATTAGTTCATAGGGATCCGTGGTCCTGTGCTTTAATTAACTGCGTAAAGCTTCTTGAACATCCGTTTGAATTATAGTAGTAGTTTTTTTTAGCTAAATATCAATTCAAAGGCCCCTTATAACATAATAGATTTTTAAAATTAGTAGAAATTCAGTATCCTCCTATGGATTCGATCCCTGCTTCCCTAGCTACATTAGTTGAAGTTGTAGGTTTATTTTTGATAGGTACGCGACCATCCCTTTCTATTATGAAAAGTATAAGTCGTGCCTCGTAATTTGCTCCTATAAATAACTTCGGAATTTTAATTAAAATCATGCAAACAATCGACCGCTCAGCAAAAATCAACTTTCTAGGGGACCTGTGCCCGCATAGAACAAAAGCATTTGTTCTATGCGCCCGAATTTCCGGACAAAAGCTCCTTGAATTTCATGGTCATTTTGAAATTACTATAACTTTTGATAAATGAAATTCCACCGGGTGTGTGACCTACCGTTGGAAAGAAATTTGAGTCTAGTTTCTAATTCCATAAGAATCAGATCAATCTGATTTCTATATTGTGAGATATGATAAAAATAGTGGACAATGGTCAAAATCTTCACTTCTAAACTTTTTAATTCTTTACTTTTACTTCTTCTTTTCTTCCAACTTGTCATGTAAGACGATAAACTTGTTCCAATGAGTTGCAAAAATTTCCCTAATCATTCTCCAAATGCTCATAAGTTCACTTTATCTCTCAAGTGCCAATATTAGGTAGTAAAATCTACCAAAAATTGGTCGTCTCCTACAAAACTTTAGAAAACCACATAAAACACTAAAAGAACACTATTAACATGAAATTTAGCTCAAATGAGCTTGATTAGTTCATATGAACAACCACTACCAACATTTAATTTTTTTTAAAAAAAGAAATATTTACAAGTCACAATTGAACCACCACTCTACCACCACCCTCCAACCAGAACAGACACCACCGCCACCACCAAGTTTATTAAATAAATATTTTTTTTAAAAAAAGAGAGAAAGAAAGGCTTATAACCGAACCACCACCCAAACACTCTACCATCACCGTACCACCACCCACCAATTGCCCACCGATATTTTTCTGTAAATAAATCATTTTTCTATTAATAATTGAAAAAATCAATTTATTTTTATTTAATTAATTTAATTATATATAATTTATGTTAAGTTATTTATATAATTAATTTAATTTTTTTTATTTAAAAATCGTGTCTTGCGCTATGCTAACGCGCCAAAAAAGCATGCCACTTGCTGTGCCCATGTCGATTTATTTTAGTTGTGTTCATGGCATGACCCACAACCTACCGTTCATTTCTCGTGCCGCACAGTTTTGTAATGGACTCGTGCCCTGCTCATACCACCCGCGTGCAAGCCTGACCCATGCTCATCTGTAGGGATAGTGGTGCTATCGAGGTGGGATAATGGTGGTAGGGTGGTTCGGTAGTTGGTGAAATAAGAGGAGAGAACAACAAATTGTCGTTTCACTTACAAAATGTGAACGGCAATAAGTAATTAAGAACATCAAATAACAACCCCCTATTAATCTTGTAATGTCATCAAGCTATAGTTTAGTACTTTAGTATTGAATGTCAATGCATAGTCATTTAAGTGACGGATAATTTCTAATTAATTATATTATGTAATTTAGCTCATTTGAGTTTACCTAATTAGACACTATTGACTACAATTAATGAATAAGAAACATATTCTATATTAACTTTTAGTTAAAATATTCTATATTAACTAAATTAAGTACTACATGTACACGTGTCAACTCTTTAACAGTAGAGAATGTCCTATAAATAAAGAAATTTACATTAAAAAAAAAATGAAAATGTAAAATCTATAAGCTATAATTTTATGGTAAAATAAAAACATCTTTCATCATCTTAATATACATGAAATTTTGTACTTTTTTACAATTAATTATACTTATACTGAAACCAATTGTATAATTTGAAGTTATTTTAAGAATATAAATATTTTACAAATCTTATTTTCAATAATTATCGAGTTATAAATATATATATATATATACATATATTACTTTCATAATATAGTTTAATTTTAAAACTTGTAAATTGTGAATCGTAAGGGTAATATAATATACACAACAAAACAACATATAAATATTATTTTTTTTATCTCTAAGCCCACCAAATCAGTAGGATGTAGCTCTTGAGAAATGGTAGAAATTTGTTGGAGTTATTTGTGTTGCTATTGTTGAAAATGGAAGCGATGACGCTCGTCATAGATAGTAAGCAAGGGCACCATAGAGAATATAATTGCAAGGTTGCACAAAAACCAATATCGGTACAGGTATGGACACAAAACGGGTACGAGAAAACACTATTGAAAAAATTGAGGATACGGGTACGTGAAAGAAAACAATAAGAAAATATATAAATTTCTACATAGTTTCTATAGAATATAGAGGTAAATATCAAATTTGGTGATGATAATATGATTATTAAACATAATAACTATTAAAAACCTAAAAGGCATAAACAATTAAAGCTGGAAAAATAACTCAAAAGTTATGGAATACTCGAATAAGCCTAATAAGTTACGTCAATATGGATACGCGTGTCCAACGTGTGTCGATGTCGTGTCGGTATCGGGCATGGGGTACGACAGATTAGAGGTGTGTCCGTGCAACCTAGTATAATTGCAATGTACACAATATTGGCTAAATTAGCAGGGGTTCAGGAGGTTCCGTTGATTCATTTTAGATCAGAAAAATAATCTAGAAAATTATAAATAAAAAAATACATTATATACTAAACATGCACATTACAAATATATCTTAAGTGTTGGTCTAGTGGTTGAGATGCTACTTTTTGGGACACGAAACTCATGTTTGATTCCTGATAGTTTTTTTTTTTTTTTTTT
>PYUH01000138.1:2174413-2198294 GCA_016808085.1 Suaeda aralocaspica
TATTTTTTTTTTTTTTTTTTTTTTTTGGCTTTTCACAATGTACCCTTGAGATTTACCAAGTTGTACGAGTTACCCCTATAATTTAAAAACTGCACGATATACCCTTAAGTTTGATTATGCACCAAATATCCTTCTGTTAGATTTCCGTCGGTAAAACGTTAGTATAAATTTATAATGTTACACCATAATTATATAAGACCATTAACTTACATTATTTCCTCAATAATTATTGTAAATTACTATGACGTCCTCACTTAGAAAATTTATTAAAATAAAACAATTTAATACTTGCTCAATAGTTATTGTTAAATTTTTAGATCTAATTGAAGGGATTAACCACTACCATCATTACACTTCACAACTGCCCTACCACAACAACCGCCTCTATCAAAAAATTTGACTGAAATTTAACATAAATATAAGATTTTATTGACGGAAAACTAACAGAACTGCATTTGGTGCAAGTCAAAACTTAATCAGGTTACAAGGTGCATTTTTAAACTATAGGGGTACCCCTTACAAATTGTTAAAACTTAGGAATACCCCGTGAAAAAGCTTTTTTTTTTGCCAAAATCTTTTGAAAACAACTACCTATTAAAAGTTTTATTTTACAAAACTACCTATTAAAATGCTTCCGACTTGGCAGCACTACCTATTGATGGATTTTATTCTATTTCTAGGTGTTTGGGCCCACATTTAACTGTTACCCTCCTTTTTTTGTTAATGAAAAATTACAATTATGCCCTTGTTATAAATCCTATTGACTAACCCTTTAATCAACATATCTCTCTCTCCTCTTTGCCACTTATGATTTCATTTTTTTTCTCTTTTCTTTGTCTGCTCTCATTCTCTTCTTTCCTTTGATGACCAATCTCAACCATTGGTATCACTCTCTCACTTCACTAAATTCATTTGTCTTTTTTGTTTCACCTTCAATTTTACTCATAAATTTGCCAAAAAATTTGCCTTGTTTGCGTCATTCCAAAATATAATGATTAGTGAAGTCCGAGAGTTGCAAGAATTGAATCCTCTTCCGGGATTTTGGGAAGTCCATAACTGCCTCCTTGCAACAGAAATTCTGTAACTGCAGTGTACGTGTGGGGGTAGGATGGGTAAGTGAAAGGAAGAAGATGAAATCCTTAACAAAAAGAAGTAAAAAATTAGGGTTTAAAGAAAGAAATTTGAATAATTTTCCCAAATCAAATGACAAATTTGCAAAACAAAAAAATCAAAAACCCTGGAATTTGGGGTTTTTTTAGAAATCAGGGGGGAGGAAAGAATTTTTACGTGTCAATAACAACTTCAAAATGCTTGAACTTCGAGGACCTTAGTAATGGTGAACAAACAATTGTGAGCTTTGACTGAGAAGTAAAAAAATTAGACATAAATTTTAGGTTGCAAAAAATAATTTACATTACTGGTATATATAGGAGGTTGAAGAAAAAACAAGGGAGGAAATCGTGAATAGTTAGTTAGAAAAAAAAGGTGGGAAACGGTTAGATGTGGGTCCAAACGCCAGGAAATTAAATAGAGCAAAATCTGTCAAGAGGTAGTGCTATCAAGTTAGAAGCATTTTAATAGGTAGTTTTGTAAACTAAAACTTTTAATAGGTAGTTGTTTTAAAAAAACGACATTTAATAGGTCATTTTAATTTGGAAAATTTTGGCTTTTAGTTTTTTTATTTTTAACTCAAACCTCACAAATCAATAAAACAGTATCAATTTCTCACAATGACCTAAAAGCCAAACCCTAATTTACCTTGACAACTCCACGGCGCCACCTTCGACGACCCCACTTGCCAGTGTTGACCATACTTTTTTTCATTGTGAATATTCACACTTCCAACATATGCGATGCTTGTGATGACTCTAATTCCTTCTTCACTCCCCTTAATAAGTTAATTGGTTTAGTTTTAATTGCTTGATTACTTTGACTGACTTGTTAGTTTGATTGAGTTGGAATGGTTGGTTCTTAGTTTACCAAATAGTTTACCAATTTGCAATTTTAGTTTAATTGAATTGAATTGAAACCGTTAATTTAATTTATTAGTTAATAGTTAATTTAATTAGTTATGTTCAATACTACAATTGAAATTGTTTTGGTCGATTTAATTTTGCTAGTGTCATTGAATTGAATTGAAACTGTTAGTTTTTAACCTTGGTGTTGGGGAGTCACAAGGACCGGGATGAGAATCGATCTCAGGATCTCCTGGAACCAGGAGAGAAACTCTAACCAATTGAGCTATCTCTCACTCTCACTTCGTATTTATTTTTGTGTTGGATCTTTTAGTTTCACAATTACCAATCCGAACATAAAACAATATGTTTGAATATTTGCCTTTATAATCGAATAAACTAATATCTGATCTTTGTATAAGTTTAAACCCCATGTACGAATCCTAGATCCGCCATTGGTACACAAGTAGCTAATTGAGACTGTGCGTTGATAGATGGCTTGTCTTTATGACTCCAAAGATCAATAATCAAGTTTTTTAGTATTAAAAATCCTACATATATATATATATATATCAATAAACGTATCTTAGTTTTTTTTTCCCATAAAATTATAAAAAAAATTGTTATCTTATATTTAGTTTCTTGAATAAAATTAATGAAATAAATAATGATAATGTAAGATATAAAATATGATTGCTGAGTATAATACTCAAAGTGCAATTAATAATATCATTGTAGTTTTTTAAAAATGCAAAATTTTGTTTTAAATTTATCAAACCAATATCCGCTCTGACATACTTGTTCGGCCAAAACCATCTCGATATGTTATCCACCTGACATTCGAAAATATGATAAATATCTTGATCCAAACTTAATCCGACTCGAATTGTTGTCATTCAAATGATATTTACATCTGATATTCAATGTTATCCAAATCCAAACAACCCTATCTACATATACTAATTTGCAAACCTAATTGCCCTAAAAAAATCATTATCTGAAATTCAATAAAATTCGATCAGAAACAATCATTTGTATTATCTAAAACGATTATAAAGTCTAATAATTATATGTACTTTGTTAGTATTTTTTAATTACAATAATTGCATTCAAACAGACTCCTAAGAAAAATATGTGTGTGACTATTATTAAAATAGTGAAAGAGGAAAATCTTGTGATGAAGAAAGAGAAGAGAGAGGTGACACACTAAAAAGTAAAAACAACATTTGTTACAACTTACAACTAACAAGAATTTTCTAATAAGTAAATAGAAAATTATTGAAATTAAGAAAGAAAAAAAAAACACAAAGGAATTAACTAAAAGAATTTTTTTATTCGTAGAAACAAACGACTTATATAACATTATTTATGCATCATGATTATTCATGGTAACTATGTTTTTACCCCTATCACCTTAGGTGCGGTTTTCTTTTAGTTAAAACAAATTATACAAGTTCGTAACTATTGACTTCTAACTTCTTATCAAAAAATTGCAACAATACAACGAAATCAAATTTGATAATTTTATTTGATGTTCTATATCAAGGCATCGCCTGGTCCAACTATTAGTTTTGCAGATACTTTCGTGGTTAGAGAATATAGAGTCTCACCTTATACCACGGAGTCTTACAATCTTATCACATAATCTTGTGACTCATTATGCAAGTAGGGAGAAAAAGAAAAAGGATATAAAGAACAATAAAACCCAATGTGAAAACTTCAGAAATAATCATTTATCTATATTATAACTAAAATAAGAACCACTTAAAAAAGCCATGCCACGTGTCGAAATCTCATCAATTATTTCCCTCCAAAAATTTTAATCAATTTTATTTTATATACTATCTTATTTTGTTGTTAGCTTCTTGTCACGTGAGTGGGACAAATAGTCGGCCCGTGACATTCTGCTACCATATTTTTTTATATATTTAAATCTTTATAATACTAACTTTTGGTATTGTATGCTTATTTTTTTTAAAGTAATTTTTTTAGAAAAATTAACTAAATGTTCCATACTAATATACTATACACCATATTAATTTTTATAATACAAGTCATTTGTTAACAAATTATTCACTTAAACCACAAAATTTTATATTATTTGAATAAAAATCTTTTACGATTAGTTTTGATGTGTTATGAAAATAGAGTTTTTAGTAGAGAGTATTTGTGGAAGAGAAGAATAGATCTGTATTATTATTCAATAACAAGGGGTATATATATATATATATATATATATATATATATATACAAGCAATAAGGGTTTCTTGTACACTAACCCTACTTTCTGGAATATTCTAGATTATACATAAAGGGTATAATGGGCATCCACAATGTGACGGTATTTTATAACACTCCCTCTTGGATGTCCATTATAAAACAAAAATACATCAATTTATAATTCGCATGTTCAATGCCGCATCATTAAAAACCTTACCAGTTTAACCCAATGGAAAAAATCATTGCTAAGGAAAAAAGAGTACAACACGCATTAACTCCCCCTCATTATGTTATTTGTCGAGATCCTTGAGACAATGCGGCCCAATTTGATAAACTTATTTCTTGAATGTAGCAGTTGGGAGCGCCTTGGTAAATAAATCTGCCAAATTTTCGCTTGAACGAATATGTTGGACACTAATTTCACTATTCTTCTGAAGGTCATGGGTGAAGAAAAACTTTAGTGAAATGTGCTTTGTCCTGTCACCTTCAATGTACCCTTCCTTGAATTGTGCAATACATGTTGCATTGTTTTCAGATAAAGTAGTCGGAACTTGTTTTCCACATAATAGACCACAATCGTCTTGTATGTATGTGCTGAATTAGTGACCTTATCCATACACATTCTCGACTAACCTCATGAATTGCTAAAATCTCTGCATGGTTAGAAGAAGTAACGGCAATGGTTTGTTTCGTAGAACGCCAAGAGATTGGAGTACCACCATATGTAAATACATATCGAGCAACATGAGGATCTGATAAATACCCTATATCTACAAAACCAACTAATTCTTCTTTGGAGGTCTTAGAAAAGAACAAACCTTTATCTTTCGTACCTTGTAGATAGCAAAATATATTCTTAACCCCATTCCAATGCCTTCGGGTAGGACATGAGCTAAACCTTGCTAATAGATCAATAGAGAATGATATGTCGAGTCTTGTATGACTAGCAAGATACATCAATGCTCCTATTGGACTTAGATATGGTACTTTAAGACCAAGAATCTCTTCGTCATTTTCCCAAAGGCGAAAGGGATCTTTATCAACATCTAGTGATCTTACAACCATAGGGCTAGTTAACAGATGTGCTTTATCAATATAGAATCTTCTAAGCACCTTCTCCGTGTATGTAGTTTGATGCACAAGGATTCCTTCTTTTAGGTGCTCAATTTGTAGCCTTAAACAATTTTTTTTTTCTTACCAAGATCTTTCATATCAAACTCCAATCCTTTTTTAAGTATTCCATTGTAATTGGAAATCTCTCCTAGAATTCTAATGATATTCAAATCATCAACGTAAACAGCAATAATCACAAAACCTGACCCAAATTTCTTTATGAAAATACAAGGGCTGATGGGGTCATTTTTGTCATTTTCTTTCAACAAATATTCACTAAGGCGATTGTACCACATACGCCCTGATTGTTTCAATCCATAGAGGGATCTATTCAACTTATACAATGCTATTCTTGAGAACACGAACCAGTTGCTTCATGCAACTTGAAACCTTCCTGAAGTTTCATGTATATATCACTATGCAGTGGGTTGTATAAGTAAGTTGTTACAACATCCATTAGTCTTAAACCAATTCCATGTCTTACTACCAGACTAATTAAGAATATGAAAGTAGTTGCATCGACCATAGGAGAATATGTCTCCTCAAAATCAATACTAGGTCTTTGTGAGAATCCTTGTGCAACTAAACGTGCTTTATGTCTCACAATTTCACCCTTTTCATTTCTTTTCCTCACAAAGACCCATTTATATCCCACCGGTTTTACACCTTGAGGTATACGAACTACTATCCCAAATACTTCTCTCTTTACAAGCAATTTTAATTCTACATCAGTTGCTTCTTTCCATTTTAGCCAATCATCTCTTTTTCTACACTCTTCAATGGACTTAGCCTCATAATCCCTCCTTTTCATTCTAACATCAAGTGCTACATTATATGCAAATGTATCATCGACGTCGATTTCATTTTGGTTCTAAGTTATTCCAGACATGACATAATCTAGAGAGATCTCTTCATTTTCAGGTACCTGAGGTTCTTCTAGAACAATATCATTTGTCATGTCTATGGTCTCTTCTGGAGATCCTTCATTTATTGCTTCCTCAATATGGTCATTACTTATCATTGCTCCTTTTCCTTTTCGATGATTCTTATCTTTGGAGCCTATTGGTCTACCATGCCTCAGGCGTGTCTTAGATTCATGAGATTGTCCTTCAGGGAGATCGATCTTGATAGGAGCATTTACAACTGATATATGTGACTTAGTCACTCTATTTAGGTCAGTAAATGCGCATGGCAGTTGATTTGCTAAGTTTTGTAAATTAATTATCTTTTGAACTCCCACTTCACATTGTTTAGTACGAGGATGAAGATAATTTAATAATGATTCATTCCAACTAATTTCTTTTTCCAGCTGCCTAGTTTCTCCCCCTAATGCTGGAAAAAATGACTCGTTAAAGTTACAACCTGCAAAACGAGCAGTAAATAAATCCCCTGTTAATGGCTCTAGGTATCTAATTATTGACGGGGATTCAAATCTGACATATATACCCATCCTTATTTAATGACCCATCCTAGAGCGTTGTGGTTGAGCGATTATTGAAACATACACAACACATTCAAAAATTCTTAGATGGGAAATATTTGGTTCTTGACCATAAACCAATTGTCATGGGGAGAACTTATGTTTACTAGTTGGCCCGATGTGAATTAGTGCTGCAGCATGTCAAATAGCATGTCCCCAAGCAGAAATAGGGAGATTAACTTCATAAGTAATGGTCTAGAAATCAATTGAAGACGTTTAATTAGTGATTCTGCAAGACCATTTTGTGTATGAGCATGTGCTAAAAGATGTTCAACATTAATTCCAATAGACATATAGTAATCATTGAAAGCCTGAAAAGTAAATTCACCAGCATCATCCAGACGTATATTCTTAATAGGAAAATTTGGAAACTGTGCTCGTAAACTTATCAATAGAGCAAGTAACCTCTGAAATGCCAGGTTACGGGTTGATAGTAAGGATAGATCATCTAGTCGATGCATCGATTAAAACCATAAAATATCTAAATGGTCCACATGGTTGATGTTTTGGTCCACATATGTCTTCTTTTATACGTTCAAGGAAAGAAATAGATTCATAATATATATTCGTTGGTGATGGCCGAATTATCAACTTACCTTAGGAGCAATCAACACAAGAATAATCATTTTGAAGAATCTGCTGGCTCTTCAAAGAATGTCCATGTGAATTCTCAATTATTTTTCATACCATTGATGAATCTGGATGGCCTAACCGGTCATGCCAAACTATGGAGTTATTTGTAAACTTCTGGTTTACAATAACATATGTCTCAATAACATTAATCTTTTTGTAGTAAAAATTAGTGGAGAGTGTAGATAATCTCTCCAGAACATGCTTAGTGCCTTGGGTTATACTCGTAATTTGAAGGTATTCATGATTTCCTTTATTATTTTCTCAATATGGTACCGTTTTGACGGATATCTTTAAAGCTCAATAAAAATCATTGAGACTCAGGAGAGTATAGAGCATCAATTATTTTGAACTTTGTTCCCATAGACATCAATACAATTGCTCTTCCGGAGCCTTCAACAATGTTTGTAATACTAGATATAGCACTCATACTTATATTATTCATCATCAATTGAGAAAAATATCTCTTATTTTTAAGTATCGTATGAGTAGTTGCGCTATCTGCTAGACATATTTCTTCACCATTCTTTGTTAATTGAGCTTGGAGAGCATTCATGTTCTTCAAATAAATAAAGTAAAAGAAAGTAAATAACATATCCTAAAATATCCAAACATTCAAATAACTAAAATAAGATTAAAGTAAGAAAGTCTTAAAACACAAAAACAAACCACTACCATCAAGTTCATGCATAGAATAACAAAACCAAAGTAAATGACATAATTATTCTACTTAAATTATGAATGTAAGCTACTAACTCTTTATTTCCTTCAGGGGTGGTGAAGAAATCTGCAACCTTCAGGTGAGTTTTATCACCATTATCAAAACCACCTTCGCCATCTTCATACACCAAGTTAGTCTCCATTTTCTTTCCTTTCTTTTCAAAGGCTACTGATAAAGGTCAACAAGATGCTTTGGTATTCGATATATACGAGACTAGTGGCCCTTTCCTTCACAATGGTAGCAAATAGTCTCACTTTTAGCCTTCTCATGTTTTTTTACCACCATCCTCATTGTCCCACACAAGAAAATTAAATTACAATAAATAAATTAACAATCTTAATTATGTAAATAAAATAGATAAAAGATGTGATAAGAGTAGAAGGATTAATAGAAATGTTACTCAACCAACTACACAAGAAAATTTTGCAATGATAACTAGTGACAACATACATTAGAGGAACATCAAGAATAGGTAATAAAGTGACTCACATAAAGTTGACACATCAATCAGCTATACCACTAATATTTGGGAGATTGCATTAAAAAAATTATAAAAGTAGACAAGTGTAGCAATCTACTCATAAGATTTTATGGATTCATAGTATTATTAACACAAATACTAACCTTAACTCTTAGTAGCTTCTTTTGCATGGTTGGCTAAATTTCATGCTGATAACGTGTTATGAAAAATAGGGGTTTTAATAGAGAGTATTTGTGGGAGAGAAGAATAGGTATGTATTCTTATTCTGTAATAACTGATATATAAACATAATCAATAAGGGTTTCTTGTACATTAATACTACTTTCCTAAATATTCTAAATTATACATAAGGGATATAATGGGCATCTACAATACGAAAGTATTTTATAACACGTTGCAATAACTGTTTTACTTTTTTTCAATATTTCGCTTTTGTTTTTTCTCAATCCTCCATTTTTATATGAATACTTCCCAATAATTTTGTAAGAATAATGTCATTGTGTTGTTTAAAATATCATTATATAATTTTAGAACTCTTTTAAAAATTTATCGATATATACTCCTTCAGTCTTTTGCTACATTAGGTTTTTTGAAACAATTCATATAATAGCTCTGTCTCACTTTAGTGTTTGATGCCTAACGAAAAATATAGTCATATGAGATCTTGTTTGTTTCGCCTCAATTTATTTTTTCGACAAATATAATTTTTATAATTTTTTATTATACCAAACTCGAGATATTAGACTTATAAGTTACCTATTAAGAGATGTGAAAAAGTGAATGTAAAAAAAGATTGAATTAGTAATCTTTATGTCGAAAAACATTTCACTATTCCAATTTTCTTATATAAACAATGCGTCGCACAGGAGCTAAACTAGTAATAATATTAAGGAAAAATTCACAAAAATAATCCCAACTTTTGGCCGTATCCTATTAAAAGACCAAACTTTTGAAAATCCAAAATTGGACCAAACTTTGGCCATGATTTTCTTGTTTTGGACCTTTTTACTTGTGACCTGTATAACTGGTAAGCTTAAAAGTGTAATTTGTGTTTTTCTCTTTTTTTGTTGGGAATAAAATTGAAAACAGATATAGTAGCAGTAGCACCTGTGAACTGGAATGCATCCCAAATGCTGGGAACAAAATTGGCACCCAGATATATAAAACCCATAAGGCACGCAGTTAGTGAATAGAATCTCTTATTATCATAAGCTATAGGTCTGGCATACGGAAAGAGCAATCCATCCACGTTGAGACGAAGGGAGTAAAAAACAATGGGGAATACAAGCATCAAATGGAGACCATAACTCACTCGAACCACATCATCCAGTAGTGAGCTATATGGAACCCCAAGTTCTCCGTCAAAATTAGCAAGCACATCATCCAGGGTTTGTTCCCCAAACAAAAGAAACCCAAAAAAACTTGTGGCAACATAAGCACAATATGAGTGATGTTCTAACAATAGGCTTCATCTGGGAGGGATCTGTAAGCTCGTTCTCAATAGGATGAATTGAATAATTAAACAAACACACAGATACTTCAGAATTAGGAGCATTAAACAAAAGTGTTCTATGATTTTATATTTATGAAAGAGAATAACTAAAACACATTTTTTTCTTAGAAAACATAAAACTATTACAGTTTCGCTCCAAGACATCTAGACATCAACAAAAAAGGTGGTCCTTCAGCTTGTCACAACTTTATTAAAAATACAGACTTGAATTAATTAGAATTGCAGCATGACAAGCCAGAAGATACTGAAGGGAGTTTGATTTGTGAATTAACCCAGCATCTTCATGCCAATAAATGACTAGGTTAACAGAACGAGACCTTGAACCAGAAAGGGAAGAAGACGCTATGGTTAACAATGGAAATATAAAAACAGATGGAAGAGGTAAAGGGAGAAAAAAATGATACAACGAAGAAACATAAAACAAAGAAAGGAAGAGGATGAATATATAAAGCACGTTTAAAGTTGAAAGTCAAAAGTCAAAGACTAGCCGTTACAAACTGAAACCGGCAAATTAATTACTTTTACCTAATGTCACAGGTCATTATTTAGTAAGGTCCAAAAAAAGAAAATCATGGCCAAAGTTTGGTCCAATTTTGGATTTTCAAAAGTTTGGTCTTTTAATAGGATACGGCCAAAAGTTGGGATTATTTTTGTGAATTTTTCCTAATATTAATGTAATAATGTCCAATTTTTTTTTTTTTTTTTTGGTTAGGCTTTGCACAAATAATATTTTAATCCATCATAAGTTGATAAGCAGCTTCATCTACCGTAGCAAATGTTCATACTCTACCAAGAATTACCACAAATACATAAAAGTCAAACACTTTTTCTAAGTTCCTCATAATTTCGTACAAGTTATCTCTTCTTAATTAATGTTCCACAGTTGATCAACATCTTATACCTGCCATTAGATTTGATATGAAATTTAGCCATTTTTGATTAGTGTATTGTTATATAGTGAACAGTAATAGTAGCTTGTAGAAGGGTTTTGCGTCATTAGCGTATATAGTTTAAGAAGCATGAGTAATTAATTGATTGACCACTAGATCATGGTAAATTGTTAATATGAAGAAAGCAATTTTTATATAGGCAAAAAAAGACTTGTATTTTTTAATCTTGATCTTTTCTTCAAGTAATATCCTTTCATCCCATGAATTTGGTGCCATGAACAAATCAAGTTTCAAAATTTCAATATTCTTGGTATAATCTTTTGTATTTTTCTCGTCCCAAACTAGTTTCTATATTTGTTTTAAATAAATATTCGATCCAAAAAACAATGTAAAAAAAATATTCCTTCAGTTTTTTTACTTGCTACATTCACTTTTTACATTTCCCAAGACGCAATTTATAAAATTCATATCTCGAATTTGGTATAGGTAAAAAATATAAAAATCATATTTTTGAAATAAATATTGAGACGAATCAAAGTAGATCTCATATGACTATGTTTTTCGTTATGTATTAATCAACAAAGTGAGTCAAAGTTACACTGAATACTGTCAAAAATCCTAATGTAGCAACTAAAAAAACCGATGGAGTATTTTAGGACGGTACAGGTAAAAATTAAAAATTGACATCTAAATTGTCGCAAAGGGATGTTTTTTTAAGAAAAACAATTTATCACCGTAGTAATTTTTAATAATTATTACCTAATTGTGCATTGTTCGGGATCTACAGATACACATTTCTTTTTTGTACCAAATTGGTCAATTGGTCAAAATTAAACTACATTTAAATAAGTAGGTTGCTTGTCAGTTGTCACCTTTATTAATTAAGTGATAGAGTATAAAAATCCACGCATTATTTGGGTATAAGGAAATAAAGAGAAAAGGAAGAAAAGGAAAGGAAAGAAAAGGGATACAACTTCTTGTTTGGATAATTGATCGCAGGAAGAAGGGTAAAGGAGATGGAGAGATCTGTTTTTCCAATTCCTTTAGGGGTGTCTGTTTGGGGAGATAGAGAGGGAGGGATAGACATAATTGGGGATGAATTTGAAGAGTCTTTTGTTTGTTTGAAGGGATAGTGATAGTGAAGGAGATGAAGGTAATATTAAAAAGAGTAGTTATCTCTCAAAAACAATTGCTAAATGGGGATGATATAAGGGATGACTTAAATGATGTAAAAGACGGCTTTATTTAATGAAAGAGAAAGGGAGGGAAAAATAAGAAATACAAGTAAGGGTAATTATATGACATTTTTGAGTTATTACAATCTGATTCTCTACTCATCCCAAACAAAAGATTATATCGGTCTTATCCTTATCCTACTTATTAATTCTTTAACCATATCTCTCTTTCTTATCCTCCTTACTCCTATCTCTCAAACCAAATGCCTAGTTAATAAACAGCATCCCTCTAAAATTGGAGAGACTTTAAAGGAAAAATTGGAGCCCCCTTTTTTTTCCCTCCCTTCTTCAGTTCCTCCAATTTCTTCCCACTTCCTTTATTTTCAAAAGTGTTATATGACATTTTTGAGTTATAACAATCTAATTATATTAGTCTTATCTTTATCCTACTTACTAATTCTTTATCCCTTTCTCCCATTGTTATGTTCCTGATCTTTATCTCTCAAACCAAACGTCTAGTTAATAAACATCATCCCTCTAAAATTAGAGAGACTTTAAAGGAAAAACTGGAGATCCCTTTCTTTCCCTCCCTTCTTCCGTTCCTCCTATTTCTTCCCACTTCCTTTATTTTCAAAAGTGTTATACTAATATAGTGTTAATCCATTAATTTCATTAAAGTAAACAAGTTGACAAATATTGCTCCATGCCTCCATTATGTTATACTCCCTCCGTTTTTTATTAGATGCAACAATTCTATTTGGCACGGGAATTTATGCGATCGAGCTTGATGTTACAATTTTACCCTTGTTAATAGAACACCACCAAAACTTGTCTTCCACCCAAACATATACTGTTTAACCACTATAACCAGGCCACCACCACCAAAACCTGCCCTCCATCCAAGCATCTACCAGTAAACTTCCATAATCAGGGCCACTACCAGTGACAGCACCACAACAAAATCACCACATCCAATTCCAACACCCAATTCGCCCAACCGTACCTACAATTCACCCCAACCACCACACGCTATTCGCTCACCAACCACCATTCGCCCACCCTAACTACCAGATTCCACCACCCAGATTGGAGCTCTATTAAACCTACATTCGAACCCTCCCTCGACTACTCTAAAACCCTAACCACCATCAAAGTCTTCTTCGATCACCCATAACCCAAATTCCCAACCCACATGGCCTGATTCGACCACCATTGCACGCACCCAGATTTGATACTCAATTTAAACAACTAAACCCCCAAAATCGATACATAATTCGAAATCATAAACCTCAATTCGACACCTAATACCCCCAACTCGTAACCCTAAACCCCAATCCCATACCCAATACTCCCAATTCGAAACCCTAAACCCCAATTTGATAGCCAATACCCCCAATTCGAAACCCTAAACATCAATTCGACATCGAAGTTTGACTATCCTAAACCCCCTATTCGAATAGATTCGTGGTGATCATGGTGGAAGATAAATAAGAGATTCGCGGTGAAGGTAGAATTGGTGGTGGTGAAGAAAAGGTTCGTGGTGATGGTAGTGGATGAAGGAGAAAACGAGTTTTTTGAAGGTGGAGTGGTGGTTCACCGGTGGTGGTGAAGAATGAGGGTGGAGGATAGATGTTGAATGTTGATATGATCATTATTAATCATGTTTTAATTGAAGGTATAATTAAGTTTTAATGTGCTACTTTATTCATAGTTAATTTTTAACATAAGGGTATAATTGTCTTTTCATATCAAAAAATTTACTCAAAAGGGAAAGAAACCCATTTGTTGCAACTAATTCCAAATTTTCATAAACGGAAATTGTTGCAACAAAAAAAAAGAAAGGGAATAGATCGTAGTATACTCATTAAAAAAAAAACGGAGTAAATTGATTTAAATTAATTATTTAAAAGAGAAACAAAGGAAAAAAAGAACCAAACCATTTGTAAAACAAAGTTCTTTGAGTAACTCAACAAACAACAAAAAATAAAAAAATACTTGTAGAATCACATGAACAACTAGAAAACAGCATCAATTTTGGCAAGTAGCATGCATTGGTTCAATGTTAGAATTAAGTTAACCTCTTTTTTGTTTACAAATTAAAGGAATGAAAAGAGTCAAATGCTGTTGAAACATTCACTATCCGTGAACTTCAATAATCAACAAGTTTAGTATTATAAACACTAAAAACTAATTTTATATGATGCATTATTTTGCTTTTAAAACTATACTACTTAAAAATCAGTTGTAACTTCTTACCTACTTACTTAAGTTTTGTAAGAGATAGATTAGAAAGTTAGATCTTATTTTGCTTCACCAAACAACATAAAAAACAACTACCAATAAATTTATTTAAACATACTTCCATATACACAAGCCTTAAATGAATTATAGCATCTTATTTATATAAACTTGCTTATTTTTATCATTACTCCTTTCTTTCAAGCATAAAACAGAATAACCCACATATCACTTCTCCTCAAACAAACCAACTATTTATAATCTTTGATTTTATACATATTTTTGTAATGTGCTAAAAACTCAATAAAAGACATTATAACCTTACATGTAGCATACTCTTCCAGAAACCAAGTATTTATAGCCTTTTATTCATACACTTTTCAATGTACTAAGCTCAAATAAAAGGTATTATAACCTCACATATCAGTTCGCTTCATAAACTAAGTGTTTATAACCTTTGATTCATGAGTTTTTCAATGTACTAAACTCAACAAAAGAGATACAAAAGAAGGGTTAGTCTTTTGGGTGTTTTTGTGCTATGTCTCCTAAAGGAAATGGCTCTGATCAAAGTGAGGTACCTCCAATCCCATATGTGAACTTGAATGAAACCATTAACCATCACAAAGAGTACTCAAAAAGGACAAAGCCAAGCCTATCACCGACCCTTGGAGACCTTCTCAAATGGGTCTACAGAGATGATTCTGATCATGTTGTAGACCTCGAAAATGAGACGAGCCCCAAACCAATGATCACGTACCCGTTTGTGCTTTCCTTCAACAACCTCACATATAGTGTGAAAGTCAACAAGAAGTTGTCAAGTGGGGGGTTGGACCATAAGGTCCTACTGAATGACATCTCAGGGGAAGCAAAAGAGGGTGAGATTATGGCAGTATTAGGGGCAAGTGGATCGGGTAAGTCCACATTGATTGATGGATTAGCAGATCGGATATCCAAGGATAGTCTAAAAGGATCAATTCTGTTAAATGGTGAAGTGCTAGAATCCAAGATGTTAAAAGTCATATCAGCTTATGTTATGCAAGAAGACCTTCTTTTCCCTATGTTAACTGTACAAGAAACCCTGATGTTTTCAGCTGATTTTCGACTTCCACGATCTCTTTCCAAGTCTAAAAAGAAGGCTAGAGTTGAGGCACTTATTGAACAACTAGGGTTAACAAGTGCAGCTAACACTATCATAGGTGATGAGGGTCATAGAGGGGTGTCTGGGGGCGAAAGGAGGAGAGTTTCAATAGGTACTGACATCATTCATGATCCCATTATTCTGTTTCTTGATGAGCCTACTTCAGGGCTCGATTCAACTAGTGCATACATGGTTGTTAAGGTTCTTCAGAGAATTGCAAAAAGAGGTAGCATTGTTGTGTTGACTATCCATCAGCCAAGTTCCCGAATTCTGAACCTTTTGGACAGGCTAATCTTTCTGTCTCGTGGCCAGACTGTGTTCACTGGAACACCCTCGGACTTGCCCTCATTCTTCTCAGAATTTGGGCACCCTATCCCTGAGAATGAGAACAGAACTGAGTTTGCACTAGATCACATCAGAGAGCTTGAGGAATCAACTGAAGGAACACAAGAAATGGTTGAATTCAACAAAAGATGGCAACAACAAAGGAGGAATAGCAACAGCAGCATGCCTACACATAATACAGCACCAAAGATGTCTTTAAATGATGCAATTAGTGCTAGCATTTCAAAAGGTAAGCTAGTTTCAGGGGGAGTCAATGATGGCACTAACCCAACCTCAGTTCCAACATTCGCGAATTCTTTCTGGGTTGAAGTCTATGTCATTGGAAAAAGATCGATGCTAAACTCAAGAAGAATGCCAGAGTTATTTGGCATTCGTTTAGGGGCAATTATAGTAACAGGTACAATCTTAGCTACAATCTTCTGGCATCTAGATCAATCTCCTAAGGGTGCTAAAGAAAGGCTTGGATTCTTTGCTTTCGCTATGTCAACCATGTTTTATACTTGTGCTGAGGCAATCCCAACATTCCTACAGGAAAGATACATTTTCATGAGAGAAACTGCTCATAATGCATACCGAAGATCCTCCTATGTCCTTAGTCATGCTCTAATCTCAATCCCATCCCTCATAGTCCTATCTTTCACTTTCGCGGCCATCACATTTTGGGCAGTAGGCCTAGCAGGTGGTATCCACGGCTTCCTCTACTATGTTGCCTTCATTCTAGCATCATTTTGGGCTGGTCATTCCTTTGTCACCTTCTTATCAGGAATCGTTACACATGTTATGCTCGGCTTCACAGTAGTAGTTGCTATACTTGCCTACTTTATGCTCTTCAGTGGTTTCTTCATAACAAGAGATCGTATCCCTTCGTATTGGCTATGGTTTCATTACATCTCGCTCGTTAAGTACCCCTACGCAGGTGTCCTACAGAATGAATTCAGTGACCCCACAAAGTGTTTTGTGAGGGGAGTTCAAATGTTTGATAATACTCCACTACAGGCAGTACCGGATGTCCTGAAGTTGAATTTGTTACAGAATATGGGTCAAGTGTTGGGTAGGAACCTTACCGGTAGCAGCTGTGTAACTACAGGTCAGGATATACTGCAGCAGCAAGGTATTTCAGATTTGAGTAGACTCAACTGCCTATTGATCACTATTGCATGGGGTTTCTTCTTTAGGTTTCTCTTTTATGTCACTCTCATGTTTGGAAGCAAAAATAAGAGGAAATAATAAGGGAGTAGTTTAAAGGTTTTTCAAATTTTTTATTTTTATATATTTTTCACATGAATACTTAAACACAATCCCAATATAAAGTATCAATTAGAATTGTAATTGTACGTTTATAAAGTTTACTTAATGATTCTTCTCTTCTTGTTCTGGAATTCCCAGTTATGCATTTCTTTTCAATCAAATACTATAGCATTGATCAACAATTAATACGTACAGTAGAAAGACTCACGATTAGTTATCAACAAGCAACTGCATCCCTACTTCTCAATAATGGTAAACAGCAAATCAAAATAAACTGACCGCCCAAGTCGTGCAGTATTGTATTCTGTAGCAAGTTAGTTACGAGTCAGAACTGTTCAGGGCATTCAATTGCCGATACCAAAAAACATATCACCGAGAAGGGCCAGACAAACAATTCCTTCTTAAGTAATTTTGAAGGCCTATAAAACTTCTAGAAAAACAACACAAAATTACATCGAAAGTAACACAGTTATGCCTTGTGATCATCCATTGATCACCCAGAACTTAAACCTGAGTCACATATCTGTGGTAATTGTGGATTTCTGTGGTAAATACAACAATTAAATCCTTGTTTGTACAAGTAATTCAGGCGTAAGTTAATTACAGACCTCTGTACCTCAGCCCATTAGTGTGTATACCAAAATACCTAAAGACCTAATTCCTCCTCAATATCATCTTGCTCCTCAAAGAGCTTCAGGAATCGTGCTTGCTCGTGCTGCCTCTTCTTTTTCTGCCAATACTTGTACCCTCCAATGAAGACAAGTATAACAACAGTAGTAACAGCAGCACTGATAAGTATGACAATGCCAACACTTAATCCTTTTTCTTTAGTATCTGATTGACTGGCAGCATTATCTACAACCAGAAAAGACGGAAATCTCGAAGTCAATTTGCTTATTTCTTTTCAAAAAAGAGAAGGGTGGGAAAGGAAAGCACAGCAGGGTAAATTAAATTTAAACTGCCTGAGTGGTATTGCACAACAAGATTACGCCGTTCATGCATAGCATAATAGTGTTAGACAAAATTATTTAAAACGATGATAAAAGTACACATCAACAGGGGAAAAAAAATGAAGAGGAAATCAATTTTGTGAATTCTGTTGAAAATAATAAGTTCAAACGTCACCCTGCAACTTATTCTGGGAAGATTGATTGCTAAAGAACCTTTCATCATTAGTAAGTACAAATGTGTCAGTGTTTAAAGTTGCAGAATTTCTAAGAAACTACATTGGATTTAGCTATATTCCTTTAAATTTACCTGCAGCCACATCAGCACATTTTGAGCATTCAAAAGTCACATTGAACTCTCCTTTTTTTACACGGGTATAATTTCCATTAGCAGCTTTGAAGTCAGAAGGACAAAACTCCCAGTCATCAAATACATCATCTGGAAAAATCTTGTCCTTCTCATAGAATCCACATCTCTTGCACTTCTTACTTGAAAATTCTGTCAAAGGCTACAATAAAAAAAAGGAAAATTAATCAGAACACCCCTAAGAATCACCCAATGGAGCCAAGTCAATAGTTATTACACATACTACACGCACACGCACACGCACACGCACACACACGTACACATACACACACAGGAAAAAGAAGAAAATCGTCCCCACTTTTTTCTAATACTTTGAATTTGTGAAAATCATAAATTCCGTCTTGATCTACTAGAAAAATTATAATTGCTACGGGTCTGATAACTTTTTCCCTTGAGGAAAGTTTCAGAAACATGCTCAAAAACAAACTACCAAACAGATCAATTCGCAAAACCTATGCCTAGTTTACCTACTTTGTGGTTCCACATCATCAGTGACATCAAGAAACAACCTATCCCAACCAGTTTAATGTTTCAAAGGTAATCATCATGTAGAAACAAGATATCCATGAGCTCCAAATGGAGAAAATTCAAGCTATATATGGACTCCGCAGCATATAAAGTACATGGGAGAGATCATGCTGAATCAAAGCACAAAGCAACGTCCAGCAATTAACGACCAAAACTACTCATAATAACTACACAGTAACAAAATTATGAAGCTCTTTACACCTTTAGCCCCAAACATAATCAGCATGGCTTAAATGAATTCAGTATAGAAATAAGATGCAACAAAATAACAGGCAAAGTTTTCAGCTTAGCTTCTTGTACAACAAAATTGTGTACAATAAGTATACGTTAATTTTTATGTCATACAATATTTGGCAATATCACATGTAAAATTGTTTAGTGTAAGATTGGTTGGTTCAACACAAACATGAACAGATAACAAAACATATAACAACACAATAAAGAAAGAGACAAAAAAAATTTACCTGCCACGATTCTTCACCTTTAAAACTATACAAAGTATTAGCCTTCTTCACATCAGGCAGAACAGTCTTATTCTCTCCCTTGCATTGAAAATATACAGTTGGTGTGCGTAGCCAATCATGAGTTTGGTAAATTTGAATTGACCTAATATTAACTTCTGCAGCTGAGAGACGTCCTTGGAAAGAGGACATTGCAAATTCAGGACATTATAGAACAGAAATTAGCCAACAGTCTCAGCACATTAAGTATTTTAGAAACAATGTAGCTCTACAACACCAATCAACATTGTTTAGCAATTAATTCTACACTACTAAAAGTGTGTGGTCTCCATTAAGATCACATGATTCCCTTCAACAAACAATGGGAAACAATCCATGTAAATAGATGCATTAGATGCACAAATAACCATATTCAAATAAGATAAACTAGAGCTTAGTACAACCAAAAGCCATAACTTTGGGTTGTGAATTTGTGATACCTCAAAAGTCTAAACCATCACAAATCCACAACAGCTTAGGAATAGATGAAAGTTAGAACACAATAACGAAAAAAAAAAAAAAGCATTCACATCAACATCATCATGATCCCTAGACCCCTTCCTCAACTATTTTCCAAACATTTCCTCACTAAACAAAATCTCATCACCAATCACGTGATCAACATTTTTGTTACATATATCCAACCACTAATGTTGATTTATAAGCATGAACAATACTAGAAATGTCGAAATCACGCATATAGAGCTCTCAACTATAACACATGTTATGCACTAGAGTCAATTCCATATTCATGTCTTTAATTAGGAGGGAATTATGAAATTGAATACACAAAAGAACATATAAGGTCATGAGTATGTTGTATTTTTATCTTATATACAAAGTAGGACAAGTGATACTTTCAGTATTTGGCGATGTCAAGGGATGGCAAGTGGACCAAGAATAAGGGACCACATTGTACAACAAGATTAAGTTACATTAATATTCACAATATTAAATTTGTACTACTCCTTAATCCTGTTCTAACTTTCAAAACAAGAATGAGTTGAGAATTTGGCATCATAAGCATTTCTTTCGATATGGCAAGTTAGTAAAATTGGAACAACAAGCATTAAAAATAATGATAACGATAGTTGTGCCAAGAGTAGCATTCAAAATTAGCCATTTTATTTGTTAGATTGGGCTAAATAAAACAAGTTGACAAGTGTAAGATTAAGTTGGGTGAGCCTTATTTCAAGACATGACTACTTTAGATTAGACCAAAATTTAAAATAAATAAATAAATAAAACTATTTAGTCCAAATCAGATAAGAATGGGAAAAAAAAGGCCAATTTGGGCCTTGTATCTTATTATGTTCTTTAATCAATATTCGATAAATATACTTAAGTTCCTATTAAAAAAATTATAAAAATCATATAATTGGAATTACTGATTATTACAAATCAAATAAGATCTCATTTGATATGTCGATCCCTACAAAATTAATGTACAAGATCAAACTTTACTCAAATCACATCCAAACAAATTACTTTAGATGAGATCAAGATCAAGATCAGATTAAACAAGTTTACAATAGCAAAAACAAGGTCAATTATATATTACCTAAATTGTCTTTTATGGTTCATGGGGAAGAACTAGGCAGCTGTGAGACATACAAAAAGCAATCAATGTGCCTAGCAAATAAGCGCATCCATACTTGTTACTAATAGTGATCATTATCCAAGTGAATTAAGTGTAATTGCTTACTAATAAATCTTAGTCAAATATTTTTACATAATGTAAGAAATATAATACTCAAGCGCAATTAAATGCCTTAACAAGTAGAACACCAATTTGAGTGTAACACATCATTTTGGTTAAACCTTTGAATTTGATTGCCACAAGCTACTCACTAAGTCACTAGTTGTTACACTATTAACCACGATGATGAGGGTCTGAAAATTATCTTGGGACAACACATCTTCTTGGTTAGTCCTTTATTAACCATATACTATCTGAATTGGGGTTACTACACGAAATTCCCTCCATCCCAAATAGTTTCTAAGCTAATTAGGTATAAAATGATCAAATATTATTTTGCTTGGTCAATGTTAAACTCTTCATTTGACTTCAAGTACCCATGCTGACACCCAACCCTTAGGCATCGGAATAAGGGTTGGAAAGTTCAATTAAATTAAAACTATGCAGAATTGGCATAAACCAATTATGCCCAACACTTGGACACTTACCCGTTTTAAGCTATTCTAGCGGAGGTCATAGTGTGGGTAACATATTGGATAGATATAACACTAGCAAGACATTTTTTTGCAAAGATATGCTAGTCGTGGAGTAGTTTTCAATTCATAGTAGAGGAAAAGGTAGAGAAGATAAGAAAGTGTATACATAAAATAGTAGGGTCTTATGGTGTGTCAAGCAGCTATTTCAATCCCACTCGATGAGTTTATGGAGATTTCATGGTCATGCCTTTTAGCAAAATGGATGAATACACCCTTTTTCATAAATTAATCCACCTAAAGCGAGAGCTATTGTTGGCCGGTTGCATTGAACTTATGATTGGTTTTCTTCACAACTAAACAAGAGATTATCATAGGAGAAATATACATAAATATTAGATAATCATAGCAAGAACTCAAATAGTTCAAAAGTTCAACCTTAATACTAGAGTTACATAAGATCGCAGACCAAGTACAAGTCACTCAATCTCAAATCCAACTATTTCAAACAAGGCATTCATGTAAAAATCTTGGTTGCTTATGGCCTCACTAGCTATTCCAAATATTAGTCTTTCTAAACTTGCACAAATTAACACAAAAGAAGAACAAAGCATCACAAGTTTTTCCTCAAATTTTTTAGCAATCACTATAAAGTCTTCCATCGCTCTCCTTCTCAATTGCACTCCTCTTTACCTTGTGTGATTAAACTAAACCTATCATCTCATTCCAAACTAGGACGGGAGATCATGTCATTAAAAATACTCCGTAAAAAAATCTAACAAAAGAATAAAAAAATATCTCACATATCTCAAACTTTATCCAAGTGACCTAAACTTAAAAACAACAGTTTCGCATCGTTGAGTTTTTTTTTTTTTTTTTTTTACAACAGCATTAAAAATAATGATAACGATAGTTGTGCCAAGAGTAGCATTCAAAATTAGCCATTTTATTTGTTAGATGGGCTAAATAACAAGTTGACAAGTGTAAGATTAAGTTGGGTGAGCCTTATTTCAAGACATGACTACTTTAGATTAGACCAAAATTTAAAATAAATAAATAAATAAACTATTTATTCCAATCAGATAAAATGGGAAAAAAAAAGGCCATTTGGGCCTTGTATCTTATTATGTTCTTTAATCAATATTCGATAAATATACTTAGTTCCTATTAAAAAAATTATAAAAATCATATAATTGGTACTGATTATTACAAATCAAATAAGATCTCATTTGATATGTCGATCCCTACAAAATTATGTACAAGATCAAACTTTACTCAAATCACATCCAAACAAATTACTTTAGATGAGATCAAGATCAAATCAGATTAAACATTTTACAATACAAACAAGGTCAATTATATATTACCTAAATTGTCTTTTATGTTCATGGGAAGAAACTAGGCAGCTGTGAGACATACAAAAAGCAATCAATGTGCCTAGCAAATAGGCGCATCCATACTTGTTACAATAGTGATCATTATCCAAGTGAATTAAGTGTAATTGCTTACTAATAAATCTTAGTCAAATATTTTTACATAATGTAAGAATATAATACTCAAGCGCAATTAAATGCCTTAACAAGTAGAACACCATTTGAGTGTAACACATCATTTTGGTTAAACCTTTGAATTTGATTGCCACAAGCTACTCACTAAGTCACTAGTTGTTACACTATTAACCACGATGATGAGGGTCTGAAAATTATCTTGGGACAACACATCTTCTGGTAGTCCTTTATAACCATATACTATCTGAATTGGGGTTACTACACGAAATTCCCTCCATCCCAAATAGTTTCTAAGCTTGGTATAAAATGATCAAATATTATTTTGCTTGTCATGTTAAACTCTTCATTTGACTTCAAGTACCCATCTGACACCCAACCCTTAGCATCGGAATAAGGGTTGGAAAGTTCAATTAATTAAAACTATGCAGAATGGCATAACCCAATTATGCCCAACACTTGGACACTTACCCGTTTTAAGCTATTCTAGCGGAGGTCTAGTGTGGGTAACATATTGGATAGATATAACACTAGCAGACATTTTTTGCAAAGATATGCTAGTCGTGGAGTAGTTTTCAATTAATAGTAAGGAAAGGTAGAGAAGATAAGAAAGTTGTATACATAAAATAGTAGGGTCTTATGGTGTGTCAAGCAGCTATTTCAATCCCACTCGATGAGTTTATGGAGATTTCATGGTCATGCCTTTTAGCAAAAT